>CM053744.1:76378061-76394968 GCA_028658305.1 Pachyuromys duprasi
TGATCAATGCTGTTTAGATGAACAAATGGGATGGACATTGAATGGAGGATAAAACAAGCAACAAGACAGGAGCATACCAAAGAGGACCTCTGAAAGAATCAATATATCAATGTGTCAAAGCAGATATTGAGACTCACAATCAAGCCTTTGGCAGAGGGCCGGAAGTAATAATAAAAATAGGGGAAGTTAGTAAGACTTGGGGAGAACAAGAGTTCCACAAAGACCAAACTGAGTAGGGCACAGGGGTCTTATATGAGACAGTTTCTCCAACCAAGGACCATATATGGATATGGCCTGGAATCCCCGCTCAGATGTGGCCCATGATAGCTCAGTGTCGAACTGAAGACCCTAGTAAGGGAAACAGGGACTGTTTAAGTCATGAACTTGATGGCTGACTCTTTGACCCTCCCGCATACATGCCAGGGAGTAACAGCCTGGCTAGATCCCAGGGGAGGACATTGCAGCCAGCCCTGAGGAGACAAGATGAGCTGGGGTTGGATGGAAGGGGAGGAGTTCCTCCCCCCTTGGTGGACTTGGAGGGGATGGGGAGGAGATGAGGGAGGGTTGGGGAGAGTGGGAGGGAATGAGGGAGGGGGCTACACCTGGGATGCAAAGTACCTAACCTGTGATTGATATAAAAATAAATAAATTACATAAAAAATTCCTGGTTTCCCTGGAGCTCTATGGTTTAAGGATCTTCATGCTGTGCTCCCAACATTAATGCACCTTTTGCTTAATCATCCTGGGTAGGTGTTTTTAACTCAAGTTCTGATCTGTACCCAGAAGTATCCGTAAGACGAATCTTATCTGCCAGTAGATAGATGCTTGTTTTTGTTTTGTTTTGTGTTTTTTATGAAGTGGTTGATTCCTAAATGGAAAAGAAAACTTAAGCAGGTAATATCATTTTCCATGCAACAGAAAATGAATTTGCAGTAACATAGATTGTATCTTGACGTTCTAATTGTACATCATAGTCGAGAAGCCATAAATATGGACAAATACTAACAGACATTCAAACAGGCGCATGGATAAGCCAGGCAACCAGAATGAACTTAAGGAGCTAAAGTCACATTTACTTTAAAGAATTTGGTAGTTCATCACTAAGTACACATGTCTTGATAATGTTACCAGAATATTTTTAACACATGAGTCTCTTGCTTTCCCACTGAAGAACTAGCTCATCTGGTTTGCATTTTCATGGCTACCAGGCTTATGGAATGTATTATCCTTTATTTGCTTTTTGAGACTTAAATGACTAATAGCAAACTATCCAGTGTAATAATTAAGACCTGTTTGCTCATAATGATTGCAAAATATATTTTACTTTCAAATTATTTTTCCTACTTCTGTGTACTCAATCATTGGTTTTTTTGTTCATTTATTTTAAACAGAATGTTGCTGTATAGTTCGTGTACTTGCTGTGTATCTCAGGCTAGCAGGTGTCAAAACATATCAACATTATGATGAATCCATGATGGGTAGACATCCACTTTTGTGGTTCCTTTGTTATTTGGGTTTGCAGTGCTAGGAATTGAACTCAGGGTATCAGGCATACTGGGCTATGAATTCAAATGTGAAAAATAAAGTCTTGTTATCCCTACTGTATAAAGAACATTGCTTTAAATATAATAAAATGCAGATGTTCATATGGGTGATTTCATTACACAAATCAGGGCTCATGTCTTGAATGTTCACCTTTAATGATAATGAAGCTGTGAATTATAACGACATAAGGTATTATACCACAGTTTCGGAGTACCTTTGCATTGTTTTATATGTATTTATTTCTTTGCAAAAACAAGTATGTTTTTTAATGTTGGAATATATTCTGGGGAAAAAAAGTCCTTCATCCTTGGCTGAATTGTAACTTAAAAACCTGCTTCAAAACCCTTGAAAGATTTAAAAGCTTTTAGTCTACAATGCTATTAAAATGAAGTGATAACAGATACATTACACATTTATGTGCAGCATGTCACTACATCGCAATAGGAAAAAAGCAAATAGAACTTAAATGGCTGAAGACAACAGGTTGATTAAATAAATGGTGACTTCTCTGTATATGAAAATTCTGTGCAATAATTAAAGATTATGACCTGAGGCAAGCTTAATTAATAGTAAAGTATCTGAATATATTTTAAATGAAGATATTTATGCACTATTTCAATTTGCAGTGCTTCATGTACATTTGTTTGGGCTGACTTGTTTGTTGAGTTTCATACTGTTCATGAGTGTGAAAAAAACATCCTGGAAGACAGCACACTGAAATATTAGCAGCTGTGCTATCACAGGTATTTTTGAACTTATTGCCCTTGTCGTTTTTAAGATGTACATACTTATTGTGCTTTGCTATCAGAATCAAGTACTGAAAAAGAGACAAAGGAACGAGGTATTTAAGGAGAAGCCAGAGAAAGGTGTATCATTGCTCTGGGTAAATCTGACAAGAATGATAGCCCTAGGATGAGAATTTTGTGACTCATGTTGCACATTGTGAACCCTTATAAAAAAGAGCAACTTAATTTAGCCTGAGAAAAATACCATTGTTGATTCCAGCATGGTAGTGACTCATTTTCATTGTGTATTCATTAATGTGCGCTTAAATTCGAGACCTGAAGAACAATAAATCTCACCGGTACTTGGGTTTTTTTTTTTCATCTCAGTGAGAGGAAGGTCTCTTTCCTGTTATGTGCAATGTACAGATACCTTGGCAGCCACTCTGGTCTTTATCGTAATAATATGTGATCTGCTCAACTATGAACTGGCTTGGCAAGTAGGAATCCAAGATCTTTCAACTTGAGTTTTCTGGTGATGGATTTGGTCTCTGTATCCCAAGGGATATCATAATATCCCAGAATCAAAGGGACAAGCAAGAAAAACTCTGAGTCAGTTGTGTCCCTGAGGCTGGTTATTACAAAATTTCTCCTTAAATGCCCTTCAAATTCCACCTGAATAGCTCTTTTTTTTCCTGGTTTTCAAGACAAGGTTTTTCTGTGTAGCTTTCGCTGTCCTGGAATGCACTCAGTAGAACAGGCTGGCCTTGAACTCACAGAGATCCATCTGCTTTTGCCATCTAAGTGATGCGATTATAGGTATGCACTACCAATGAATAGCAAAAGACTTCTTTTTAAACAAGCAACATTTTTGTCTAATCTACCCAGAGCCATGTTACATTTTCTCTGCCTTCTTCATGAATACCTCTTGTTGCTTTTTTTCTTCTTCAGTACTAGCAATGATAACAATGTACAGTAACTGTAAACATCTCAAACAATGAAAAATGAGAACAGTAAGGTCAAACATATATTTGAGACGACCCAGCTGCTAGAGACCAGCTCCAGTACACAGGGTGACCAAGGTGGGGCTCAGCATTGGTGATGACCAGCTGGTGGTCATCTCTATACTTTGACTCTTAATCTGTCAGGCTGGTAGCCTTGCTATTTGGGGCTCTCTGTGTATACAGTTTCAATCTGAATATACAGTTTAACTCCCAGGGGCTGCTGGTCAGAAGAACCTCTAAAGGAAGAGAGGTAGCAGGGAACTGAACACTGAGCTTTCAGATTCAGGGTCTGAAGCTTTATCAATTAAGCTGTTCAAGCCTGATGTGTGTGTGTGTGTGTGTGTGTGCGCGTGTGTGTGTGTTTGTGTGTGTGTGTGTGTGTGTGTTTTCTGCCACCAAAACATCTCTCTGGCTAAAAACTTTTGTTGTTTAACAGCACAGGGTCTTAATCAGTTAGGCCAGGTGGCTCTTTTAACTCAGAATACGAGCGGCCTTAGCCCTGACATTTTCTTGCGGTAAATACAAGGGGTTGTAAAAAGAAAAACCTTAGTTCCTTTTAACTTAATGGCTCTGCAGTGAGCTAGAGTCCTAATAACACTTCAGACTGCCTATCACTTGCTAAACTTATTAAACTTAGAAGCATACAAAAACATACACACATTTAGCAGACAAAGCAAGAGATCTTTATGAGTCTCATATATACATGCACACTTACGAACAATAGACAAAACAAGGAAGCTCCCAAAGACACCATTTATCAACATATATGTAAACATAAAGATATAAATATATACATATATAAAACATATAGACAATATAAACAGACAAACACAGTTTTGGATGAAGTGGATGACCTCAACTGTTAATGACTTGGGATTTTTAAATATCTAATACGAAGGTTCTCTATTAATGGAAAAATTACATCATTCAGATATAAATATAATTGTTACATTAAAAGGGGGTTACATTAGGACTATTGATCCTAATATCTAACTAGATAGTTTGTTTATTTTAAGTTTAAAGCAGTGGTTTTATTTATATGCTCATTATGAGTTCAAAGCAGAAGTTTTATCTTTTTCTTATTTCAAATGTACATTATGTGTTCAAAACAAGATTTTTAGGACAAGATTTTTTCTAAGAAACAGGTGTCTGTCTTGTCTTGTATAGTTAACCATTTATTCTTTGTTTCTATATTCATAAGGTCTTTATTATCATGGTGTACACCTGAGCCTTATCGTTGAACTAAACCTAGAATGAATGTTATCTCCATGATTATTAATTTGTGTTAATCTTGTCTCCCCTCTTGGTGTAAATCAAGTGCTTGATATTGGGAGGGCCACAGAGCTACCAGTTCTTGATATACTGCAGGAGGGTTTTTCCATTACTTGAATCAACTCAGAAATTCTTTAAAATCATTATCAGGAGTTATGAAATCATCAATTTGTTTAAACAGCACTCTGTCATGAGGGTACATTTTCAAAGTAACCTGCAAGAAATCTGCCCAACAGAGTGAAGCAATAAGCAGTGAGGGTCTCTGCCATGCCAGATATATGAGACAATCACAGAAAGGCAGTATAGCAACAATAAGCTGTCTTGAGGGAAATCCTTGGGGCCTTGCCTACACCAGGAACACACCATTCATCAGCCATGCAAAAACAAGTGGGCTGCCTCCAGGAAACTCATTTGCTTGCTTCTGCCAATCCAGCACGCAATTGCTTCCAGCACACAGATGTTAACTGTAGAAGAATTTTAACCCAGCATCATGGCTGCTCTGATAAAGGACCACATCCAAAGACCTTGTAGGTCTTTGTGATCCAGCTGGAATGCAAGCACATTCTAGATTACAGTATGATCTGGCTGGAATAAGACACAACCTTATTACCCATCTCTAAATCCAAACAATAAAGGAAAGGCTAGTTTATAGAAGAAAACAGCCATGTTTGAAAGTGACAACTAATTGAGAGACAGACAAAGTGACAAATCAAAGAAAGATTTGACAGAATTAGTCAGAAATAGGATACACCCAACTCTCACTAGAACAGGACAGGAAAAAGAGGCTACTTAAGAGCATCATGGGAAATAAATAAATAAATAAATAAATAAATAAATAAATAAATAGAGCACCATGAAAAAAACAGATGAGAGTTTTTTTTACCAAGAGATTTATTAAACTTCTTTTTTTTATTTATTACAGTTTATTTATTTATATCCCAGTTGTAGCCCATTCCCTTGTCTCCTTCCAATCCTGCTCTCCTTCCCTCTTCTCCTCTCATGCCCCCTCCTCCAGTCCACTGAGAATTCCCTCTGACTCTAGCCTATCTATCAAGTCTCATCAGGACTGGCTGCATTATCTTCCTCTGTGGCCTGGTAAGGCTGCTTAGCCCCCACCCCCTTTCAGGGGCAGGTGATCAAAGAGCCAGCCACTAAGTTCATGTCAGAGACAGCCCCTATTCCCCTTACTAGGGAGGCCATTTGGGGACTGAACTGCCATGGGCTACATCTGACCAGGGGTTCTAGGTTATCTCCATGAATGGTCCTTGGATCACCCATTATATTTGCTTTTTGTGATATATTAGGTCCAGTCCATCTCTCCATGTCTTTCCAAGACCTCTCTCCAGCCTCTGCTCCCAGCTCTCTCCTCTCTCCCTCCTCTGCCTTTCACTCCTTCCTGTCCTCTGGCTCCTCTCCTCTCCCACCTACTCCTACCTCTCCATTGCTCAACATTGTGGCTGGTTGTTTTATTTTGGCATGTTTATACAAAGTTGAGACAGGTGATGCTTAGAATAAGTATCACAATGCAATGTCCAGATTGAAACCAGAGAGTGGGGGAGAGAAATCATCATTTAAATGAACAAGGGTAAGGTGTATATATTCCGAAAGAACATTATAGCAACATTTCCCCCTTTAAGTCCAATAAAAGGCTCATTTTCTTTCAATACAATAATAACTAAGAAATTATGAAAACTGTTAGGTAAAATCTACTTGTGCAATGTCCACTCCATGTGTATTTAGCAACTTAGGAGAAAATATCTGATTATCCTATCTATCTTGACAAGTTTAAAGTTCTATACCTAAATTAACTTTTATCCTTATTGGTGTTTAGGACTTGCTTACCCTGTCTTGGCAGAGTTTGGCAGTCTACATTTCCTGTATTTAAGCTTGCCCATTTTTGTCATAATTTGTCTGTCATGAAGCAAGGTTAATTTCTTTACCCTAGTGGCTTCTTTGCCACATTTGAAGCCATCTCCATATGGAAGTTTTTTGATGCTCATCATCTTCTTTGAGGTAGGCAGGTGCTGCCAGGAGATGACCTGTCTCATTGTCAAAGAATCTTTAAAATAATAAAAATGTTTTTAAATGCCATATTCTGTAGGTCTCTGAAGTTTTTGAAGACTACCTATCTTTATGTAATCGATCAATCTACAAAATCATATCTATCTGTTAAAACTAGCAGATATACTCCTGTGATAAATTAGACTAGTGTCTGACATGACTATGAGTTGATTAACTAGCAATTAACTTTCATTACCTAATACCCTAACCAGTTTTAAATAACAGTTTAAAGTATTGAAAGTAACCTTGAATTTGTATCAATATACTAAAGCTTATACCAATATATCAAAAATACTTATTTTGGCATCAATATGCAAAATCCTATACTAGAGTTAAAATTAACCTTATTTGAGAATAACAAATAAAACCCTAAGTTGGGTAGATTCAATAATCTACCTTTTGTTTTATTCCTATAAGATATTCCTGAATACTCCTTTCTTTATCTTCAACCCCTTTTTTCCTTATCTAAGAAAGAAAGATAGAAAAAAGAAAAAGGAAAAGAGAGAAATCCCTGAGTATAACCTTGCTTCACTCTGAGTAAGACCATTAATAATTTATAAACATCTCCCAATGACAATAAAAATTCATAGTCATACAAAACAAACAAAAACATACCCAACCCCCTTTAAGGAAAACTAGAGGTTGTTCTCATGGATTTCTTCTAGCTAACATTTTGGACATGCAGAAATCCTGTTAGGGAGCCCAAAGAAAATTGTGAAAAATTGGTTAATTGAGCAAGCGATAACATTTGTGGTCCCGTCTTTGAATGTTGGGAAATTTCAGACTTAATATAAGTCCTGTTTGTAACAGTCTAAAATGCTGGACCAATTATGATTAGTAGATTTCTTCAAAGATCACTTGGGAGCAGGCTTTGATGAGAAACAACTGAAATAGTTGAGGCAGAAACAAGCAGAATGCTGAAACATGCAAGATGCTGGAACAGATGTTTCAATCTCTCAGCCTGCTGAAAAATGAATCCTATCAGGTTTGATCCAGCATTTCCAGTGTCCGATCCTTTTGTTCTGCAAACATATAATTTCTCACAAGCATTATACAGTTCTAAAATTATAAAAGTATGAGATGTGCAGGATGAAACTAAACTGTAAGCCAATTTTATCGATGCCAATAAAAGAATGCCATAATGATTTTATTGAGGTTATTGTAGCCAAGGATTTATTGGCCAAGTATTGTTGGAGTTCTGGCTGGAGACATTTTTCTGTTTTAGAATTGTTTCCATGTAAAGGGATCAGCAATATAAGTTACCATTATTATTGAATATATAATCATTATCATGTTGAAATCAAAACAGGGCTGGAGAGATCAAAATATATATTTTGGGCTCTTGGGCACTTGTTGTACTTGGCCAACCTGTTATCTATCTCCCTAGAGAAGGCCTTCCATTAGGGAGACAAGCTGGTTGCCTTGAGCAATAGAAAAGGCATGTTTTAAGTAAACTTTATATAAACTTTTTAATTTAGAATTTAAGCATACCCTAGGCATCTTTAACCTGTTTAGAGGTTTAGGCCTAGGTTTTTATATATGCTGTAGTTATTTGTGTCCTATCCATATATATATATATATATATATATATATATATATATATATATATATATATATATATATAATGGGCAGTTATACCTTTATAACCTAATTTTATTTAAACTCCCTCTTACTTTTAGCATTTAAACATACCCTAGGCATCTTGTACCTGGAAGTTTTTTTTAATTATTCTTTTTTATTTTTTTTCACTTTTAAAAAATATTAGTTACTGTTTATTAACTTTATATCCCTGCTGTATCCCCCTCCCTCATTCCCTCCCAATCCCTCCCTCCCTCCCTCATCTCCTCCCTGGCCCTTTCCAAGTCCACTGATAGGGGAGGACCTCCTCCCCTTTCATCTGACCCTGGTTTATCAGGTATCTTCAGGACTGGCTGCAAAGTCCTCTGTGGCCTGGCAGGGCTGCTCCTCCTTGGGGGAGCGGGGAGGACAAAGAGCCCGCTATTACGTTCATAGTCCCTGTGTCCCCATTTGGATACTGAATTCCCATGGGCTACCTCCAAGGAGAGGTTCTAGAATATATCCATACATGATCCTTGGTTGGAGAAACAGTCTCATAAAAGACACCTGTGCCCAGATTTATTTGGTCCTTGTGGAGCTCTTGTCCTCTCCAGGTCTTACTAACTCGCCCTTCTTTCATATGATTCCCTGCACTCTGCCAAAGGTTTGCTTATGAGTCTTAATATCTGCTTTGATACACTGCTAGGTAGAGTCTTTCAGAGGCCCTCTGTGGTAGGCTCCTGTACCGTTGCTTGTTTTCTCCTACATTCAATGTCCATCCCATTTGTCTATCTAAGTGAGGATTGATCATCTTACCCCTGGTCCTCTTTCTTGTTTATCTTCTTTAGGTGTATAGATTACAGTATGTTTATCCTATCTTATAGGTCTATATAAGTGAGTATATACCATGTATGTCTTTCTGCTTTTGGGGTACCTCACTCAGTATGATTGTTTCTAGGTCCCATCATTTGCCTGCGAATTTCATGATTTCCTCATTTTTAATTGCTGAGTAGTATTCCATTGTGTAAAAGTACCACAATTTCTGTATCCATTCCTCAACTGAGGGACATCTGAGTTGTTTCCAGGTTCTGGCTATTATGAATATAGATAGTATGTACATGGGTGAACAAATGTCCTTGTCGTGTACTTGAGGAACTTTTGGATATATGCCCAGGAGTGGTATTGGTGGATCTTGAGGAAGCACTATTTCTAATTGTCTGAGAAAGCACCAGATTGATTTCCAAAGTGGTTATAAAAGTTTTCATTCCGAGGAGCAATAGAGGAGAGTTCCCCTTTCTCCATAACCTCTCCAGCATGTGTTGTCACTTGAGTTTTTGATCTTAGCCATTCTGATGGGTATCAGGTGAAATCTCAGGGACCTTTTGATTTGCATCTCTCTGATGGCTAAGGACATTTCTTTAAGTGTTTCTCTGCCATTCTGTATTCCTCTACTGAGAATTCTCTGTTTAGTTCTGTACCCCATTTTTTAATTGGGTTGCTTATTTTATTGCTTTTTAACTTCTATAGTTCTTTATATATTCTGGTAATCAGTCCTTTGTCAGATATAGGGTTGGTGAAGATCATTTCCCACTCTATAGGCTGTCATTTTGTTCAGGCAACAATGTCTTTTGCTTTACAGTTTCATGAGGTTCCATTTATTAATTATTGATCTTAGAGCCTGTGCTGTTGGTGTTCTGTTCAGGAAGTTTTCACCTGTGCCAATGAATTCTAGGGTCTTCCCGATTTTTCTTATAACCGATTTAATGTGTCTTGTTTTATGTTGAGGTCTTTGATCCACTTGGACTTTACTTTTGTTTAGGGTGATAAATATGCATCTATTTTCATTTTTCTGCATGTAGACATCCAGTTAGACCACCACCATTTGTTGAAGATGTTGTGTTTTTTCCATTGAATGTTTTTGGCTTCTTTGTCAAAAATCAAGTATCCATAGGTGTGTGGGTTTATTTCTGGGTCTTCTATTCGTTTCCATTTATCCACTATTCTGTTTCTATGCCAGTAACATGCAGTTTTTATTACTATTTCTCTGTAGTACAGCTTGAGATCAGAGATGGAGATGCCTCCAGATGATCTGTTGTTGTAACAGTATCGTTTTGGAAATTCTGGGTTTTTTGTTTCTCCATATGAAGTTGAGAATTTTTCTCTCAAGGTCTATAAACAATTATGTTGGTGTTTTGATGTATATTGAATTGAATGTGTAGATTGCTTTTAGCAGAATAGCCATTTTCACTATGTTAATCCTACTAATTCATGAGCACAGGAGATCTTTCCATCTTCTGATATTTCTTCAATTTCTTTCTTCAGAGACTTGAAGTTTTTTTCATATAGGTCTTTCACTTGCTTGGTTAAAGTTACATCAAGGTACTTTATGTTATTAGTGGCTATTCTGAAGGGTGTTGTTTCCTGCTTGGTCATGGTGGATGATATCTTTTATGTGTTGGTGGATTCGGTCTGTAAGTATTTTATTGAGTATTTTTTCATCAATGTTCATAAGAGAAATAGATCTGAAATTCTCTTTTTTGTTGGTTCTTTGTGTGGTTTAGGTATCAAGGTGATTGTGGCTTCATAGAATGAGTTTGGTAATGTTCTTTCTGTTTCTGTTTTGTGGAATAGTTTGAGGAGTATTGGCATTAGCACTTCTTTGAAGGTCTGGTAGAATTCTTCACTGAAACCATCTGGCCCAGGGCTTTTTTTTTGGAAGGGAGATTGTTGATGACTGCTTCAATTTCCTTGGGGGATATAGGGCTATTCAGTTTTTCTACCTGATCCTGATTTAATTTTGGTAGATAGAACCTATCAAGAAAATTGTTCATTTCATTTAGATTTTCAAATTTTGTGGCATATAGGCTTTTGTAGTATGACCTAATGATTGTTTGGATTTCCTCAGTGACTGTGGTTATGTTGCCCTTTTCATTTCTGATTTTACTGATTTGGATGGATTCCCTCTGCCTTTTAGTTAATTTGGCTAAGTGTTTGTCTATCTTGTTGATTTTCTCAAAGAACCAGCTTTTTGTTTCATTGATTCTTTGATTAGTTTTGTTTCTAATTTATTGATTTCATCCCTGAGTTTGATTATTTCCAGCCATCTCCTCCTCTTGGGTGTATCTGCATCTTTTTTTCCCCCAGGGTTCTCAGTTGGACCATTAAGTTACTCGTATGAGATGTTTCAAATTTCTTCTTGAAGGCACTTAGTGCTATGAATTTTCCTCTGAGCACTGCTTTCAGTGTGTCCCAAAACTTTGGCTATGTTGTGCCTTCATTTTCATTGAATTTTAGGAAGTCTTGAGTTTCTTTCTTTATTTCTTCCTTAACCCAGCTGTCATTGAGTAGCAAGTTGTTAAGTTTCCATGTGCGTGTTGAGGTCCAGCTTTGTTATTTCCATTGTTGTTCAGGTCCAGCTTTAGTCCATGGTGGTCAGGTAGAATACAAGAGATTATTTCAATCTTCTTGTATCTTTTGAGGCTTGCTTTGTGACCAACTATATGGTCTATTTTGGAGAAGGTTCCATGAGGTGCTGAAAAGAAGGTATACTCTTGAGTTTTGGTGAAAAGATCTGTAGACGTATATTAGGTCCTTTTGATTTCGGGACTCTGTAATTGTCTTTATTTTCCTATTTGGTTTCTGTCTAGTTGGTCTGTCCCTTGGAGAGAGTAGGGTGTTGAAGTCTCCCACTGTTAAGGTGTTGGGATCAATGTGTAATTTAAGCTTTAATAACGTCTCATTTATGAATATAGGCACTCTTGTATTTGGGGCATAGATGTTCAGAATTGTGATGTGCTCTTGGTGAATTTTTCCTTTGATGAGAATGTAGTGCTCCTCCTTATCTTTTTTTTTTTATTAATTTTGGTTGAAAGGCTATTTTATTAGATATTAGGATAGCTAATCCAGCTTGTTTTCTGGCTCCATTTGCTTGAAAAACATTTTTCCAGCCCGTTACTTTGAGGTAGTGTTTTTCTTTGTTGCATAGGTGTGTATCTTGGATGCAACAGAATGTTGGGTCTTGTTTCTGCAACCATTCTCTTAGTCTGTGTCTTTTTATTGGAGAATTGAGTCCATTGATGTTGATAGATACTAGTGACCAACAAATGTTAATTTCTTTTGATGTAGGGTTCGTGGTGTTGCTGTGTTTCATTGCTTGTGTTCTTTTGTTTTTTTGTTGTTGTTCTGTAGTTATCTATGTACTATGTTTCCTTGGATGTAGTTGTTTTCATTGGGTTGGAATTTCCCTTCTAGTAGAGCTGGGTTACTGTGTAGATATTGTTAAAATTGGTTTTGTCATAAAATATTTTGAATTCTCTGTCTATGTTGATTGAAAGTTTTGCTGGGTATAGTAGTCTGGGTTGGCATCTGTGGTCCTTTAAGGTCTGCATGATTTCTGCCTAGGCCCTTCTGGCTTTCATCATTTCTGTTGAGAAATCTGGTGTGATTCTGATAGGTCTACCCTCATATGTTACTTCGCTTTTGTACCTTGCTGCTTTTAGTATTTTTTCTTTGTTCTGTAGGTTCAGTGTTTTGACTATGATGTGATGTGAAGAATTTCTTTTCTGGTCTAGCCTATTTGGTGTTCTGTAGGCCTCTTGTATGTTTATGGACATCTCTTTCTTTAAGTTGGGAGATTTTTCTTCTATTATTTTCTTGAAAATATTTTCTGGACCTTTCAGCCTGGTGTCTACTTTTTCATTTACTCCTCTTATTCTTAGATTTTGTCTTTTCATGGTGTCCTTGATTTCTTGGATGTTTTGTGTTTGGAACTTTTCTGACCTTATTTTTTTCTTTGAGAGACGTATCAATTTCTGCAAGTGTGTCTTTGGCACCTGAGATTCTCTCTTCCATCTCTTGTATTCTGTTGGTGATGCTTACCTTAGTAGTTCCTGATCTTTTCTCTATGTTCTCCAGCTCCAAGTTTTTCTCTGTTTGTGTTTTCTTTATTGATTCTAATTCTGTTTTTATGTCTTGCACCATTTCCTTCATCTGATTGAATGTGGAGTCCTGCTTTTCAATGATGGCTTCTATTTTTTTGTTTCTTTCCCCTCTATATGTCACTAATTGTGCATCTACTTGTTTGGCCATATTTGCCTGTATTTCTTTGAGAGCTTTTTTTCATTTCTTCTTTATTTTCCTTTATTTGTATGGTTATTTCTTTGAGAGCTTTGTTCATTTCCTCTTTGTTTGCCTCCATTTTTGTAACCATTTCTCTGGGAGATTTGTGCATTTCTTCTTTGTTTCTCTCAATTTGTGTAGCCATTTCTCTGATAGATTTGTTCATTTTCTCTTTCTGAGCCTCTAATAGTGGAAAGACATAATTTTAAAGTTGTTTTCTTGTGTATCTAGTGAATTGAACTGTCCATTGATTGGGAGGTTGCTGGTGATTCCATGATGTCCTGAGTTTTGTTGTGTTCTTATGGCAGCCTCTGGCCATCTGCTTATCTGTACCCCTCACTGTTTGTTCCTGGAGTCTGTAGTTCAGGCTCTTTCTGTTTTCTGGATTGTTTTTCAGGAAGATGAGAGAGGTTCACTGGTTTGGGATTGTGTGTTGTGGTTTCAGCTTTACCTAAGTGAGGAATGTGATGCTGGCACTATTCTCAGTTGCTTTTAGTGGGCGCAGTGCGCATGCGCAGATTCTCTGACTATAGCAGCGGCCTGCAGGAATCCAGGAATTGTTTGCCTGGAATTCACTGGTAGCCCCACAAAGCAGACGCTTCAGTGTTGGAATCACTATCCCAAGAATCCCTATGAGGCCCACACTAGGGATGTGGGTGTTAGGGATCTGTTGTCTGATGGTTTGTGTAGAAGTGTCCTGGATCTGGGGCAAACACTCCCTTGATGGCACACTCACTCCCTTGTAGGGCCCTTTTGAAAGCCCTTGCTCTCTGTTCTCTGATTTGATCCTGCTAGGGCAAATGCGGTGTAGGCTAATAGTCAGCTCAGTGGTGCTGCAGCAGCAGGTCTTGGTGTCCACCTGCAGTGTGTGCTGTGTTGGGTGCAGCTCTTGCTAGGGCCCTGGCCCTGTGATCTGAGTGCATTCTGCAGGCCCCTTCTGTAACCTTCAGTACCACCAGGGAATGATTTTGGTGGTTGGACCCAAGGCGGTGCTGGGGTGGGTGTGGGTGTGGGGAGTGGGGACTGGATTTCCTCTGTCTCTACTATGGAAGCAGGATCCAGGCGCTGTGTTCTGTTATGGAATCCTCAGGCCACCTCTCTGCCCTTCCCCTCTGCCAGGGAAGGCTTATGGCAGCTGATCCCAAGGGAGTACTGGTAAGACTTGACTTGAGTGTTCTCAGCCTCAGATCCTGGGCCTGGATATCTCTGCCAGAAGCTGCCTGGCGCTAGGGCATATGTCGGCAGGTTCCTGGGGAGTATCTGTTAGGGCTGAGTATACACAGTCTCAGATCCAGCACCTGGGTTTCTCTGTCAGGGACCTCAGGGTGAGCTGGGGCACCTGTGCTGTGGCCTGTGGCAGAATCTGCAGGCTGCCTTTCTGTCCTTCTCCTCCGTAGGGCAGGCTTATGGTGGTGGTTTCAGGTGAGTGCAAGGAAGGGTTAGGTATTCTCAGTCCCCGATCCTGAGTAGGGGGTTTCTCTGCCAGGGGCCGCAGGCATTAGAGCTTGGTGCTAGACCTTATTGCAGCTGAACTGAACCTGGGAGAGTGTCAGGAAGCTTTGAGTGACCTCCGACCCAGATCCCGAGCCCTGCTGGAGCTAGGGCGGGCACCGTGGGCTGTGGTAGAACCGGCAGTGTGCCTCCCTATCCTTCTGCTCTGCCGGGATAGGTTTATGGTGGCGTTCTTGGGGGAGTGTCCGAAAGAACTGGATAATCTCAGACCCAAATCCTGAGGCTCAGTTTCTTTGATGGAAGCCTCCGCTGTTGCTGGGGCTGGAGCCCCTGTCAGTGTGACCTGTGGCAGATTCTTCTGGCCGCCTCCTGCCTCCTCCAAAGAGGGAATAGGGAGTTGCCTAGGGATCACCTCCTGGAGTGGCAGTGTCTCCTACCAGAGGAGTCTGCTGGTTTCCTGATTCTAGATGAACTCAGTTCATGGTTAGTCTCTTTTTTCCTGGAAACCTAGATAACTCTGTTCTGAGTTCAGTTCCCCCTTCACCCACCAATTTGGGCGATTTAGGTCCTTTGACCCTGTTAGAAATCGTGCAGAATAAGACTTGCACAGCGGGTTCACAAATCAGCCACAAGACCGGTTCCACGTGGGAGGTTTATTAGGGAAAGGAAAGGGGGAAGGGGTCACAGAGACAGTCTCTGGACGAGGTGAAAGAGAGAGAGAGGGAGGAGCTCTAGGAGTTCTTATAAGGTGACCCAGAGCAAGCGCAGGTGGTTCCAGGTGATCAGTGGGTGATCTTCGGGGTAGCTGTTTGTCAGGGCCCCTAAGGCTGGCTGTGGAAGTGCCTGCTTACGGATTCCAACCTTCCTCCCTTTTTGTTTTGTTAAAAGGTGAGGAGTTAGGAAGGGGTGATGGTGGGGGAAGGGCATGGGGCGACTTTTGCTCTTCAAACTACTTCCTGCTGATTAGGGGTGTTGTCATTTTCAGAGTCCAGCTGGTCCCCACCATCAGGGTCCTGATCATCTGGTTCTGTGGGCAGAGGTTGATAGTCCTGTAGGAGTAACTGATTAACAGTTTTGTTAGCGATTTTTTTGCATCTGTTGTTGAAAGAATGTAGAAAGGAAGTTAATTAAGCAGGGTGCAAAAAACAAAAACAGAAAGAGGAGCAGAAGAGATGTGACAAAGGGCGAAATCCATTTCCATATGGGGCTCTCAAAGACCCAAGAGCTAGAGGCCCCGAGCTGTTCCCTTTGTTTTTGTAAATCCGTTTGGAGTTGCTGGATTTTGTCTTTTACTATACCCGACTGGTTGACATAAAAACAGCATTCCTCCTGAAGGAAGATGCAAAGGCCACCTTCTTTAGCTGTGAGAAGGTCTAGTCCGCGTCGGTTCTGGAGTACCACTGCTGCTAGTGAATCAATCTGTCCTTGGAGGGTTAGAATCATCTGAGCCACTCGCTGGAAGTCCTGGATGAGCTGGGAAGAAAGCTGATAATACAAAGTTAGAGAGGTGGCTAGTCCTGCTGTTCCAGTCCCGAGAGCTGCGTGATTCCTGCAACAGCCAGGAGGGGCAGGATTTGGATTGCCCTCTTATCCTGCTGGGCAGCTTTTGAATCCACAACTGGGATCGGTAGGGGCTCCTTTTCGTTAATTACCCCCATCTGGGGGAATAGGAGCACCAGAGTGCAAACCCCTGACCAATGAGCAGGCAGACGATGGTAGACCTGAGCCACAGAGAATTGAGATGTTATTAGCAGTAGAGCTTTGGGGTTGAGATGAAGTATTGAGAATTATAGTTTTATTACATTCTAAGGAACTTAGCATTCCTACAGAGTACGTCCCTGACGCCTTGAAACAGTTTGCCACGCCAAAGAGGGTAATATGAGACAGGTAGGGAGTGGTGGCAACATTAGAATTAGGGCAGTTAGTGAATGGTGAAGTAAGGTTACTTGACAGAGTCACTGCAGAAGCTGTTAGCGGTACTTCTGAGTTGGTCCCTTGTGGTACACACAGCCAGCAAGCCTTAAAATGGCCCGGTTGGGTCACATTAAGGAGCTTGTAAGCCGAGGTCAGAGTCTGAAGTAGGAGATGAAATGACAGGTTTGTACTATTTAGAAGAGGGGATGTTAGAGAGGTAATGGCTTTAGAGGAGTGTTTAATTATCCCTTCAACATCTCCC
>CM053744.1:76395468-76410764 GCA_028658305.1 Pachyuromys duprasi
AGCCAGCCCTGAGGAGACATGATAAGTTGGGGTTGGATGGAAGGGAAGGAGGTCCTCCCCTGTTGGTGGACTTGGAGGGGGCGGGGAAGAAGGAGATGAGGGAGGGAGTGGGAGGGTGGGAGGGAATGGGGGAGGGGGCTACGCCTGGGATTCAAAGTACCCAACCTGTGATTGAGATAAAAATAAATAAATTAAAATATATATATATAGTTCTCACTTATTTAGTGATTGACAAAATGCACTAAAATGCAGTGGAATCTTTTTTATCTATCATCTTTGGGAGCCCTTGTGCTGGCTGACAATAAATAAATGAGTTTTAACATGAATAATTGTTTCAGAATATTTGCTCAGACTGTGAACCCTGAGGTTGTATTATTTACTAGGAGAACCTATTTCTAGCTGTGGTGTGTCTCAACCCTAGCACGTACCTATAATCCAAATTCTTTCTGCTTGAATATTAAATAAAGTATTAAATAAAGTCAAGAGGTGGAACAAGCAGCCAGTTGTCAGGGAGTGAACATAGGATTATTAAGAAAATAAACCATAGAAAGTAAGGAGGATTAATTGAGAGATACACGGGAGGTCGAAGGGAGGAATATTTAGTTTTAAGGGTTTTTAAGACTGTGGAAGAAGGAGATTCCTTCTGGGACATTGGCTGAGTAGGGAGGTCAGCTGGGTGCTTCCTGTGCCTCTCTGAGCTAGCAGACTTTCACCTGAACATCTGGCTCCAGAGTGTTTATTGGTAAACTCAAATGATTGAGATCTTGTTAAAAACAACAAACAATATACTTGGTTTGTTTGCTATGGTTTCAACTTAACATTTCAAAACGCTCAACTATCATAAACATTGTTTATATTACTATTTAGAAGTTTCCAGAAGCCTCTGTAAAGCATCTAATATGTTGTTGGTATAATGTTCCTTTGGAATGTATGTACCTTACCCTTGTACACTCAAATGCTGAATTATAACCCCCCTCCCACTCTCTGGTTTCAATCTGGATATTGTATTGTAATATTTATTCTAAGCATCCTGTCTCAACTCTGTGTAAACAATATAAAGCAACTAGACACAATGTTGAACTGAGAGGAGCCAGAGGGCAGGAAATGAGTGGGAGGAGAAAAGGTGAGAGAGAACTTGGAGGAGAGCTAGGAGAAGGCAGAGCTGGAGGAGAGATCATGGAAAGATGAGGAGAGATGGATTGCACCTAATATATCACTAAAAGCAAGTATAATGTGGGAAATCTAAATGTTAGGAAACTGTGAGGGCTTGGAGGTTTAGGAGGGAGTAATTATTGCCCAGCATTGTGTTCTAGGTTAACTAAAATCCCAGTCTCTGTGTTTTGATCTGGTTATACAGTTCTTTAGGACTAACAGCAGCTTTACCAGAAGATATATGTCAATAGTAAATATTTATAGTCATTTACAACAAATGGTGCCCAACTAATTCAAGTATCCACACCCTTTAAATCATACTTTATCATAACTTAGTGGGGAGAATAAGCTCCCAGTGAAAAAACCCAAACTTAAAAACTAAAAACTCCCAGGTCAGTTACTGTCTCTTTAAGAGAGGCTCTTAAACCAGCCCAGGAGCAAAAGACATCCTCCTGTGGGTAGACCTGAGATTTAACAAAACTGGCTTCTGCTGCAGTTTAAATGAGGGGTAAACAAGCCTGGCTCCTTTATACCATGCCTGGCTCAACTGGCTCAGCTCCACAGCCATGGCAGGAAAGAAAGGAACTGAAGGCAAAAAAAAAAAAAAAAAAAAAAAAAAATTCTAGACAGAGTTTGGCCTAAACTGCATCTAAAATATAAAATAAAAAAAAAAAAAAGCCATGGCAGAGGGTGTTTTAATCCCTTTTGGCTTCCGTTTGGCTATCATAATCATGGATCTGGTTGCAATGTGTTTAATGGTGTTGGTGCTTCTCCATACCTTCTCTAAGAAAGGTGAAGGAGAAAATGGGGGAAAAAACCCCCAAGGATTGGAATACTAAGTTTCAGATAAGAAAATGGGCACTTTTCCTAAAAATTAGATTAATAATGGCTAAAATTCAAAGCTCTCTGGCTGCAAGATATTTGTCTGCTCTTTCTGGTAAGGGTCCACCAATTTACTGAAACATCAATTAATTTCCAAAAATAACCAACTGAGCTTTGTTTATTACAGTGTAAATTGGCACAACTGACCCCAAAGTTAAAATTTTCTTGTCTCTTTGTTTGATTTTCATTTAAAGGCTTTGAGTTACAATGATACTGATTTTAAAAACATATAAATATCTAAACAAGTTGTTGAAGGCACGTGCCTTTATTCCCAACACAAAGTAAAAAGAAACAGGCAAGTCTCTGAGTTCTGGATCAAGCTTATTTATATAATAAAAGCCAGGATGGCAACTCCTGCTGTTTAGCCACTTACAAAGATAGTCTAAGATTCAAAATGACAAAATTTTCCTTAAGGTTACCATGTAAATTCATATATATTATATATAAGAGATGTTATGTCCTTACTGATCTAAAGGTGGGATTCACATCATTTTTAGGTTTATGTAAAGAGAGATAATTCACACTGCTCTGGAAACTGCCTTATCCTTTTAAAAGTGAGACATTTTCACGGGGGAAAAATCTGGTTTTGCCTATGTAAAAAAGACACAAGAGGCTTAAAGATGAAAAGTGCATGCCAACTTAGTTTAGTCTTAAAACTCAAAAATTATATTCATATGTTTACAAAACAAAAATATCCATCCCATATCAAAAAGGGGCAAGTCAAAATATAGCCAAAACCAATGTAAAAATCCAGGTACAAGATACCTAGGATATACTTAATACTAAAGGTAAGAGAGTTTATATGCTAATGTTAAGAGAGTTTAAATAAAGTTTGGCTATAAAGGCATAACCGCCCATCCTGTATAAAAAAGGGGCAAGCAAAAAAATAGCCACAACTAATGTTAAGCTCAGGTACAAGGTGCCTAGGGTACGCTTATCAATGTAAAGTCCAGGTACAAGATGCCTAGGATATTCTTAAATACTAAAGGTAAGAGGGAGTTTAAATAAAGTTTGGCTATAAAGGCATAACTGCCCATTCTATATAAACAAGGGGATAGGACAAATAGCTATAACATATCTAAAAATCTAGGGTTAAACCTCTAAACAGGTACAAGATACCTATGATATGCTTATATTCTAAATTAATTAATTAATTCTAAATTAAGGAGTTTATACTAAGTTTACTTAAAACATGCGTTTTCTATTGCTCAAGGCAACCAGCTTGTCTCTCTAATGGGAGGCTTCTCTAGGGAAAGAGGTAGCAATTTGGCCTAATATAACAGAGCCCCTAATATAGCAAGAGCCCCAAAAGATATTTTGATCTATCCTACCTTGTTTTGATTACAACATGATAATGTTCATATGTTCAAGAATAATGGTAACATATAGCTTATCCCTTTACTTGGGAACAACTCTAAAACTAACTGAGACATAAAAAAATGTCTCTAGCAAGAACTTCAACAATACATGGCCGATACATTCTTGGCTATAATATCCTCAAAATGTATTATGCTAACCTTTTAAATTGCATAGGTAAAAGTGGCTTACAGTTTAGTTTCATTCTGCACATCTCATACATTTTAACTTTAGAACTCTATAATGCTTGTGAGAAATTATATGTTTGCAGAACAAAAGAACTGGACACCAGAGATATTGCATCAAACCTAAGGGAATCATTCTTCAGCATGCTGAGACATTGACACATCTGTTCCAGCATCTTGGATGTTCCAGCATTCTGCTTGTTCCTGCCTCAACTGCTTCCGTTGCTGTTTCTCATCAAAGCCTGATCCCAAAAAAAACTTTGAAGAAAGCTACTAACCTTAATTGGTCCAGCATTTTAGACTGTTCCAAAGAGGACTGTTATTAAGCCTGAAATTTCTCAACAGTCAAAGACTGGACCATAAATGTTATTGCTTGCTTAATTAACCATTTTTTCCAATTTTATTTGGGTCCCCCACAGGATTTCTACATGTCCAAAATGTCAGCTGGAAGAAATCCATGAGAACAACATCCAATTTTCCTTAAAGGGGGTTGGGTATGTTTTTGGTTGTTTGCTATGGCTATGAAATTTTATTGTCATTGGGAGATGTTTATTATTAATGGTCTTATTCAAAGTGAAACAAAGAATATACAGGGATATCTTGTAGGAATAGAAAAAAGGTAGATTACTGAATCTACTCAAATTTGGGTTTTATTTGTTATTCCCAAATAAGGTTAATTTTAACTCTGGTATAGGATTTTGCACATTGATGCAAAAATAAGTCTATTTTTGACACATTGGTAAAAGCGTCAGTATATTGATAGAAAGTCAAGGTTACTTCCAATACTTTTAAACAACCATTTAAAACGGGTTAAGGTATTAGGTAATGCAAGTTATTTGCTAGTTATTGAACTCATAGTCATGTCAGAGACTAGTCTAATTTATTATAGGAGTATGCATCCTAGGTTTAACAGATAGATAGTCTTCAAAAACTTCAGTGACCTACAGAATATGGCATTTAAAAGTGTCTTTATTATTTTAAAGATTCTTTGACAATGAGACCAGTCATCTCCTGTCAGCACCCCGCCTACCTCAAAGAAGATAATGAGCACCGGAAGAACCTCCATATGGAGATGGCTTCAAATGTGGCAAACAAGCCACTCCAGTAAAGAAAATACCCTTGATTCACAACAGACAAAATCTGCCAAAAATAGTGCAAGCTTAAATGCAGGACAAGTCAACTGCTGAACTCTGCCAAGACAGGGTAAGCAAGTCCTAAATAGTTCCTGCTTCACATATATGTCTGTCAAATATTCTGAGTCAAAAGGCTGAAGATGATGCTCCAATGTTATAAAGAGTTGTGGGTGACTGTTCAGGCAGCAAACTGTCTCTTCAAATTTTTATTTTTTGGAAGCTCCTAACATGCACTTCCTATTTACTCTAATAACTAATTTTATTCTTTCTCAAGTCTCTGATGGGGTTGAAGACCAAATAGTTACAGTGCCACAATTAAGCTTGAGTTGTTTAGAAGTTAAGAAATCTTTTCATATATGTAATACCAGTAAGGATAAAAGTTAATTTAGGTATAGAACGTTTAACTTGTCAAGATAGATAGGATAATCAGATACTTTTTCCTAGGTTGCTAACCTAACAGTTTTCATACTTTCATAATTATTATTGTATTGAAAGAAAAGGAGCCTTTTGTTGGATTTAAAGGGGGGAATGTTGTATAATGTTCCTTTGGAATGTATGTACCTTACCCTTGTACACTCAAATGCTGAATTATAACCCCCCTCCCACTCTCTGGTTTCAATCTGGATATTGTATTGTAATATTTATTCTAAGCATCCTGTCTCAACTCTGTGTAAACAATATAAAGCAACTAGACACAATGTTGAGCTGAGAGGAGCCAGAGGGCAGGAAATGAGTGGGAGGAGAAAAGGTGAGAAAGAACTTGGAGGAGAGCTAGGAGAAGGCAGAGCTGGAGGAGAGATCATGGAAAGATGAGGAGAGATGGATTGCACCTAATATATCACTAAAAGCAAGTATGATGTGGGAAATCTAAATGTTAGGAAACTGTGAGGGCTTGGAGGTTTAGGAGGGAGTAACTATTTCCCAGCATTGTGTTCTAGGTTAACTGAAATCCCAGTCTCTGTGTGGTGATTTGGTTATACAGTTCTTTAGGACTAATAGCAGCTTTACCAGAAGATAGATCAATCGTAAATATTTATAGCTATTTACAACAGTACGTGTTCAAAACGTCCTCTAGCAGAACCTTGTCAGTTCCATTTGAAAAAGACACACTCATTGACTGTCTTGGATGCAGTCTCTATGCTGGGCTTTCCTGTGTCATCTTCTGGCACTCTAGCCAGCTCTTAGACTGAACTGCTCAAGCTTTGAATGTCTGTGGAGCTGAAGACCCAGAATATTCAGGAACAAAATAAGAGAAAAATCTTTCATTGGGCACACTTCCTCTCCTTCTTGGAATAGCTTTCTAGGCTGTGTTTCTTTTTCCTTAGTTGGTGACAGGTTCTGTTACTGTGTACTCCCAAGCCTTGCATTTTTAAGCCCTGCTTATATATCGAAATGAATGACAGATATCCTGGTATGTTAAAATCTCTAACTACCGACTGATGCTTCACAAATCAAAGCTACCTGGCTTCCCTCTCCTCTAACAGGGAGTTGGTTCCTGACATACTCAGGGAACGTTTTAGGTCAACAGATTACTGGCATGGCTACCCCAGAAAATGATGTTGAGTATAGGTGCATAGTAGTTTTCTCTGGGTTAAAGCCTTTCACTGTAGAGGTTCAGTTTAGTAAGATTGGGGAAGTGTTAAAAGAGAGCTCAGGAAGTAGTAACAAGTCAAGAGTATTCAGGAAGTCACTGAAATTTACTAGATACACAAAGTCTTTATTCTCAGAAGTGGTATAAGTTAAATAGTTTGGACTGATGACGACAGGAGATTTGCTACTGGTCCAACTGCCTGCAAGTCATAATGTGAGCTCCAGGGTTCTATCTTATGTAAGTCATTGTGCATGCTGGGGTATGACTTTAAGTCACCTACACCCATGGACTCTTCACACTACATCTGTAAGTATCTCTGATAAAACTCATTGGTTCAAAGTTGGATTTTGGTGGTGTCCTTACTTTGGTCTGCCATTGATTTCCTATCTGAGGTGAAGAGATGCTAGTTCATGTCTTCCTAGAAATAGTGTCACCAGACACTTTGGACACACCTACCAAAGTCTTGCTACTAACACAGCACCCTCTTTTGATATGAATTTGTAACACCATCCCATAAACTAATCTAGGTCATTATTGCCTAGCTTCCTATTTTTTATCATGACATTTTTTCTAGTTTGTTTTCAATTGGTGTGAAGAAGCTATGACCAGAAGCAACTTGGAGAGAAAAAAAGATTATTTCACTTCATAGGTTGCAGTACATCCTCAAGGGAAATTAGGGCAAGAACTCAAGGCAGGAGCCTGGAGGCAGGAACTGAAGCAGAGGCCATCGAGGAGCACTGCTTGGTCCTCATGGCTTGCTCAGCCTTTTTCTTATGTAATCCAGGATTACCAGCATAGGAATGGCCTACACACAGTGGACTAGGCCCTTCCACATCAATTAGTAATCAAGAAAATACCTCACAGACTTTCCTATGGGCCAATCTAATGGAGGCATTTTCTTAACTGAAGTTCACTCTTCTCAGATGACAAAAATATAACCAAGATATCATTTATTTCGATTTCCAGATGACAAAGTTTTATATTTATTATTTTCTGTAGATCATATAGAAGGTAATTCTTCAATGTGGTAATGTCATTAATTATTCAATTCTGGAAGAGATTTTGTTAGGAGAGACAGGGAAAAAAACTATTTGAGGAAAATCTATATGTATTAACCCATGCTACTCACTTCTTCCAAGTTAATTGATGATTGAACTATTCTATAATTAATTGTGAATTATACTACTCATTTGGTATTTAACAATACTTGAGCAAGATAATGTGATTCTGAAATGGAGATCTTATTACACCCAGTCAGATTTCATACTCAGAAACAAGTCAGTTCAAAGCAGACCTCAGCTGAAAATGTGTGCATAGACAATTTCTCCCTTTGACATTTCTCGACAGGCTAGCTATATCACAAAGGAAGTACAGTGGACTAGTGAGTGACAGCTAACATCATCAATAGTCATCCAATCAGATTTTGCTGGAACATAGTATCGTTCTGTTTATTCGGTTTCAGTCACTCCCATAATTGATTCAGATCTGTGATAAGCTAACTAAATGTTATAGGAGGAACCCATCACCTTCATTTCTACTCATATACTTTTGGAGGGACATGGACTCCCTGGTCCTACCACCACTTTATCCTTTGATGTCTTAGACAGGGAAGAGGCTATTTGTTAAGGACCAGCTCTACTTCAACTCTCTCTCCTTTTATTCACCCAGCACCAGTTATTGCTACTTGGCTCTCTATTACTTTTTTGAACTGCTGTTCCTTGCTGCACAGCGATTCTTGTATTCCTTTTTGGGGGGGGGTGGGGGTGACTAACACCTTTCTGTTTTATCCCTGGTATAAATTCTCTCCTATAAGTGGAGTATTTTTTCTTCACATCCACACAAATCAAGTAAGCCTCCGTGGTTCTCTCACCCAACCCTGTACTCTTCTAGCCTCATCTCAGAGTCAGAGAGAGGGAGGCATTAAAGATCATTCCTTAACTTGAATCTTGTGTGAAAAATCCAAAACTGAAGACACTCACTTGCTTCTGAGAAGCATATGACTGAGAAAATTTAGGACCATGCATACAGAAGGATAGCTCACTGTGTCTTTATCCCTGATGAATGTAAGTAGAAAAGAAGAGAAGAAGAGGAAGAAAATAGTTACAAACTGTTACAGCTCTCCAAGTAGCTAATTTCAATATGATTAGGAATTTAACATGCAAACAAGAAAGCAGGCATGTCGAAATAATTGGCTTGCTTCTGCGTAAAGCCCATCTCCGCTTTCATGAATCCTTCCAAACAAAACCTACCAAGCTTCTGGATATGTTTCCCAGCATGGATATATATATTCTCAAGCAGTCAATGAGTTCTGCATCTGATTATCCCATTAGGTTTATGAAAGCTTCTCTGTCAAACATCTGGAGGCAGCTTTTTGTTAACACAGCTTAGGAATCCTAGACTTAAGTTCTGATATTGTGTCTGTTGAATCCAGTCTTCCCCAGTGTCCCTGGAAGTAGCATTTTACATCTTGAAACCCCGTAGCCTCCTGTTTGTAGACCTCTAATGGCATGTATCACGTTGTATCTTGAATTGCATTTGTTTTCATTTATTTTGTCTTGATGGCATTTCAGGGCAAACCACTACCACCTGTCAGCAAGCGTGAGGTTAATGAAGCTGAAAATCAGGGGAGGATCAGGAATTGGATACTGGAGAGTTTTATTATCAAAATTCAAAACGGCGTACACGCTTCTTTGGTGGAAGTGGGGGTTAAAGACGTGGCTAATGGAATAAGAAACATTAAATCCGTATAGGGTTTGCATGAGAATCAAAGTCCGTAGAGAAGCAAAAGGCTGGTGTGGAGGAAGCTAATAAAGAAGGAGGCAGATGTGGAAGTAATGACAGCGTTCACTTGTTCTGTTTATGAATATTTCTATAGATGTACTTTTAACCATTAAAAAAACCTTTTCTGTGTGTGGTGTGGTGTGTGTGTGCATGTGCTTGTATGTGTGTGCACATGCACATGCAGAAGCACTCTTATGCCTGACTTTTATATGGTGCTGAATATCAAGACATAAGTCCACACAGTTTTGCAACACGCATTTTACCCATTAAGCTGTTTCCCAACCCAAGACTATTCCATCAAAGGCCGAGGTTATCTCTTTGTTGGTCTTCGAGCAATCTACCCGAGAAGACAAGGGCCCTTTATTTCCTATTTTTCTGTAACTCTGTCAATCACTGTTATACCCCCCGAAAGCATATGCCTTATTCACTTTTAAGGGTTAACTAATTTTTTTCAGACCCTACTATTTAGCTGTACATGGAGCATAATTTTTTTGTGGCTGAGGTAGCAAGCTATTCAGTTATACTTTCCACTGCCTCATTAGTCCCTACCTATTAGCAAGTAAGTTTTCCTTAATGGAGTACTTAGAATCATTTTAGTGATGGTCATTTATAATAAAAAAGAAAGGCCATGGCAAACTTGTGCGCTGAGATTTAATGTGTTGTTTGATTCTACTCCATCTGTAAGTGTTTATTTTAGTTTATTAACTGCATTAGGAGAGGCTAATTTGTAGAGTGTTTGCATGTTATTTCCCCAAGTGAGGTGTCGGCTGTCATGCTTCTATGACTCTATTATGCCAGAAAATGATATCACATTGCTTTCAAGTGCTTTAATATAAAAATCAATAAAATGAATTATGGGGGAAGGGGAGTTGCCTTACAACAGAAAGTGTGTAATAAACAAGAAAAACAGTAAAATGAAAATTTTTAGTCACATTTGCTCACCTTATTTATTTTTACTTTTCTTCTTGAAAAATGGAAGAAAAAAGTTGCCTCTTGTGTGTGTCTGAGATACAACTCTATTACCTGTGCCCTGACACTGCTGCACCAGCTGGCCACCGTACGACAGGGACTTTGCACAGTGCAGGACTAGGATGAGAGAAGTTTCCACTAGAGCGAGTCTGTGAATGGCATAATTAAGACAGTCTGTTCTTCTAGCGCCCTCCAGTATCTTTTCTCATCAGCCAGCCCTGTGTTTTTCTTCTCCGTGAAATGGGAGTAGTTTTCATGCTCGGTGAGAAAATAACAATTCAGCTAACACCAAATGATAGGAAACCTGGTGCCCTGAGTCACGGGTAACATGTCCTAAGTGAGCGACTGAGCCTAGTCATTTTCAAGATAAATTTGAAGACAAAAACAAGTGGAAAAGACATGGGTCAGAAATGTCCAACTGAATCTGACAAAAGACAAGGGATGCTGTTGATCGGGTGGAGGATTCCTAGTCCAAAATTATAGCTGTTGTGGGGTCTCCACATACCAACTTTCTGGAGAAGTATTTTAAAGGAAAACACATACACCAGTGATGATCAAAAATGAAAACTGATCATATGATAACTCACTTCCCTTCAAGTGACCAATGCCGTGTAGAAAAGACTACATTCACAGACGTAAATGACAGAAGATAGATGGAAAAATGACAGATGATGGAGTGATAGATACGTAGATACATAGGTAGATAGATACATACATACACACACATATACACAGCGAAAATGGCTTGAAATCTTGTTTCAGGTGCACGGCTCCATACCATAAATGTGTCTTACAACAGTCTCCTAAACACCCAGTTTGGAGGCAGAGGCAGGCAGATTGCTGTGAGTTCAAGGCCAGCCTAGTTTACAAAACGAGTCCAGGACAGCCAAGGCTACACAGAGAAACCCTGTCTTGAAAAACAAATCTCTGAAATATGCATGTACCACTAAAATACCTTTTACCCCGATTCCAGGTTCTATTATTTAAAATAAATCCTGCAATGCAGGACTCCCAGGGTATATTAGCACATACGCTTTTATTACACATACATGTGGATGTATGAGCACAAAGATTAAGGCTGATGGGACTCTATGAAGTAAAGGTGATTATATAAAATCAAATCTCAGTGAAAAAATTATAAACTAAAATATACACACAATGTAAGAAATTTACAAAACACTTTTGAAGTTTCCCGTGAGACATATGTTTGCAATGTTTTCTCCCCTTAATTTCTCTGTCATCGAATTGGGCTCTCTATTCAGGGGTCCTAACGACATAAGCACTACAAACGATAGATTTCAGAAAAGGCAGAAGCTTTTTACCTTAATCGAAGGATAAAATTTGTGTTTATTAAAAAACAATTCAGGTTAGTCATAAAATGTGAGGGGCAGAGGGAGGGAGCTTATGCTAAGGGCCATTTGGGAGCCATTCATGTGGGTGGCGGCCATTTACTTTTCAATAAAACATGACTACTTACCATAGCAACCAGAGTGGGGAACAGCACATGTGCTGCCCGAGACACAGTGCTTTAATAAAGAAATACTCACAGTGAAGAATGAGCACAGGCGCAGGCACTTTCTTACAGTCTCATAATAGAAAACAATATCTTTTTCAAAAGCATTTATATTTTCCCCGTTTTTAATACCCAGCTACTCTGTGATAATCAATACAAAATGCTATGAGCTATTTGTCTTCCTTTGTGACTGGCTTGCCTTTGAAAAGGATGGTGTTTGTTTGGGGGCCTTGTTTTCCACAGGACGAATGCTGCATTTTTAGAAGCTACCAAACGGGAAGGCAGGGTAGGTTCGCTCTTTTCTAGAAAAGGAAAGACAAAATAAGACTCTGTGAAGGGAGTCCACAGACCAGGGGTTCTCTGAGGACCAGGGGTTCTCTGAGGTCTGCCCAGGTAGATGGCTTAGAAATCTCATTTCTTTCCAGGCTCTTCCAGGTTGGGAGACGCAGGCTTGATAAGGTCCGTGAATGTGTGAGCTGAGTCCCAGTGGTAGGCTCAGGGTGCAGCTCACTGCCTTCAGTTGCAAATGAGATCCCCTATGCTTTTTTTTTTTTTGCCAGGCTCGTTTTTGTACTCTGTCTGCAGGATGAGTTTGAAACACCCTGAACTGTGCATGGGAGAGTCATGAATTACCTTGTTACAATTTTACTCTTTGTGGATAGCTTCAGTTTTACAACAATGTTTGTTTTGAATATGTGACATTATTGAGTGTGATGACTGTAAGTAGCTGTATTCCACATATTATAAAAGTTAAATTTTTACTTAGCAATCATAGCCAAGGAATACTTTTTTTCCAGTGAAAGTAATTTAAATTGAAGTAAGACCCGCTAATACCACCATCTGTATAAGTAAATTACTTTCAGAGTAATTAAATATGCATATCTGAGCCATGTACTGTACAGATGAACCAAGTTTTATTGAAGCAATATGCTTATAAATCTCCTGGGTATTAAAAACGAAGAACCAATGGCATTTTATATTCATGCAGATATAAATATGCACAAAGAAAGGTATTTCTTTTTTTTTTTGGAAAAATAAATTTTAACAACTTTTCCTACTTAATATGATCACCCACCTTTTTACTGGCCTAAGGTTCTGCACCTATTTAAAAGCTGCTTTGTGATTGTGTGTCTGTCTGGAGTTGTGATGGGTGCCCACTCGTTCGTCTTCCTTAGCTTCGAAGGGAGTGGGTAACACGATGAAACTGAAACCATTAAGCCATCAGAATTCGTAGCAGTTGGATTTACCCCTCCATGCAACAGCACGGAACAGCCTATCGGAGTTTCTGGCTACAGACTTTCGTTGCACCATCGTGGTTTACAGTCCATAACAAATAAAATATTGAAAAGAGCTATAGCAACCTGCTCCAGCTGACCTACCATTCCCTTTCCAGGGCTTTGCCTAATGAGTTTGCTTGTTCTCTGCATGGGGCAAAAGCAAAGAAAATACAGTCTGTCCTTACCCTCCCAAGGGCTGACCTCACGTCCCTAGTCCATACCCATGGCCTCAGCCTCACCACAGTAGGCAGCCTTCTCTTGTGGGATAAGCAGTCATTTCTGTAAGGTCTCCCACAAACAAGGCTTGTTGATGTCAGCTCAAAAGTGGTTTCCCACTGTGGTGAGACATCCCAGTAGCTTTTATAAAGCATTACTGTCTTCCTTCCTGGAGCTGGCAGGTAAGTTGGGCCCTGGAAAGAGTCTGATAAATTGAAGGGTACTAAAGAGGGGCTTATCGTGAAGGACTGGTTTCATTCCAGGTCTGTAGAAACGGTTGTCTTTTTCTCAGATTGGTCATAATCCCAGGGAATTTGATAATCAATTTCCATTTTCTTCACATAACTAATCCCCATTAAAGTCAAATCAAATGCTTATTGGAAAGTGTTGTGGTTTTTGTATTTCTAGTATCCCCTCATCTTTGTGACTATATTCAAAGTGAATGAAACATGCAAGGGATCTGCATCATTTAGAATGTATATACCTATATTTTAATGAATAAACAAACCAAACAAATGACTACTGTTATAAACAAATTACCAAGTAATCCCCTACCTTTTCTTGGGGGCATTTACTTATTTTGTTAATAACAAATTAAGTGTTAAAAAATGCAGTGCCTTAAGGAGTTAGGTTAGGGTTCTATAAAGTACTATTTCAAATGCATTTAAAAGGCCATCAAGATGCTGAACAAGGAAAATCCCAGCTATACAAGCATCAACACTTGAGCTGTGTCTTTGGAGGCCATGTAAAAGTGGGAGGAAAGAACCCACTCCACAAAGTTGGCCTCTAGTCGCCGCACACATGCTATGGTATACACATTGATTCATTGATTCATTCATTCATCATTCATATTTTCTCTCTCTCCTCTCTCCCTCTCCATCTCTCTCCCTCCCACATGCAATAATAACAATAAAACTCTTTTTAAGACTCTAAAGCTACAATAAGGTTCATTGTCCTCTACCTCCCTAATTTAAGTTAAACCACTTCTGGCACGTGTCATCACTGGAAAAGTTGCTTTCGAAGAGTGGCTTTCCTCTGTTTCCAAAGTTATAAAGAGGTGCAATGCAATGAGATTTTAATAAAGTTGAATTTATAAGAACCGAGTTGTATCCAGTAGCTAAGAACATGTATCCTACTACCACGACTGAGTTCATGGTATTAGCTTGGATTGAGTTCAAGTCCAAGCTGCTTTGCTCACAAGCTGTGAAATGTGGACAAGGTCAGGAGTTTGTGCCTCCGTTTCCAGACATTAAAACATTGATAGCAAGAGCACCTGTGTGTCCACACTGGAAACATTCAATAGTTATTGATCATGAGTATAGACCTCTTCTCCCATCATATTTTGTTTTAAATGGTCAAATTAAACTTTTAATACTTGTGCTTACATACTTTATCATACTAATTAAAACTATAACTTCATGTTTGTTTGGGTATTGGTTGGCATCTATCCCCAACAGCAAGAAAAGTGGTTCATTCACTGTGGTCCCCAATATCAGCATATATTGAAAATGGAGCCTCAGTAAAGATTTTCAAATTTTAAAACGTGTTTTTTTTTCTTCTGTCCTTACTGGAAAATATATAGAACAGGCGGCCCTGTGGCATCCCCACTCTGGTGAGATTTTCCAGGAATAGTTATAGTTACAGAAACATCATTTGGTTAGACTCCTCTGCCAGTGCCTTCAGAAGCTTGTTTCATTATTGTACTCTCTAATCAGATGGTCTTTGTTTTGTTTTGTTTAGCTCTTTGCTTTTTTCCCAATTTAAACCCTTTCTGCTACAAAAACAGAACCATTGCTGTTGCTGAAAAAAGGACAAAAGCTGCCTCCCTAACGTCACAGTAATTTTCTAGCAGAGTTAAATTAGGAAGATTTTTTGCACTGACTACAGAGTCCACAGTCAAAATTGATAACAAAAAAAGTAGTTTTCAGAACAGGAGCATGCCAAAGAGGACCTATGGGGGGGGGGTGGTCAATGTAGCGATGTATCAGAGCGGATATTAAGACTCGAGATCAAGCCTCTGACAAAGGGCGAGAGTAATGATAGATCTGGGGGAGGTTGTTGAGACTTGGGGAGAACAAGAGCTCCACAAAGACCAAACTGAGCAGGGCACAGGGGTCTGGTAAGAGACGGTTTCTACAATCAAGGACCATGTGTGGATGTGGACTGGAACCCCGCACGGATGGGGCCCATGATAACTTGGTGTAGGGCTGAAGACCCTATTCAGGGAAACAGGGACTGTTT
>CM053744.1:76410864-76424030 GCA_028658305.1 Pachyuromys duprasi
CTTGGAGGGGGCGGGGAAGAAAGAGATGAGGGAGGGAGTGGGAGGGTAAGAGGGAATGGGGGAGGGGGCTACGCCTGGGATTCAAAGTACCTAACCTGTGATTGAGATAAAAATAAATAAATTTAAAAAAAAAGCAGTTTTCAATGTACCCTAGAGATTTTTAATAATCTAGTCTTGGAAAAGCGTGTGCTCCATAGTTGTCTAATCTCAAGCAATCTGGATGACTAGACATTTTAGCATCTCTAGAGGTGCAGTACGTCTTTGGGAGGCCTGCAAGAGAGTCACAAGGTTCAGGAAATCTAAAGTTCTGAGTTCTTTTGCATCTGTTAAGCATGGTATAGAAAAAGAGATTTCCTAAAAATTAAGACAACAAGAGAGAAAATATCCCAATCCTGTATACTGTTGGACTTAACTGAAAAGAAGCTGGTTAGATGGGACAGGAAGAGGTGACCCTAGAGTTTCATATTTTCTTTGTTTTAGGCACTGATTGCATGTGCCCCATTTTAGGTAAAAACAAGCCACGGCTCTTAAAATAGTTGACCTTGGCATGGGGCTGACTGTGGTACAATTTCAGACCTCTTAGATACACGATAACACAGCCGATCAACCCCTCCTGACCCTCCAAAGAGCACAACACAATCACAGTGGCAATCATTTTAATTACACAGTGAGTGGGGCCTCACACAGAGTTGATGTGCGAGCTGTGGAGCCATCCAGTACTGTGGGGATTAGTAGGGGCTGGTGAGAGAGGATTGAGGTAGTGAGTGTCAGCTGGAAGAGATTAAAAGCCAGACTATTACAGGAGAGTCAAGGTAGTTGAAAGAAGTAGGAGATAAGCGGCTCTCTTAAAAAAATGTTTGCTTTCTCCAGGCATTTCAACCAAATACGAAAGCAGCTCATAGTACCTTTAGTCTCCAAATACAGAGGGGCCAGAGAACTAACATATCTCTAGTTTGCACATTTCCTGCCATCAAGCTTCAAAATGCATCTTCGTCACACACAGACAAAAAAAAAAAGTAGTGAAAAGTTTCCCTGAAAACTTGGCTCTTAAGAAAGTACCTATTTTATTATCGTGGATTTCAAGTGTGGGCTTCTGAATACCCTTTGAAGCAATCTTCAAATTCTTTTTGCTCCTCTGAATTAAGAACCTTCCATCAAAATGCGCTTTTCTGTATTCACAGATATAAACTTATATTTGTTTGGAGTGCTTCTCTCACTCTCTAACAGCATCTAAAATCAAGGAGTACGCCACAGATAAATCAGTAACAATCAGCGTCATGATGAGACTTCAACAGTTATCATGGCAAGAAAGGAAATATATGATTTTAATATGGAAAATGATTTCGAAGTTTGGGGGCAAGGGCTTACTTTTCAGTGTTATTTTTATAGGCACCTTTGGTTTCTTCTTGCTGTTGTTGAATTCTGCATTTTGCATGACAGATTGATGCTGATGCTGATGTTGATGATGGTAGTGGTGGCAAGAAGACATGATGATGTTTTGATTGAGATCTTTCTTGACCAGGGTTTATTGTTGCTCAACAAATCCAAGAGTCTTGATGCAAAGGAATTTTTGGCTCCTCAATGAAAGTGGAATTACTGCACTGAGTTCAAAAGCATTCAATTTGATCTCATCCTCCTGCAGGAAGATGGCTTTCCCACTTCTTTTTGAACACTATGAATCTCATTTCTACATTTTATGTTTTGTTCCACTCCAGGAAATGAGCATGTATTTGCAATTTTTTAGATATGCTTTACTTTTCAGCCTTGGAGGAAGATGATGAAGTATGTTCTAAAATGGCTATATTTATACCTGCTCATGACCTTTGAGAGCAAATTTTGTACATTTCTTAAAATTGTCTCAAGCTCTATAAAAAAAAAAGTAAGTTTCAAAAACAGTACTTTCCAAATGCCAAAGAAAATAGCAGAGTGTCCTTAATGTTTACAATGCATGCTGAACCGCTTTAGAAATAGATCTTTAAGACAGACTCTGTCTGTAAAAGATAGTAGTCACCAAAATTGTACTAGCATAAGATTATGTGGCAGGATATTGTATTCAGTTTAAAATAGATTATTTTGCCTCCAAGGATGTTTATTTGAAATAGTTACACTAACTTAGAGATTTTTTGTAGGGAAAGATTGAAGTTCCAGAATTTTTCTTAAATGAACATTAAACAAGGTAAAGAAAATTCATGCATTTGTAGGCATGGTAGAGATGACGTCTCCTTAAATACTGAAGTACCATTTGGCGCTTAAACTCCAGTACCTGCTGCAGCGTAATGGCATTTGTTCTCTGAACTACGGAAGAATTTAACAAAGGATCAATGTGAATCCATTTCACAATTAATACTTGCTTTATTCTAAAAGTTAGAATATCAAGGAAAAACTAATACAGAACAATAAATAGATATTCAGTCCGAAGAGTTGCATGTTAATCAGCTAAATTATGCCTTAATAAACACTATTTACCTATTAAACTTAATCACAAAACCAGCCAGAAAGGCGCGCGCGCACACACACACACACACACACACACACATACACACACACATTTTAGCTAAAACTAAAACTGTTGTTTAGTGTCACTATCCAGTCCGTACCTGAGGTATATTTAAAGCTGTCCATGAGATCGACATTAATGAAATCTTTGAAAAATTAATTCATTTTCAAGTCATGAGGAAAAAATACATTCAAAGTTGTCCTCTCTTCATAAAAATTTGGACATTAGACAGATATAGGATAACATGCTCTGTAGGTCATGGGAAAAGAAGACTGTGTGAGCCTTGTGGTCACTCAGGTTTACATGAAGAGGTGGTTTCTGGCCCAGGGTGCAGCAGTTCAGGGTCCAGATGGAGTGCAGAGACCTCCCTCACCAAAACGTCAACATGGAGATCACTATTCCAGGGGACAAAGGAGCCAGTGTACAGCAGGAGGGAACTACACAGAATGAGTTTGAGGACTGTGTGGGAAGTGCCTTTTAGTGTTTCTAGAGAAAATGCAAACAATAAAGAGTGAATGATTTCCAAACCAATAACGTTTTGTGATTTGACAAGCTTATCATAAGAGAAAATGACCAAAATAATTAATTCAAGTTTGAGTAAATAAGTTAGTAAATAAGAATTCACACACCTCTACAATAATTAAGAAACTTTGATATAGAGAGAAACATATCTATGACAAGATTTTTAAATTTAAAGGGGATAAAGGGATCATCTATTAAATAAATTATAGAGACAGTTCACAGCTACACAAAAAATAAAATCAGATCCTACTATGTGATGCCAATTTTCCATGACCAACAAAGCATGATTTCATACACCTGTTCAATTTTCTAATTGCTTATAAGAGAGGGTAACCTTGGATATATTTCTTCCTTGTGATACACACACACACACACACACACACACACACATACATATTCAAGCAAAAATAAATCATTTTACTTCATTTTATTAACATATGAATGGGGAGAATGTTATATATCTAGAAAGTGATAAAATTGAGCAGATTTTTTAATTATACAATTTAGTACAAGCCATTAAATAGTAATGAGTACTATCATGTTAACTTTTAAAAATGAAACATCTGCATGTAAATGAACAAAAATAATCACAGGCAAAACTACAATAACCTGAACTACAAAATAAATACAGCAATGTTGTAATTTAACACAAAGCAGGGTAGAATGCAATACAAAACACTGGTATAATTCAGTGGCTGGATATAAACAAATGTAGGGGAATATACAAATCTTCCCTTTGTAAAGTCTTTCAGAGGAATTGTAACAAAATTGAAGTTTGGACTGCCCATTGTGAATTTTTTGCAAAGAATATGGTGGAAAGGGAAGAAAACAGCAGTGACATTATAAGAAGAAACAAGGAAAGGTCTATCTCTGTAGTAATGTGATGCTGATATGTGCCTTTTATATAATGTCATGAGAATGGTAATTTTTATCTATGCTTTTCTCACCAAATTCATAGCCCAAATCTCACTATATGACGACAATAGATGAGTTTCCATAGTGCCCAAAGATGCTTTGGGGGAGGGGCAGTTCTTAGGGAGAAAAGCCATCAACATCTTTACCAAGCTATGAACTCTGTGAGCTATAGTAATGACTACTCTGACAAGATATGCCCATCGGTGAAATCACTATTGTATGAATGCTATAGGAGTTACCAACCTCATTCTTATTGGATTTCAGGCCCACTTCCCAGGAGGGAACTCATTCCAGGTATTGGAAACTTGGCTACGAAAAACACACAGTGGTAAAACATTATGAGCCTTACTGCTATGCACTTTTTATAGGGACATAGCATCAAACTGCATTCTGAATGCTATCCTTATACCCATAGACTAGTGCAACTCTCAATCATCATCAGAGAAAGTTCTTTATGCCATAGATGGTGGTTTATTCAGGGCAAAATAGTGCCTATGGAGTGCTTAGCCCTATGTGGGACAGTTATATCCTACCTCTCTCCTCCAAGCCTCTGTATATACCATGGAATAAAGTGTTAAAAGATTATAAGATTTCCTTGTTTTTAATTGCTGAGTCCTGAGTGAGGTATCCCAGAAGCAGAAAGAAACACACAGTATATACTCACTTATAAGTGGATACTAGACTTATAAGATAGGATAAACGTACTAAAATCTGTACACCTAAGGAAGCTAAACAAAAAGGAGGATCTGGGGTAAGATGCTCAATCCTCACTTAGAAAGACAAATGGGATGGGCATTGGAAGTAGGAGAAAACAAGTAACAGGACAGGAGCCTACCATAGAAGGCCTCTGAAAGACTCTACCTAGCAGTGTATCAAAGCAGATGCTGAGACTCATAACCAAACCTTGGGCAGAGTGCTAGGAATCATATGAAAGAAGGGAGAGTTAGAAAGGCCTAGAGAGGACAGGAGCTCCACAAGGACCAAATACATCTGGGCACAGGGGTCTTTTCTGAGACTGATTCTGAGACCAAGGACCATGCATGGATATAACTTAGAACCCCTGCTCAGATATAGCCCATGGTAGTTCAGTATCCAAGTGGATACCCTAATAAAGGGAACATGGACTGTCTCTGACATGAACTCAGTGGCTGGTTCTTTGACACACCTTCCCTGAGGGAGGAGAGGAACAGTATTGCTAGGCCACAAAAGAGAATGAGAGACCTGATGAGACCTGATAAGCTAGGATCAGATGGAAGGGAAGGAGGACCTCCCCTATCAGTGGACTTAGAGAGGGGCAGGGAAGAGATGAGAGAGGGAGGGTGGGATTGAGAGGGAATTAGGAAGGGAGCTACAGCTGGGATATAAAGTAAATACATTGTAACTAATATAAAAAAAGAGTATAAGAGCCATATCTGGGGAATTTTGCTGGGAAACTATATATTTGGGGCATTGCGGGGTCATTGCACTCATATATTCATATCAGTTGTGACTGCTGGCGGAACACACACATAAGATCAAGCCATCTTCTAATGCATTCCTTAGTTTCTTTCTTCAGTGTCTTAACATTTTCATTATGGGATCTTTTATTTCCTTGCTTATGTTTATGCCCACACATTTTAACTCTAATTTGTGGCTATTGGTGTAATACTGTTTTCATGTTTTCCTTTTTGATATGTTTGTCATTTGGTATATGGAAAGGATATTCATTTTTATGCTTTAATGTTGTACCTTGATATTTTGCTGAACATATTTATCAGCTCTGAGAGTTTTTAGGTTGTAGTCTTTAGGGTCTTTTATTTCAATGATATTATTGAAATAAATAATATTATTAATAATATTAATAACATTCAATAATATTATTGAAATTATCTTCAGAAAAAAAGACACTTGTTCTTTTGTTCCAGTTTGTATCCCTTTTTATTTCCCTCTTTTGTCATATTGCTTTAGCTAAGATTTCAAGTACTATATTGAATGAAAGTGGACAGAGTGGACAATTTTATCCAGTTTCTAATCTCAATGGAAATGTTGAGTTTTTCTCCTTTCACTATAAGCTATTGACATTTGATATATTCTGGGAGAGTGAGAATCATGTTTTGAGGGTGTGCCCACTGATCACTTCCCTGTGCTCCAGTAGGTGGCTTTGCACTCATACATCCATGGGAAACATCAATTAATCTTAGCGGGTCTCAAGAAAAAAATGGATATGAAGTTAGGAATGGAACAAGTTAGGAAGGAGGTGGGGAGAGTTATGGTTGGTAATAAGGCTGACGTGACTACGATCATATTTCACTTTATAGAAATACAAAATTATTGTAAATAAAGAAACATTATAATTAAAGAATTCAGCCAATATTCTAGTGTAGAGAGTGTAGTCTACTCTAGTGTATTCTAGTGTAGTCTTTACTAGTATAGAATAACTCATGAACCCCCACCCCTACCTAAGAAGCTGCTGGTAGCTAATGGTTGCTTGGGGAGAGATAGTCCTTTTGTTTGTTTGTTTGTTTGTTTTTAAGTGGTGTGGCTCATGGTAGGTGCCCATGCTCTAGTGGATGGTACTTACACTCATGCACATATGCATACTACCAATTACAGTCAGTTGGTTATAAAGGAAAGAAGCAGAGGGGACATGAGGTTGGGAGGGCCATGGAGATGCCCTGCATGGGGAAGCAGGGCAAGGATTTGCTTTAAATACACTATATTTATGTTAAAAAATTGTCAAAGAATGAGCAAAATGTTTTTTGAAAGGAAAGTAGAGAGAAGATTGATTCCTAAAATCAATCGAACAATTCACCTGGACATTGTTCAGAACATAAAGAAAAAGTTTGAGAGTTATCACAGCTACGAGGAGGACAGCAATGTAGTGTCTTAAGTGGCAGATCCTGCAACAGAGAAAAATGAAGCAGGAACTTAATAAAAATGTACAGGATGTATCTATTGCTTGTGACAAGTGTTCTGCACTAAGGTGGAAAAGGATGTTTGAAGGAACTAGATTTTGGAGTACAACAATTTTTCAGTACTGTTACCATAGCCTCTTTGTTATTCTGTAACAAAATACAATAGACTGGGTAGCTTTAAATAGAAGAATTGTGCTTTCACAATCTACAAGCCAGAAATGCTAAGATCAGCCTTTACAAGATTTGATTTCTAGTCGGAGCCTGTTTACTGATTCACAGATGACACGTTCTTGCTGGGTTCTCACAAGGTAAAAACACAGACAAGGAAACTGGTCTCAATTTTGGAACATTATAAGACACTGATCCTATTCATAGGGACTATGAGTATGGACTATCCTACTCATAGTCTTCATGACCTAGCCAATGCTCAGAGGCTCAATTTCCCAATGTTATCACATTGCTGATTAGATTTCATCATCAGAATTTTGGAGGCTGTTATGGTTAGTGTTAATCTGAAATTACCTGGAGATGGAACTCTGAGCATGCTTGTGGACTATTATTTTGATAAAGTTATTTGATATAGGAAGACCCATCTTGGCTGTGGGAAATACTATTTCCTGTCAGTGTACTCTGGGCTGTATGAAATAGAGAAAACAAGCCAAGACTTAGAAAACATTCACTGCTCTCTGTTTCTCGACTGTGGTAGACAAGTGATATGATTAAGTGCTCCAAGCAATTGCTATCTTGACTTCCCTAACATGGTGGAATCTACATCTTGATCTGTGACCTAAAATAAACCTCATCTCTCTTCAGTTCTTTTAGTCATAGCAACAACAACAACAACAACAACAAAAGACAGAGAGTGCTAAAACTTAAGACAATAGTACCTAACTTTGCAATTGTAGTCTTGGTAAGTCTAAAACTACCCTGCATGAATTTTCCTTGTTAAAAAGAGAAGGTAGCCAGAGTCTTGGAAAAGAACTTTTTGCAATGTATCTAATAAGAAAAGATCAGCATTCAGGGTGGTATAAAATATTACAAAACCAATAATTGGAAAACATGCCCTATAACTGATAAATGGTTAGGGGTGTACAGCACCAGTTTATGGACATAGTGTCCATAAACATATGAAAAAGCAACTCAACCTCACAGTTCATAAGGGGAATACAGATCTAATTTATAATATGACAAAGTGGCTCATGTACCACACAATTTAATGGTTTAAAAAGTGGAGCCATGGCAATTCTCATGCTCTAATTTCATAGAAAATTGGGTCACATACACTGGAATGCTCCTTAATATTTAATAGAGTTGAGGATACCATATTATTAACCTAAGAATACAACTTCTCGGTATAATAGTAGAGCAATTTTCTCTTCTGGGTGTTATTCTACAAGTGAGATTATGCTGGGCCTAAACAGGAATAACTCTGAGTCCTTACAAGGCAGAGATCTTAATATTTTTTAAAATCTATCCTCAGCTTCACGGGCTCCTCTTCGAAAAGAAAATGTTCTCAAAATTTCTGGGTGCCAAAGGAGGATTTCTAACATGCTAACCTCATTTGAAAGGTATGATCTCAGGATGAGCAACTTCAAACTTGGTTAAGAAATATGGCAGGGACAAGTGCTCACTTCATCCAGTGACATATCGAGATGAAGTTCCATGCCTTTGTCTTTTTTTTTAATCCATCCTTCCTCTGTTCTGTCTATCTTGGAAATAGAAACTCAAAGTGAGATGGTTGTCATAGAGATGAGTATCAAAGCACCTCCATTTGAATTAAAAACAAAAATAATGTATTTCTGACAGAAAATAAGCCTGTTTGTTTTGGCAGCGAATACTGATTATGACATTAAAGTTAAATGACAGACATTTTTCACAAATCAGATTAGCCAAATCTCCTCAAAGACTTTGACCACTGTATATTTAAAGAATTAATGCAACATTTAATATGCTGTACCATGTACTCTTTAAAATTCTTAAATTCATTTTCAAAAAATAAACGTTAATGTGCAAATGACAAACAGCTTTCAAATGAACTAAATGTCTTCAAAATGTAACTGGAGTAAGAAATGATAGTTCATTCATACAATGCAATGAGTATGGTCATTTAAAGTAGACGAATACATTTATGTGTATATTCCAAAGCCTTAAGAACATTGGGATCCAGAAATAAATCAAGGTTAAGATATGCTTTTAGATATTCTCTCAGCTAGCATTTATTGAGTAGTTACACATGTTGAGTATGTTTTAGGTGTTTGGGAAACCCTGTTCAATGGAACAAATGCTGTTGCTCTTAGGAGATTCACCAATCAACAAACAAATACCAACAAAATCAAATGATTCCAGAATTTCTGGCCAAATTATAGTAGCAACAGAAATGTTGCTACTTTTCTGTTCTAGATATCATAAAGTATCATTTTGACACTTTCTAGAATTACCTGAACATACAATCTTAAGTGATTTTCTTTATTAAGTTGGTCTGTGGGCATGACTATGAAGGATTGTTTTGATTGGTTTGGTTTTGGTTTTGGTTTTTCGAGACAGGGTTTCTGTGTGTAGCCTTGGCTGTCCTGGACTTGCTTTGTAGACCAGGCTGGCTTTGAACTCACAGAGATTCAGCTGCCTCTGTCTCCTTGAGTGCTGGGATTATAGGTATGCACCACTGCACCCTAGCCCTGAGTGTTAGTTGATGTAGGAAGGACCAGTTCTGTGTGGGTAGCACCGTTCCAAGTCTGTGTACAGAAGCTGGATGAGCACTACTAGCCTGAGTGGCACTGAGTAAGCCAGTAAACAACATCCCTCCATGGCTACTGCCTCGAGGTTTCTGCGCCGACTTCCCTCACTGATGGACAATAACCTGAAAGTGTAAGTCGGAAATGTCCTCTCCTCCTCAACTTGCTTTTGGTCACAGTCTTTTCTTCTTCCTCCACAACAGAATAAAATAGATGTTAAGTGTGAAAAGAAAAAAAAATAGGAAGTTCTACTGCAGGCAGAGTGAGCTATTACGTGGAGTTTTGGTCTTAGACATGTTAGTCAAAGTTGACTTCACTGAGAAGATGAAAATGAGAAAAGATATGGAGAGCATCAACTTGTGGGCCATGTACTCATGTGGGTTAGGGGAGCTATGGGCAAAAGGTACAAAAAGTTGAAATACCTAAGGAACACTTTTGAGACCACGTGATTCAGGTAGAGTAAGCAGCAGAGCATAATTAAGGGTTAAAGAATTTTAAGTTTCTATATTTCATGAATGAGATGACATTTCAAGAAGGGTCAGAAAATTATCTATTATTATCTAATATATCTAATATTCTAGTTATACCTGTTAAAATAAAAAAGAAAGATAATTATGAAGACATAGGAAGAAAAGAGTACAAAATGCTTTTGAATATGTTTAGTGTCATGTGGAAAGGAAGCCTTCCTGAGTTCGTGGTTTGTTTTGATTCACATACTTCTACTGGTGGGGAAGAAAAACTTGACAGAGACAGACAGACAGAGACAGACAGACAGAGACAGATAGACAGAGACAGACAGACAGGCAGGCAGAGGAAGCATCAAATGTGCTTGCACTGAAAATTGTGACTATACCAGTTCAAGTGACAGTGCCTGCCAAAGGAGACAGACTACAGGATTTAGAAGACCAGCATATATCACAACCTTACGGAGAACCTCTCCGAAAATACAACCAGATGATTTCATGATAGCTTGGATACCAAATTTGACAATGCTACTTACAGCACAGAAAGGGCAGGCAAATATCTAGTAATATACTTTCAAAGAACTCTTAAACAAATTATTAGCAAATGGAATCTAGGGACACATAAAAAGGAGCATATGTCACAACCAAAGACAGGAGTCTAGATTTAATATTAAAATCCATAAATGTAACTCATGTTAATAAAACACAGAGAAACCAGGCACGGTGCCTTTCGCAGAAGGAATGCTGTGAATTTGAGCATAAGCTATGCAGTGATTTCCAGGCCTGCTTACTGGGGTAAGTAGTACCAAATACAAAAATACCAAAAAGAAAAGAAAGAAAAAAAAGAAAGAAAGAAAACCAGGGCCATCTTAATAAACACTTAAAACACATCTGGCGATACTGAACATCTATTTGAGGTTAAAAATAATTAACTGCAAATTAGAATGATTCTCTATTTAATAAATAATAGTTACCAAAAAAAACTTTAAAACTAAATAAGCATCACACTTGTTGAGTTCGTCAAGATTTCACTTGTGGACAGACATGAGACTGACATGCCAACTTTGTTAAAACTCATTGAGGTATAAATTCATGATCGCTGCTTCTTTCTGCACATATAAATTGTTTATACACAATTATGGGGGGAAATGTGCCATTCCTGAAAAAAATGAAAGAAAACCTTATAGATAAACTGAGTTTTATTTTTAAATTGAATTATTTATTTACTTTATATCCAAATTGCAGGTTCCCGTCTCTCCTTTTCTCCCAGTCCCTCCTCTCATATCACCTCGCCCATAATCCCCCCCCTTCTCCCCTTCTCCTCAGAAAAAGTGAGGTTTCCTATGGAATAACAACTAGTCTTGGCATATCAAGTTTCAGGAAGATTAGGCACATCTTCTATGGAGACTAGACAAGGCAACCTGGTTAGGGGAAAGGGATCCAAAGGCAGGCAATGTAGTCAGAGACAGCTCCTGATCCTGCTGTTAGGAGTCCCACATGAAGACCCAGATGCACAACTATCATATATGTGCAGAGGGTCTAGGTCTGTCCCATGCCTGCTCTCTGCTTGGCAGTTCACTCTTTGAGCCGCTATGGGCCCAGGTTAGTTGATTTTGCAGGTTTTCCTGTAGTATCCTTGACCCCTCTTGCTCCTTTAATCCTCCTCCCTCTCTTCCACAGTATTCCCCAAGATTGACATGATGTTTGGCTGTAGGTCTCTGCATCCGTTTCTATAAGTTGCTGGGTGAAGGCTCTCTGATGACAGTTATGCTAGGCTCTTGTATGCAAGTATAGCAACCTATCACTAATAATGTCAGGGATCGGTTCCCTTTCATGGCATGGGTCTTAAAGTGGGCCGGTCATTGGTTGGACCTTCCTTCAACTCTATCTTTTACCCCTGCACATCTTGTATACAGGACAAATTGTGGATCTAAGGTTTTGTGTCTGGGTTGGTGTCCCAATTGCTCCGTTGGAGGTTTTGCTTGGTTACAGGAGATGGCCTATTCAGGCTCCATGTCTCCCATGGTTAGGAGTCTTAGCTAGGTTCGCCCTCATAGATTCCTGGGAGTTTCTATTGTCTGATGTTTCCAGCTCATCCTGATGATTCCCCCACACCCCAGTTCAGTTGTTTCTCCCAGTATTCTTTCCCTCCATTCTCCCCCTGCCTCATCATTTCTGGTCCCATCCCCATCTACCACTACCCAGGTTCCTCCTTCCTTCCACCCCTAATGTCTATCTATTTCCCCTTCTCAGTGAGATTCAAGAATCCAGCCTATGGATCCTCCTTGTTACTTAGCTTCTTTGGATTTGTGGTTTGCAGCATGGTTATCATGTACTTTATGACTAATATCCAATTGTAAGTGAGTACATAGCATATGTGTCTTTCTGGATCTGGGTTACCTCAGTCAGGATGATATTTTCTAGTTCCATCCAAAATTTTTTCAAGTTTCATGATGTTATTGTTTTGAATGGCTGAGTAATACTCCATTTTGTAAATGTACCACAGGGTTTTGTTGTTGTTGTTGTTTGTTAGGTTTTTTGTGTTTTTTGTTTTGTTTTGTTTTGTTTTTAGTTTTTAACCCATTCTTCAGTTGAGGGACATCTAGTTTGTTTCTAGGTTCTGGCTATTATGAATAAAGCTAAAACTAGTTGAGCAAGTTTCCTTAGGGTATGGTGGAGCTTCTTTTGGGTATATGCCCAGAAGTAGTATAGACGGTCTTGAGGTAGATCTTGTAGTCGCCCGCGACTACCAATAGTAACCGCCTGCACAAGGGGCTGGGAATTAAAAGAGACAGAGAACACGAAGAAGTGACACCAAGACAGTATTCTGATCAAGGCGCCATCTTTATTACAGAGTAAACCACTTATATAGGTTTCCAAGTAAACATATCCAAGCAAAACAGGAAAATTAACCAAGCAAAACAAGAGGTTTAACTGAGCAAAACAGGAGGTTTAACTGAGCAAAACAGGAGGTTTAACTGAGCAAAACAGGAGGTTTAACTGAGCAAACAGGAGGTTTAACTGAGCGAAACAGGAGGTGTCTGCTGAAAACAACAAGAATAGCGAGCCAGCATGACTTGCACGCAGGTGACCATCTCAGGTCTTATGGAATGGCTACCTCAGTTCCCCCCTTTTTCGTTTA
>CM053744.1:76424530-76486530 GCA_028658305.1 Pachyuromys duprasi
GCAAAACAGGAAAATTAACCAAGCAAAACAGGAGGTTTAACTGAGCAAAACAGGAGGTGTCTGCTGAAAACAACAAGAATAGCGAGCCAGCATGACTTGCACGCAGGTGACCATCTCAGGTCTTATGGAATGGCTACCTCAAGATCTATTCCCAGTTTTCTGAGAAATCACCATATTGATTTCTAAAGTGGTCATTCACTTGCACCAACAGCAATGGAGGAGTGTCCTGCTTGCTTCACGTCCTCACCACCATGAACTGTTCCGTGATTTTTTTATCTTAGCCATTCTGATATAAGATATAAGGTGGAATCTTAGAGCTGTTTTTATTTGCATTTCTCTGATGACCAAGGATATTGAACACTTCTTTACGTACTTCATGGTCATTAGAGATTCTGTTGAGAATTCTCTGTTTTAACTTGGTTTTTCTGTTTGTTGGTGTTTAATTTCCTAAGTTCTTTATATATATATATATATGTATACATATATAAACACATATACATATGCACACATGTATACATATATACACACACACATACACAAATATATATATATATATATATATATATATATATATATATATATATTACACAGCCACTTTACTGAAGGTGTTTATTAGTTCTAGGAGTTCCCTAGTCGGATTTTCAGGGTTACTTACATATACTATCATATCTATGAATAGCAATACTTTTACTTCTTTCTCTTCAATTTGTATCCCCTTGACATCCTTTAGTTGTCTTCTTGCTCCAGCTAAAGCTTCAAGTACTATAATGAATACATACAGAGAGAGTGGACAGCCGTGTCTTGTTTCTGCTTTTAGTGGAACTTCTTTGGGTTTCTCTCTATTTAATTTGATGTTTACTATCTGTAAAATGCTTTTATGACGATTAGGTATGTCCCTTGTATCCTGGTCTCTCAAGACTTTTATGGTGAAGAGTTGTTGGATTTTTTAGCAGCTTTTTCAACATCTAATGAGATGATCATGTTTTGTTTTATTTTGTTTTCAGTTTGTTTATATGGTGGATTACACTGACAGATTTTCATTTTATCAAGTAGCGATAAAGCCTACTGGATCATGGTGGAGGATGTTTTTGATATGTTCTTAAATTTTGCTTGCAAATATTTTATTGAGTACTTTTGCATGAATTTTCATAAGGAAGATTGGTCTGAAATTCTCTTTTTTGGTTAATTCTTTGTATGGTTTAAGTTCAGAGTGACTATGGCCTCATAAATGGCCAACAGTTTTAAACTATATAGATGTTTCCATGTCTTAAACTTCAAGTGGATCCACAAAAGTCCCGAAATAGTTGATATTTGCTTTGTGACTGAGTATATACTCAGTTTTGGAGAAGGTTCCATGAGATGCTGAGAAAAGGATATATTTTTTTGTATTTGGATGAAATGTTCTGTAGGTATCCGTGAGGTCCATTTGATTCATAATGTCAGTTAGTTTTGTTATTTCTCTGTTTAGTTTCTGGCTGAATGGTCTGTCCATTGCTGAGAGTGGGATGCTGAAATCTCCCACTATTAATAGGTGAGTTTTGATGTGTGATTTAAGCTTTAGCAATGTTTCTTTTATAAATGTGGGTGCCCTTGCATTTGGGGCATAGATATTCAGGACTGAAAAGTCATCTTGGTGGAGTTTTCATATAGTGAATACAAAGTGTTCTTCACCATCTCTTTTGACTAATTTTAGTTGGAAATGTATTTTATCGGGCATTAGAATAGCTACTCTGTCTTGCTTCTTAGCTCCATTTGCTTGGAAAACTTTTTTCCAGCCCCTTACTCTGAGGTAATGTCTAACTTTGGTGTTGAAGTGTATTTCTTGTATGCAGCAAAATGATGGATCCTGTTTTTAAATTCATTCAAATAGTTTGTGTATTTTTTAATTTTTAACTTTATTTCTTTCATGATTTATTCTTTATATATCCAGATTGAAGCCCCCTGCCACAACTCCCCCCAACTCCACCGTTTTTCCCTCTTCCCCTCATCCCCTTCCCCTAGTCCACTGAAAGGGGGAGTTCTCCATCATTGCCATCTGCCCACAGCTTGTTAAGTCTCATCAGGACTGCCTGGATCCTCTTCCTCTGTAGCCTGGCAAGGCTGCATTACCAGGGGTGAGTGATCAAAGAGCAGGCAACCAAGTTCATGACAGAGAGGGCTCCTGTTTCCCTCACTCAGAGATCCATATTGAGACTGAGCTGCCAGTAGCCCACATCTGAGCAGATGTTATTTTGATGTTGATGGTGGTAGTGTGTGTGTGTGTTTGTGTGCTTCTTTTCTTTTGATTTTGCTGGTATGAAACTATTTATTTCCTAGGTTTTCCTGGGTGTATTTAACCTCCTTGCATTAGAGTTTTTCTGCTAATTTTTCTGGATTTGTGCATAAAAATTGCTTAAATTTGGTTTTTTCCTGAAACATCTGGTTTTTTTTTAATCTATGGTGATTAAATGTTTTGCTGGATATAGTAGTCTGGGCTGGCAAATGTGGTCTCTTAGAGACTGCAAGCTATCTGCCCAGGTCCTTCTGGCTTTTAGAGTCTGTGTTGAGAAATCAGGTAAAATTCTAATAGGTCTGCCTTTATATGTTACTTGTTTGTTTGTTTTTTCCCCCTTGATGCTTTTAACATTCTTTCTTTGTCCTGTACATTTAGTGTTTTGATTGTTATGTAGCTAGAGGGTTTTCTTTTTTAATCCAATCTATTTGGAGTTCTGTAAGCTTCTTCTACATGTATAGGTATTTCTATTTTTTAGGTTGGGAAAAATTTCTTCCATGATTTTGTTGAAAATATTTTCTGAGCCTTTAAATGGGAAATCTTTTCCCTCTTTCTTCCTATTATTCTTTGGTTTGTTTTTTTCATAGGGTCCTAAATTTCCTAGATGTTTTGTGTCAGAAACTTTCTAATTTAACATTTTCTTTCACTGATATATCAGTTTCTTGTCATATCTTCTATGCCTGGGATTATCTCTTTTATCTCTTGTATTGTGTTGGTGATGCTTGCATCTGTAGTTTCTGTTCTCTTACCTAGGTTTTCCATCTCCAGGATTTTCTCAGTATTCATTTTCTCTATTTTTTTCTATTTCTGTTTGAAGAACTTGAACAGCTTTGTTCATTTCCTTCACCTATTTGGTTATATTTTCCTGTGTTTTTTTAATGAATTTATTCATTTCCTCTGTAAAGGCCTCTATAATCTTCAGAAGATTGGCTTTAAGATAATTTTCTTGTGCTTCAACTGTGTTAGGATAGCCATGGCTTGTTGTAGTAGAACAGCTGGGCTATAGTGAGGCCATATTACTCTGGCTATTGTTGATTGTGTTCTTATGTTAACCTTTAGCCATCTGGTTATTACAGGTTCAGATGCTGATTTCTGAATTTACTTTTGTTGAATGGGTGGAGTTTTTTTGGATTTTTCCCCTTCGTTTCTGTTTCCTCTCTGTCTTCTGGTTCAAGTGGCCTGGGATTCTGGTGACTAGTAAGACTTCAGGTCTAATAGGGTGTCTCCCCTGGGGTTTTTGTGGACTGAGTGGTCTCTGGGATATTAGGTACTAACCTGGGGTTAATACCTCTGGGACCTCTAGGATCCCTAGGCATATGGGGTGCCAGAGTGGCCTCTGGAAAAGCAGGCAGCATTTTGAGGCCAGAAAATGGAGCATACGGAACAGGATGCAGTTTACCACTCTTTGTGTGCTTAAGGGGACTTGGCAGGCAAGGGCTTGGGATAAGGTCTTACCTTGTTGTCTCTTGTGCTGACAGGCCTCCAGGAGTCAGGCAGAGTTGTGGACTCAAAAATGAAGCACTGGAGAACGGATGAGTCTTATTTGTTAATTTGAAATTTCAATAGATTTACACGAAGACTGCAAACAACAAATAACTGCTGGAACCTAAACATAAAACTTAGCTAAGGAACCATGGCGTGAGAAAGTGTACCGAGCATACACCCAAGTCCTAACTCTAAGCAGGGACCAGAGCCTAAAGGGTTAGAAACCCAAAGCTTTGTAACGCCCTGGCTATAAAAATGTAAGCGTATTGAGCTGTTCTGTTTACCATGACAAAACACCTGCAGTGGGTGTCTTAAACAACAGAAACATATTTCCTCAGTTACAGAGGCTGAAGGTCTAATGTGATTTCCGTTAGGGTTTGTTTCCCCCAATGTCTGCCCCCTGGTGGACAGGCTGATGTTTCACAGCACCCTATACTTTTTCTCTGTGTGGGTGCGTCCCGGTATCTCGCTGGGTGTTGGAATCCTCCCATCTAAGATGCAAGAGATAGAGTATCAGTGTCTGCTCTCTAAACCTCCTTTTAGAATATCACCACTTCAGAGACCATATCTCTAAATTCAGTGCTACTGTGAGATACTGAAATTTGGAGATGACACACTTCAGACTCCTTCGTGTAAGAAATAGTCATTGTGATGGGTATTCTTAGCTGCCCCCTTGACTAAATCTGGAATTAACTGAACTACGGGGGAACTTTCTTAACGAAATCATTTCAACTTGGAAGACCCACCTTTAATCTGAATCCTGTGAGGTGGAAAGATCCACCTTTACACTGGATACCTTTGGTGGCAGCCTATATAAACGGCATGGAAGAAGGAAGTTTTGCTCTTTGTCTCCTTGCCCTTGCTCTCACTGGCAAGTTCATTCCTTTACCATCAAAAGCATTAGATCCTATGTCTTCAGGATTACAACATATCCTGAAGACCAACTGAAACATCCCGCTTCAGGTATTGAACAACTACTGGATTCTTGAATTTCCCTTTGTAGACAGCCATCGTTGGACTAGCTGGGCAAAAGGCTGTATACCACTCTACTAAACCATATACATTATATATATATATATTTATAATATATATTTATATATTTATAATATAGATATATATATAATATATATATTAAAGTGGGGATCCAGGTACCTCACCCAGCAGAATGCCCCTTTTAACCTAGGGAATAGAAAGACAATCCCCTCCTTCTCCTCTAGGAACCATTTTGCCACTAGAGGGCTGAAAACACTGAGAGGAGAAATATGACCTCATAGTGGGCTTGAAGTGAAAAGAAGAATCATAGAAAAGGTTCTTTAGAGAGCAGGGCTCTTCCGGGAATGGCCTATGGAAGGACACACGGAAGCCTGTAAATAAGGACATGAGGGAAGAACACCACAGGCCATAGGTGGAGCAAGAAGAGTGAGGAACAGACCACAAGTGAAACTGCCTTTACTATTATTGAAGATAATGAATAATATTTTGTGTATTTCCATAATCCACCCAATGGTACCCTGAACGATGCTTCGGTCAGTGCAGTAAATATTTGTTGAATAATGAATATTTTCCAAATAAATATATCAAACAGTGAATACACAGGTAATTTTTCTGCTGCCAAATTATTCATAAAAATTCTCAGGCTGTTATGTTATTTTCATTGGAAATAATTCAAGAAGGAACATCTTTGTCCCAATGGAAAGAAATCAGCTTTTTGGAGTTTAGGAGGGAGTTATATTATGAACAATAACTAGGTCTAGAGACTATACTACCAGGACTGTAGGAGCTGATCCCCGCAGTTTACAGAAGATGAGGAAATGCTCCAGGAGTCACTATACATTATCAATGTCCCATCATCTCATTTCATCTATGTCTGCTCTTTTCTTTATTACAAGTTCTCTTCTCTTTTTATAACATATTGGGTCCTTTCATTGTTGGCCATTTCTGTCCTCACCATTACCCACTTTTATTTCCCAACACTATTCCTTTCTTTACTGTCTTCCTACTTCTCTTTCTGTTTTTTTTTTCTATGATTTATATCTTTCACCACTTAAATTGTCACTATATTTGAAACAAACAAAAAACAGGTAGAGGTCAAAACTATAAAACGCTTGATAAATATAATTAGTTATGTTTTTTTAATTTCAAGATTAGTCTAAGTATTATTTTTCTTACAAATAACTGATGATGTCATAAATCTCAGAAGATATAGTGTACTTAAAGAAATTCTTTTGACTCCTAGATTAAGTCAGGGACCTCTCCTTACATAGTACTTACTCCTAAACTTAATACCACTCAGCCATTATTGTTTTGTCCTATGTCAAATCACCTTTTCTGTTAATGTCTAAATTCTGTGGAGGCAATAGTTCTTTTGGGTGCTGGCTAGTAAATGTTAACTTGACAAAAGCTAGAGTACTCTGAAAGGAGGGAACATCAATTAAGAAAATTACTCCATATGATCTGGATGGAAGGCATTTTCTTAATTAGTGATTGATGGGGGAGAGCACAACCCATTGCCCATGGGGACACCCCTAGGCTGGTGGCCCTGGGTTCTACAAGAAAGCAGTCTGAGAAAACCATAAGGAGCAAGCCAGTAAGCAGCGCCCTTCATGGTCTCTGCATCAGCTCCTGCCTCCAGGTTCCTGCCCTGTTTGAGTTCCTGCCCTGACTTCTTTCAATGATGGACAGTGATGTGGGAAGTGTAAGCCAAATAAACCCTTTTCCCCACAATGCGTGTTGGTCATGGTGTTTCATCACAGCAATGATAACCCTGACAAGGACATAGCAGTTTGTCTACCCTGAAACTTAAGTGCCTGAGACATCTATGACTGACATAAAGAGTGGTAAAGGTTTGGTCAGCCCCTTATTTGCATCTTTTCAAAACAATCCTCTTTTCATAACCTCTGCCATTCATTGAAAATAAATAAATAAACTTTCTTTTTATTCATTCAATAGTACCCTGGAAATATAAAGAAAAGAATGGACCATGGCAAACATATAATGATGTCAATTATATAGGCTGTGAGTTCTAAGATAAATGCTACAAACTTTAATAAAAGTTTCTGGCTGTGCTCTCTGCCCTCTTCTCTGTCTTTCCTTTACCTCTTGATGCTCCCTAAATTTGCCTCCTGTAACACTACCAGACACACCATGGAACTTGCACCCACCTGCTTCTTCACTGTGATGATTTTCTTTAAATTACTACATAACAACGAGTAGTGTTTCCTATTCACAAGCTGCACTGTTCGTTTTTTTTTTCCTTTGAAAGGGTAAAACACCAATAAATGAAGATAAATTGTTGGCTTTGTTCCAAAACAAGCTTGTTGTTCTAGGACCCCAAATGGTCTCGAACATCATTAAGAAGCAGCAGGCCACCCAAGGTTGTGCATCAATTAGCAATTAGGTCACACGTTGGGTGGTTAGAGGCATTCAGCCTTTGGCCTTGCTCCTCACAGCACACCCAAGCAGGCCACTGGTATCCAAACAGTACCCACCCCAGTGTATCTTGTCCCTTAATTGGGATAACTTGGAGATGCTAATGTGCACAGGCAGGCTCAGTGGCTCCAATTAGGGCTCATTAGTGGCTCTGCCAGTGGTGACCACTGCAAAGTGATGTTTGCTCTTGGGAAGGCTTTGTGAATTGCTCCTGCAAGGCATACACAAGGATGCCTTGGCACTCTTTCCCAAAGTAAACCCCATCCCTCAGGTGTCTGTGGTGCGTGCCTATCTGTCAAGCCAGTGCCCCAGCACAGAACTCAACTCAGTTATCCCCTGTTGCAGTTCCTGCCAGCAGAGGTGGTAGGTAGATGTTTTCATAAAGATCAAGAGTTCATTTATGGTCAGGCTTGTTGGCTCTTACTCCTATCTCTCACTTGAAAAAAACAAGATATATTCAGTGCCTGATTGACGGCATGCTAAAAAATATCATTACCCAGAACCCCCAAAGACCATACAAGAAATATTTAGCCTGTTATAAAAATCAAAATATTGAAAATAATAAACCTAGAAAATGCACAGATAATGAGGAATGAAGTTATTTTGTTGTTGTTGTTTTTAAGAACATGTTTTAAGGACACTTTCGAAGGGCAAATTCTGAGAAGGCTGACATGGAACTTTTTACTGTGGGATACTGGTTACCAGTCTAGCCAAGCCGAGGACAGAGGCACATATTCACACTCTTACTGTTCCCGTAACTCTCGTGTTTCCTTTATTCTTGCCTTAACAGTGTATTGCTGCTGTCACAGTCCTGGGCACAAGTGCAGTGTCCTATAGTTAGAGTGTGTTCCTCAGCCATTAGGCCAGGTTAGCGCTGCAGTGTTTTCTTACCATCACCTAAGGACGGAGATGAGAAGGAATGTGACTAGAGCCTTCTGCCATGGCTCTCCCAGTTCATTCAAAGATCGTTACTATCCTTGCTTCAGTGCTTTGCAGTTTTTTTCTTTAAGCATGGCAGACAGTTAAATAAATACACTCTCATAAACAAGGCTAGAGAGAAATAAAATGATCGATAACAAGGGACGTTTGAAACCTGGCAAATTTGGTGTCGTTTCTTCACAATAAATTGCTCGTAAGAACCATCATCCCTCCCTGTTGTTTTAAGCTGACATTTGCCTAAACCATGAGCTCTGCACTAGGCACCGAGATCTCTGCCTTTGAAAGAGCCTTTAGGAAAATAATAAGGGGGCTTTCCAAGTGGCCATTTCCATCATGCAGTTTTTTTCCCCCAGTTGGTTGCATCCTTCTTCCTACCCCTTGACTTGTGCGAGCAGTTGCCGCAGTGATGGCAAGATGTCAATGGCCCCCAAATTGAACCTGTGATTTGTTTTTCTTTGATTTATGTGCTTGTAGTCAATAAACTTTATAAAGGAAAGTATCAGACTGAACAATCAATCAAAGATAAACAGATTCCTGTCCTTTAAAAGCATTTTAGCCCAGTAGGTGAGTGTCTCATTCATCTTTTGCAGACTTGCTTTTGGCCTTTCCGCTGAGACACAACTGAGAGCTCACTACAGGCAGCTTTTCTACTAAAGGGCTGCTGCAGTTGAGCTGAGATCTATCAATTTCATGGCACCAGTGGTCCTGACATGGGATCATTTTCAGGATGCAAATGGTTAAGCAATGCTGTTTGCATGCCGAGACCTGGGTCTCCATCTACCTGAAAAGAGAGAAAGATGACCTGCTGGAAATTCACTGGGTTTATACTGCAGGGTTATATAAAAATTCATATCAATGCTTTTCTTTTTTTTTCCCCTGTTCTAAAAAGCCAAATCCTTTCCCTGCAAATGAGAGCTCCCTCTTCGTTCTATTAGTGGTTTCTGACTCTTTCCTCGAATAAGGCAAATGTCATCCTGCATGTTTTGCTTCTCTGCTGCACAGATGGCGGGCATATGCAGATTGGTGATTTTCTAATCAATATGGTGGCACTTGGGAATATCTGTAAGTATTGTAATAATGCATTAGTCAGGAGTGATGTTGTAACACACTGAGATCACACACATAAATCTAAGACACCATGTCTAGACACTCCAGGGAAGATGCTACAGCATGGGTTAGGGCAGGCATTAAGGGAGGGCAATATTTCAAATATGATGGGAAAATAATGCAATTTGCAGACTTTAATAAAACCATTGGGGATTTAATTTCAGTAGGGGTAAAATTCTCTCCCCAAACCTTCGCATTCTTCTGTCTGCTTCATGGACACTTGTAATGAGATACTTTCCACCTGTTATCTCAGGCAGAAACAGAATGGGATGTGTGAATTGAGCTAGATTTTTAATGTCCTGAATATGAAAATAATCCCTTTATAGGTAGTGCTTTAGCTGTACAAAAGTGCATTATGCAAACAACACACAGGCAGAATAAACCTTGGAGATTCGGAGTTCGAAGAGCTTATAAGTTAATCTCCTAAGCACACCTTGAGCATGCTTAGAGAGTGCATTCAATCATAAAACTTGACCAAGTGAACCTGCAAAGTTTTAACAGGGAACCAGTTCGATGATGAAAAATGAAAATGATGCTAAATATATGCCCATGTGAACACGACCCAAAAGCTCCAGGCTTGTTTTACTCTCAGCTGCCTCTGATTCCATTTGCCCTTGAAATTTCCATTTTGAGCCAGCCTGACTCTGTTTACATTTCTAGGCTGACAACTGTTCCCAAAGTCATACACTCATTCTGCTAGAAGTAATGTGATAAAAGTGATCGACTGAACATAGAACTAAAACCTGCACTTCTCAGTAGAAAGTAAAGGCAGGTGGAGATTCCCCTGTGAACACCTCCTGCTCATGTGGCTCAGACAATAGCCCAGCGGGCTCCTGGTCCAAGGAGATGCTTGCTCTGTCTTCCAGTTGTCATTTGGGGCCAGTTCTGTCTCAGTGAAATATCTTCAAGACTCAGGCCAGCTCTGTGCTGCTAATACTCTGGAGGCTTTTCAATTAAAATTCAAGAGAAGCAAAGGCTAGATGGAATCAACCCAATTATCTCCGTAGCCATAGAAATGCACATGATAAATGAACTCCAACCTTTTCCTTTCTGATGACAACTTCTGCTCTGAATAGAGGTGTGATATTTTTTTTCTCCTTTCCCATCTCTCCCTTTTTTTCTTTCCTAGTGAGCGTGAGGAAGGGGGTTATTTTCTTTAGTACAGAGTGAAGCACCACTTGCTTGGCAGAATATCTCAAAGCATAATGTTTCCAGCACCTGCACAATCTGGTCCATGAGGCTTAGGCTTAAAATTCTATTTTTTCCTCAAACTACTGTCCAGAGGAAAAATAGATTCCAGCATCTCATCTGCAGACATCTTTACTTGCAATTTTGGTGATTCATTTTCTTATTGTGCAAATTTTCAGATTTATATACTGCTCTACATCTTTCTTTCAAATCTTGCCTCTGAAGGAAGAATCCATATATACACACAAGAATGAATTCAATGCATTTACTCCCCAAGCTCTTGACTTACTCCGCTCTTAAAGAAGGTCATCTGAACTGCACTGTTAACACCGTCCCCTTTGGGGGAGAAAGGAAGGAAGTTCAGCAAGAGTCCTCTGTTCTTAGATCATTGACATGCCCAGAGGTCACTTGGCAAATATGACTTGGTTCAGAGAATGAAGGTGGCTAGCCACAACAGCTCCATAAAACACAGGAAACCACTGCACCCCTTTTTATATTGGGGAGTTGCCTATGACTCAGACCCACATTTCTTCTAGGGCTCTGGGTTTATTTTGCTTTTTTTTTTTTTTTTTTGCCTTCAGTGATCCTTCTGCCAAGGACAAAAATGCATGAATCTCTAAGTCCTGTTTTTCTTCATTAGTCTGTTTGCAGTTTACAATTTTGCTCTAGTTTATCCCAACTGAATTCTTAGTCATGCAATAATCAAAACTTAAACAATCATTTGTCTTTCACCTTCCCCACTCTTATTTTATTCTAGGCTCATTTAAATTCCCTAGTTAGAAATTTAAACATTTTGTGACATGTAACCCAAATTCATAAGTGTCCCTGCAAAAACCAACAAATCCTTTCACTCGACTCACATTTTACAATCCGTTGCACTGAAATTTGATTACCCAGTGTAAGAGTCTCTTGGTCCCAGATAATGTGAGATAGTGATAATGTGTATGCATCTTTGTTTAACATTTTATAGTTTGTAAAGTGCTTTTGGGACATGAGAAATAGCAGTTGTGATGGAGCTGAAAGGGAAATGTATTTCTATTGTCTGTGAATATCAACCAGCACCTTCTGCTGGGACAAAATCCTGGCCTTCATCCTGAAGACTTGGGGAGACAGGTGACTAGGAAGGGTTGAAAAATCATGTTCCCAGACAGAAGGACTTCAGAAAAGTGATGTTCTTCCTAGAGATGGGTTTCATTCCTGAGGGAAGGATGGGTTAGTGTAGGCAGAAAAGTAAATTATAGAATTCCTAACATCAAGGCCAAACATAACTGCTGTTTTAAAGGAGAAAAGTTCGTTTCTAAATCCATATCTGGACCTATGATTGTGGGCATTTAATTCCCAAACCCATTATAGCTCTTGATTTATAGGTTGACAACATGTGACACTTATTTTGCCCCATTGGAAGATTAGGGTGATAGAAAGTTCCCACCTACCACTACAAATATTTGTGGCCAAAAAGCAAAGACAAAATACTAATAACTTGGGCTTAAATCCCTGTCCTTGCTAAACTGCAAATATCCTGGCAGAAGGTAAAATGTTGTAGTCATTTATAGATTAGAATTAGTGGATATCGTCAGAAACTTACCTAACAACAAAATTAAGTCCTCAGATCTGAGTGGTCAATAGCACCGCTGAAAACAAGAATTGTTCAGAAAAACAAAAACAAAAACATTTCTCTACACTGCATTTATTTGCTGCTCTTTATTCACTAATTACTTACGATAAATAAGATGATTGTGTTCTCCTTTATTTCTCTTTTAACATTATCGGGAGGAATAACAATTATGTGATAGTCTATGTCAATAATGTAAAACAAAAATACCATTTTAATGTATCTGCTTGTAACTAAATTGCTTCCCCAACCTGATGAGGAGAAACAGTCCTGAATTTGTAAATCAAAACCTTGCCATCCAAGCTCTGAGGTCCCAAGGTATTTGTTCCTTTGTATAAGGCAAAAGGGCTAGATGTTCTGCAGCCCAAAGTGATTCTAAGGTAGATGCTTCATGACTCCCTTGAACTGGCCTGCTAAAGAGGACTGTGATTATAAGTACTGAATGCAGGAAAAAGAGAATGAGAACTTCTTCATAGTGTCTGGCAGAGGCAGGGAAGTAGATAGTAGAAACAACTACCCAGATTCTGCTGCTGGAGCAAACAACCTTAAAATACCACTCACTTCTCCATCTGGAATCTAATTCCTACCTATTCAATAGCTTGTATTATAAATACAGTTATATTAAGCTGAAAATATTACACTTTGTATATTTAAAGTTGAACACGTTCTTAATAATAAGGTCAGATAAGCTTATGGCAGTCTATGGCACATAGTTTTATAGATTTTTAAAATAACTTTAAATTGTGGTTCATCATTTGAAATATTTAATTAATTCTCAGTGCTTTAAATCCCCCACCCAAAAAACAAGAACAACAACCAAAGAAAAACCCCACGTACTTCATTTATCATTCAGAGTGTTAATCATCCTGAGATAATGGGATTCCATATTAAAAACATGTGTTTACAAAATTCTGGATGGCCAATAAGCTTTGTCCAATAAGCTCTCACTGTTCATGGTGACAATCAGTAGGCTTATGTCACAGGAGCACTAGAGCTGTAGTATTGCCAGGGTATATTTGGTGAAAATCGCAAACTATATTGACACAAACATACCTTATCAGAAATCGAAAATAAATTTATGCTTCAGAAATTTATTATCATTTTATCCCTTTTGAAAACAAAAAGCTTTTTATCATCTCGTTTTTTAAATTTTATTTATACATATACTGAGCGTTAGGACCAATGAAATGATGATGTGCACAGATTTTATATGAAAGAGGTTTATTAGATGGAGATGAAGAGAGGAGAGAGCCAGACATGATAGGGGGAGGGAAGGGGGATCCCCTACAGAGAAAAGGGAGAGGGCAACAAGGAAAGAGGGCAAGAGATTAGAGGGCAAGAGAACAACAAAGTGGTAGGTTGATCCTTTTAAGGAGAAACTTAACCATGCTTCCAGGCATGGCGAGACACATGATATCATAGATTGCTAGGCAACCCAGAAACAGGCTGCCTAAATACTAACATTCCTCCCTTTTTCTAGAGTTAAAAAGTGAGGAGCTTGGGCTGCTTCTCATGTAAGACAAGTTAAAATATAAAAATTTAGGTTGATTGGAAGCAGCTCTTAGTCGCCATGCAAGACGGTAAGAGAGAGAGAAAAAAATATCAACAAAATGTCCAGATTACATGGTCAAGAGGAGGAGGGGAAGCCCCTGCCCTGGAAAGTTCAGGGTAGAGGGTTGTCCACAGAGAGTTACCAGCCACACAAGGCAGCAGGTAGGGACTGAGGAATGCTGGGAGAATCTGGAGCTACTTGTCCTGGGCCTGAAGCACACCATTTCAGCCTTTTGCTAGTAATAAGTAAATAACGGGCGTAGATTCTCTTCTGGCTACTTCCTGCTGACACTGGAGGCGCTGTAGGTAGGTCAAAAGGTGAAGTGCTGGCCAAGTCCAGGAAGAACAGGCTGTTTTGATGCTGTCCAGGGTCTGTGAAAACATCCCTTGCTGGGAGGGAAAGTGCAGGTCCAGCTTGATAGAAGGCTGTGAAGTCAAACTGGAACACCTGTGGTAGCTGCTTTGGCGCTGTTGTGGATATAAGAAACACTTGGGTCTGGCAGGATACTGGAACATATTTATAGGCAGAAAACAAAGTTAAGTGGGTTACTGAGAAAATTTCTTTAGGTGTACATTTAAAATTTCTGGGAGAGCAAACAGGTGATAGGTTTGGATCAAAGATACTTGAACATGGGAACCTCCATTTACCCACGAGAACCTCCATTTAACTGAGAGAACTTCTATTTACCCAATCACTGGCAGTAATTAAAAAGGCTTTGCTTTGGGTGTGTCATCTAAGGAAATTGAGACCAAGTTTGGCTACAGAAGTGTGTAAGCTTAGAGGCCCTTAAAGCAGGCACTCAGTGTAGAAATCTGAAATTCTCCAGAAGACATCCCAAAGAAGAATCTGGAGGAACTGACAAAGTACTATTCCCATTGGGCAGGTGGGAGTCAGTGACCTTCCAGGGACATCTCAAAGGCAAGGTTAGCTCAGTAGAATGGTACAGTGTGTTCCAACAGCTCTTCAGCATTGGCCAGAGAACAAAGGCACAGTTGCCCATAGCAGACATGGTTTACCTAGCTAGGATTTTCATGGACAAGTGAGTCAGTGAGGGAGAGAAACCATGCTGGTAGGGGGCAGTTCTTATCCAAGGGAGAAGACGGTCTGAGATGAAGGGTTGGAATGTAGGTTGGCAAGAGCCTACATTTGTGCCAACCAGAAGGGAAGACTGCCTAAAATGGCTGGTTTTGGGTGTATGATTGTAGCAATCTGTAGCCAGGTATTGATACCAACCAGAAGGGAAGACTCACCAATCAGTTGGTGTTGGATGCAGGAATGTAGCAATAAAGTACCCAGGAAAGGAAAGTCCCAAAACCAGGGAAAGGAGAGGAATCCCACCCCCTGAGATAGGCATTAGGTGCAGTACTTATCTGGAGCCTGATTGACCTGAGAGGTGGATTCAGCTTACAAGAATTACTTCTAAGTTTTACAAAGGAGATAAAAATTTAGACATGTTAGCATCGCAATTGTAATCTACACTGAAATATACATTGTAGAAAAGGCAGTAGACATACACATTTGTGTTAACAGCACAAGAATTCTTTAAGGTTAGCTCTGAAAAGGCAGAAGCCTTTCATGAGATAGAAGGGACAAAGGCTCACTTGATCTTAATCTTTAGTATGATTACACATTATGGAGATTTATAATCTAGAGCTTGGAACTATGATAGTGGGTGGTATAGTGGAATGTTTTTGTATTAGATTTAGATTAATAAATCAGAGCTCTATTGATAAAGGTCAAAGCTCTGGGTAGTCAATATAACAGTAGCATAGTAACAGGAGGAAATATTAAGCTTTTTTTACCTATTTAGAATACCTTAAATCACCTTAGACCTTGCAACCTTTATAACTTGAATTTACAAACCTTAAAGCACTTTCTTAGACCCTCAAACAACATTTTTCTTAGGCCTCTGTATCTACTTCCTTACCATGAGGCATAGGTAAGACTGTATGAATATTTGTTGTCCTTTAGCTAAAGGGATAGTAAGGTTACATCCAGGCCTGTTTTTGCAGTCTGACAACAACGGATATTGTGTCTAGGCCTCACAATAGCAACTCTAGGACTCAGGCTTAAGGCCTAGTCTCCTGCATATGAAGAGAACTGAGAAGGCATCTGAAGTCTCCTAACACAGAAGTTGGCAGTATGTCCATGGGGCCGGAGTGTGAGGCCAAAACCGACCTGCAATGTTACCCCGGGCTGGGCATGGGTGGTGGATGTCACTGAATCTAAGAGTCATTTGTCCTCCACCAGGCCAAGGAGCTGGAAGGCTGGAAGCGTCTGTGGCTCTTGTGCTGTTGAGCCTCCATGGCTGGGCACACAGGATAAGCCTGCATGGGAGCACTTTGACTTCCAGAGGCCAGTCTGCCAGCAGGCAGCTATGGCTTGTTGAGGGAGCTGCCGGACCAGTGTCTCCTTTGGCTGCATTTGAAACAGTCACCTGGCAGAATTGACTTTTGGCTATACCCCAGCGTGATGCAACATTGCAGAACTCTTGTTTTCTGTGTGGGAATGCCAACAGCCTCAGAGCAGCAGTCAAGGTCTGGAGCATAGTTTTTGCTGTAGATGAATCTGTTGGAAGGTCTCCTCTCTTATTATTTTTTCCAACTCCTCTATGGTTTACCAACTCCTCAAGGACCATCCTCTGCTGTTTATGTGTGGTGTGTATGTGCGTGCATGTTCACGTGTACACAAGGAGACAGGAGGTTGATATTGAGAGTGATCCTCAATCCTTTTTCTACCTTATTCCTTAAGGTAGAGTCTCTTAGGTAGGCCCAGAGATCTTTAATATTGCTAGTCCTGCTTGTCATTCGCCCTGGGGATCCCGATTCTGTATTTCAAAGCTCGGATATCACGTGGGCTGGCTCCACTCTTCTGGCATCTTTCTCATGTGGTCTGGGGCTTCCCCGCTCAGGTTCTTACACTGGAGCAGCAAGTGTTTTAACCCAGAGTTGCTGAGCCATGTCTGTCTCCCTCTTTGTCTCTTAATGATCACTGTACCTTTAAATAATGATGTTCTTTCTACACTGAAAATCATTGAATTCTCCATTGTCTCATTTCATTAGCCATACATCCTATGTGTATAAGTTCTGTACAAAATGCATATTGTAATAACATAGGAAAATAATATCTAGAAACATCCTTGAGAAGAAAACCTAAGAAAAGTGAACATCATATTAGATGATGTGTATTTATTGTATTCCAGGCTATCTCAAGGATGCAGTTCTATTATGATGACTTTGGAAATGGATTGGAGAGGTTTTCATAGGTACCAAGTGAACAGTCTTTATTGTAGGGAAAGTTAGCAATTTGTTTTCTACAAAAGAGTATAAATAGACTTGAAACCTCAGGCCAGAGAAAGATTTGAGATTCCAGAAAACCTTGAGATCAAAACTCTGCTCATCATTGTTCTTTCCTGTAAAATGTAGGAAAATAATGATAAAGTAGACCTTGAAGAGCAAGGGCTGTTCTAAAAAAGAGTCCAGAAGTGGTGTGCGTGCGTGTGTGTGTGTGTGTGTGTGTGTGTGTTTAGAAAGAAGGTCATACCAGGAGCAGATATTCGAGTCGTGACCACAACTCACTTGAAAGCTTCTAGAGAACATCAGCCTCTGCAGGCAAAACCCCGTCCTATCCCTGAGATTTTCTGTCACAGACTTGTTCACTCAGCGTTGGTGTCATCATGGCATTGGCCTAAAAATGAGGGGATCATGACTAACCCTAACAGAAGAAACAGCCCTTGCCTAGGGACAGTTTCTGTAGTCACATCATAGAAAAGAGTACTATTAACATCTTGAAGGGCAGAGGAAAGGATGTAGATAAAAATCCTACAGTGTTCAGCCCTCTTCCTGGGAGTCACTCACCGAAAAGGCAGTGTCCTGAACTAGTGAGAACATTTCTCTTCTTTACCTTTCCCAAATCCTTCATGAATTAGTGTTGAAAAAGCTGTCTATTACTGGGATAGTCTGTTCACATGGCCTCCCATATTCTTGCATGCAAAACTGAAAGACAGTATGATCTATACTATAATTAGGATCTGAAACGTTCTTCAAAAGCTTGGTTCTCAGCTAGGTCCTCCTGGTAGTTTGCAGAAACTAAAGAGATAAGGTCTGCTTGGAGGTCTTCAAGTTGGAAGATCATACCTTGGAAGGGGACAAGAAGACTTTAGCCCTTTCTCTTCTTTTAGCCCTTGCCAGAAGGACGGTACTTTTATTCTACCCTGTACTCCCACGATGATGAGTGTCCATGGGACCAACTGGTCAAACTTTTCACTTTATATGTTTATTCACTTGAGTATTTACTACAGTAATAGAAGACTGACTAAAGAGTATCGTATTTTTTATTTGTTTTTGTTTTGTTATTATTGTTGTTTGTTTGTGTCTAGGTAGATGGAAAGAATGAGAACAAAATGGATAGTATAACATTAGAATTCTGTCTAATCTCAGAAGCGATGAGGTTGCATTTCAAAAGGAATTTAGAGTCTGCAAAACAGCAGCATCTTTTATTCTCACAACTTTTTTTTTCTACTTTTGAGTGAGCTATTTTGGAAAATAAACCTAAAATTCCTTGGAAAAAGTAACAATGTGAAATAAAGAAAAATTAGCTCTCTCAACAAAGCTTGTAAAAAATGTCATTCAGGTAGTGGCTACCGAAGTAATATGCTTCTACATCTTTTGGGAAATCAACTTATTGGCCACATTGTTAGTTCTAGGCCAGCCTGAACTACAAAGTGATATCCCCTTCCACCCCAAAATAATTAACTTAATAACTAATTAACTAAATAAATACAGAGAAGTAGCTACAAATTATTCTAGATGCATATTTGAGATTAATACAAGTTTACATTATAAAGGATGTGCATATATGGGGGGGTGTTCACATAAGTGCAGATACATGTAGAGTCCAAAAAGGGGAAATCACATCCCCTGGAGCTGAAATTACAGAAAGTTTTAAACCTTCTAACATGGGTGAGGAGAATTGACTTTGGATCCTCTGAAAGAACAGCAACTGTTCATAACTGTTGAGCTACCTCTCCAGTCCACCTTGACTCAGTCTATATGTGTAAATATTCCTTTTTCCTCAATGTCCAATTTTCAGTTTCTTTGAGCTTGATCCCAGTTACACTACTTGGAAGATAGAATCCTGCAGCAGAGAGCAAGGGGCTGGAGCCTCTCTGCTTTGCCTCATGTGCCTTTCTTTGTCTCTGCTCCTCTGTGTTGTTACTTATTGGCATTTGACCTGCCATCAGACATAACCTTTAAATATGAGCTTTTTGATGTTTGTGGAGTGCACTAGAGATTGCAAACTGTTTCAAGTGCAACACAGAAGATGAGCATCTCCTGAATTTTTATCTGAAGCATTTATTTATTTATTTATTTATTTATTTATTTATCTATTTATTTATTTTGTATTCAGGGTACAGGTCTTTTAAACATCAAAGTATGTTTTTAAATTTTATTTTACTCTTTTATTTTTTAATATTAATTAGAGCTTATTCACTTTGTATCCCACTTGTAGCACCCTCCCTCATTCCCACTCAACCCCACCCTCTCTCCCTCATCTCCTCCCATGCCCCTCCCCAAGTCCACTGATAGGGGAGGTCTTCCTATTCTTCCATCTGACCCTAGTTTAACAGGTCTCATCAGGACTGACTGCACTGCCTTGCTCTGTGGCCTGGCAAGGCTGTTCCCCCCTCAGGGGGAGGTGATCAAAGAGCCAGCCTCTGAGTTCATAGAAGAAATAGTCCCTGTTCCCCTTACTAGGGAAACTGACTTGGAGACTGAGCTGCCATGGGCTACCTCTGTGCAGGGGTTCTAGGTTATCTCCATGAATGGTCCTTGGTTAGAGTATCAGTCACAGAAAAGACCCTTGTGCCCAGATTTTTTGGTTCTGTTGTTCTCCTTGTGGAGCTCCTGTCCTCTCCATGTCTTAATATCTCCCCCTTCTTTCATAAGATTCCCTGCACTCTGCCCAAAGTTTGGTTATGTGTCTCAGCATCTGCTTTGATACACTGCTGGGTGGAGTGTTTCAGAGGCCCTCTGTGGTAGGCTCCTGTCCTGTTTCCTGTTTTCTCCTATTTCCAATGTCCATCCCATTTGTTTTTCTGAGTGAGAATTGATCTGAAGTATTTTAGCACAGGTATGGAATAGATGTTGATTCATCGAATGTGAAAATTAATTTCTTTTAGCTCTGAGAGTAGTTAGCTTTGTCTGCCCATAGCTTTGTGCATATTGGTATTTCCTTTTTCTTCTCGCTAAGTGTTTCAGCAGGTGAGGATGGCACGAAGGCTGAGGCTCCCGTCTTGAACCTGGAAGTCTTGCAGAACAAGGCTGCTTCGGCAAGTGGAACAAATGATTTGGGGAGTTGATTTAAATGAGTGCCTTTGGGAGAACTTGTCTTGCATGCATTGCAAACTCTAGAATAGGCTCTTTTCTTGATCTACATTTCTTTTCAGTTGCAAAGCAAGCAAGCAAGACAACAAGCAAACAAACAAGTCCTTCCCCTGAAGTTACTCAGTCCTGTAAACTAGAATCTCTTTACTTAAAGTGGAAGCTGTGCACTTCAGACAGCTCCAAATTTAAGTGTCCGAAGTTGGCAGTCCTTGGGGGCAGTTTTATAATGTATGCCCAGTCCACTTTTCTTGAGTCTAACAGCAGGTGAAATATCCTAGAAGTCTGACCTTTTAAAATTCTGCTAAAGTTGCACTGTAAAAACAGTTCTTATGTTCTTTTTTTAATGGAAAAGATCATGTTGCCCAATTATCTTTAATGTAGAGGATGACCAATGAGTAATTAATATAAAAGGTTATCATTTTAGTTTTTACAAAATGATAAGGGCACCCTAAATATCTGTCAGCTGGAAGATTATAGAATTGGAACCAGTCTATCTCTATTTTTGTTTTACACCTAGATCTAAACTTAAGCTTCTAAAAGTGACATTAAATATGAAGCCCATGTGAATGCATCTTATACAGAGAGCAGACAGCTGGATTTCACTTTTCCTTGTCAAGGGATGCCCATAAGAATTGTTGGTAGGCGTCTAAATGTGGAGGTAAGTAATAAGCCAGTATTGACTTCTGTTGAGATCAATATCAAGATTTGTTGACCCAAAGAGGTTAAAATTGACTGAAGAGTGGAACAATAAATCTTGTTATTGACCATAAAGCTGAAGTCAATATATGTATTATTATCAACATTTTTCTTTTGGTATAGATGGTGGGGTGGGGTCATTTTTAAGACCTTAAATGTAGATAGCCACATGGTTATGTCATGACGGTGACCAACACAAGCTTGTTGGCTTAAAAAAATGTTACTATTCACATAATAGCAATATCTTGATAAGTAACATAAGTGGTTTGTGATGTCAGCCATCCCTTTCTTTATGCCTGAGGCTCTTTGATCCCGATTGTTTGAAAATTGAAATATGGGCTGCATAAGGTTACATGATAAAATTTTGTTTGGAAAATAAAAATCATAGGAGGAACATTTAAATTGTTTAATTTTTTTCCCAGAAGGTAGTAAGCATGCTTGTTCACTCATATGCTATGTGCATCTTTCATCCAGTCTTCCCACTATGTAGGAGACACTGCTCTTCAGATGAGCTACTGCATTTAATTGAAAATCTAAAATATAGTGCTCGCTTTGGCAGCACAAATACTAAAATTGGAAAGATACAGAGAAGAATAGCATGGCCCCTGTGCAAGGATGACATGCATTTTTTATTTGTAGCCCATGGCAGCTCAGTCTCCAAGTAGGTTTCCTAGTAAGGGGAACACGAACTGTCTCTGCCATGAACTCAGTGGCTGGCTCTTTGATCACCTCCCCCTGAGAGGAGAGCAGTCTTACCAGGCCACAGAGGAGGACAATGCAGCCAGTCCTGATGAGATCTGATATGCTAGGGTCAGATGGAAGGGGAGGAGGACCTCCCCTATCAGTGGACTGAGGGAGGGAGGGTGTGTTTGGGAGGGGATGAAAGAGGGGGCTGCAGTGGGGATTCAAAGTGAATAAACTGTAACTTATAAAAATATAAATAAACTTTTAAAAAGTGAAAAAAGAAAAAACTAAAAAACTAAAAGAAAATCTAAAATATAAGTCACAATTACACCATTTCTCAGCATGCTACATCATTGCTGAGTTGCTCTATTTAATCCTAACCTCCTATCCACACAAAGCCAAACAGAGATTTTATTTTTCCATTGTAGAGAAAAGTATAAACAAAAAACAATTTTCCATTGTTTCAAGTAGTTCTCATGTTCATAAGAAATAAAATCCTGGTCAAATAAGCTGACCTGGGTGTGCTGGGTAACACATAGTCTCCATTTGTCCTGAGGCTTTACCTGCAGTGGGATCTGTACATAGGGATCATGTATGCCTGATGCCTGCCTTGCAAGAATTTTCAGCCAGGACACTGATGTGTCGCACTCCTAGACCCAAATTTTCATGTGCACGATGAGTCCACCCTCCCAATTCCGTCCTCAGCCTCACGGTAATGCTGGGGAAGAAGAAGACACAGACATTTCTATCTTTTGCTAACCATGTCTTCAAAGACAGTACTTTACATCAAATATTCAATTCCGTTAATGCTCAGAAATCTGCAAGTTAGGACTGAAACATGAGAGATGCCTTGAGTGTCTCACACTATGGGGTGTCTCCAATTCCTTCATACACCCCATTGTGCCTCCTGGCTGGAAGAAGCACTATACAACCCATTTCCTCCTTCAACTGTGACTTTCCTTGCTTCTATGGGTTTCTATTTTAATGGTTGAATTACATTTACATCTACTTGCGAGTTTGCCATCAGCAGCCAAGTTCCAGCCTAAAGCTTTTACTAACTTGGAGAACAACTTTCTCATAAACAACTTCATTTGGTTTATCCATATAAATTCACAGAACAATTCTTAATTCCTCAAAGCTCTGGCTGCTCTTCTGTTTTCAACAGCACATCTTTCAGACTGCCTTGACTGGCTTTCTGTGATTCACAATAAATCATTGCTCAGGACACAGAGATAATTAAGTCACAGCATTTCCAGAGTTTCTAGTAAAAAGGTTGGTTAGCCAGGGGCCTTGCTCAGTTGAATTAAGTTTTAGAATGAGTGGTCTTTAGGAAAAAAGCAAAGAGTGCTATGACAAAAAATATACTTATGTGAAACTGAAGAGCAAGTTAATTGTGCAATAGTATATTTGTGCTTTTAAAGAAATTAATAAAGATGTATGTACCAAAACTTCCAAGTCTGATCCATAAACATGGAAATGTACAGGAAGAAGGAAGTAGAACAAGAGATCTTCCCAGCAAGCAAATGTAATAGAACTCTAGAAGAATATTCTGGGAGCATCTGAAAAAGGATTCACTCTAAAATAATAATAATATTAACATCATAATCAGGAGACCTTCTTATCAGTAAAGGTGGCTGTATAAGGATATGCTGGTTTCAGTATGAGTGTGGGACTTCAAAACCACCAGGGAGATTTTCCCCAACTTTGCTCCATCCTATATTCTGTTCTAATCTATGTACATAGTTCAGAAGGTTTCATCACTCTCCAACTTCCCAGCTAGTTTAGTGAGTAAGGAACTCACTCATAAAGGATTGGAATAGCAATTTTAAAAATAAAAAGGTGGATTCTTTACGTTCTTTCTTGATGATCATGTTAAGTGGTCATCCTTTCACTTTGAAGGCCACAGCTCTTCTCACCCTGGCTTCTCTAAATATCTGCTCTCTTCTGGTTTTTGTAGCCATTTTGTTTCTTTTCACAAGCCTAGGGCTAGTAGCAATTGTACTAATATTGCGTATTTGAGTTCATGTTCTGTTGCTAAAAGAATAAGTTATAAAGAGATGTTTTATTGTGACTTGTAGTTTTGATCTGATGTTGAGAGACTAGTTATTGCTATTTTTATTTGTTTAGAGGGACGCATGCATTCATGTGTTGGTCAAAGGGCAATTTGCACTATGTAGAACTGCTAAATTTGGATTACAAGCCTTGGTAGCAAAAGACTTCACTCAGTAAGCTGTCTCAATGGCTTTCTCCTTCTTCTTAGAAAGCAAGCAGTCTTTTTTTCTCTCTCTCTTCTGGGACTCCACACTGACAATATTATCTCATCTCACTCACCTCCTCAAGGCTCTGCCTCAAACACCGTAATCTGGGTAAGTCTCCACCTGCATCACAGGTCACAGTGGTGACTGTAGTCCAACACAAGTTTCAAAAAGAAGGACTCACACTCAGCACCAGAGTCCTGAGCCCATGGGGAACTGCACTGTTCCTTGTGGTTTCCCATATTTTCAAACCCTTTTGAGTCATAATGATTCAGGGGACACTTCTTTGACCCAAGATTCTCATTGGGTCCACAAACATCTTGAGAAAATGAAAATAGACCTTACGGTTAAAGGTCACCAACAAATGAGAAAAGGGCCAGAAGACATCCAAGCTCTTGATTTCCTTGAGTTAACCAATGCGGGGACTTTCTCCCCACAAAATATTCATGTGTTGTAGAGGCCATAACAATAAATACCTTTATTACTAAAAAATAAAGTTAGTTGACTTAATGACCGCCATCTCACAGTGAAGAGACAGCTGGTAAGCCTGTCAAATGTGATTAGCAATGTTGAATTGGCTTCACAATTCTTGCCTGTCTTCCTAATTATAAGAGCAAACTTACATTTTAAGACCTGGTCACCTTGCTCATGTCCCTTCAGTCTCAGAAAGTTTGCTTTGGTTGTAAGTTTATGCTAGCCTTTTAGAAACAGGATCCTAGATTCTGCCCGCAGGATGGTGGATTGTCCTAAAGTCACCATTGTCCGATTTCTTCTAAGCAAATAGAAACCTTGGGCAATAGAGGGCCGGCTCTTCATACTTGACTGTTCTAAACAGTCTCTGCCTTGTGGTGCATAGCTACTTTTCTCTTTGTTTATTAGCATTTGCTACTGTTATTTCTTGATTACCACTACCTTTGAATAGTTATACCAGTAGCCTGGATTGAGGAATGTGGCTTCATGCACCTATGCACAATGACTAAGACATTCCAATACACAAATACACATACACACAAGTTGGAGGATCTTTTGTGCACTGTGTATTCAAATGCTGATTTCCGTACCCAGAGATCTGGTTTTGGTATGTGGCATTACTATTATTATTAACTATCTCCTGTCTCAACGTTGTGTAAAAACTGTTCTCCATCACCTATGATTGGTTAATAAAGAGCTGAACAGCCCATATTGGGCAGGAGAATTAAGGTGGGACTTCTGGTTCTAGTGGAGGTGGTGTCCCAAGTGGAGAGCAGAGAGGGAAGGAGCTGTGATGAGGGAGTGGCCATAAGAGAATCTCCATGAGAGATTCACCATGAGGGCATGAATGGAGCAGGAGTAACCGGGATGAGACTAAGATGGCAGGTAACAGATCAAATGGCTGGGAAATAGTCGAGGCCCTCTCATTTGGGTATAGTGCTGGAATATTAATAAATATATCAAATATTATTAATAAATTATTATTAAATATTAATAAATATGGCATGTCTTCGTGCCATTATGTAGGAGCTAGAGTGGGTTTAGAAAGTCCTTAAAATTTGCATTTGGCATCCAACATGTTAGCACAGAATCCAAATTTAGACAGAAATCCAAGCATAGGGGTTGAAAAAGCTGAGAAAAGTTCTAGACATGGGAGCCAGATCGGAAAGCCAGGTACAAAAGTCGCACCCTGGGCAGAAAAAAAGCCGTAGCCTGTATGAAGGCCTCTGTGACCTCAGAGTGGTAGAGTTCAGCCTATGTGTAACTCTGTGGCTGACACCATGGCCTGGATGTGGAGTTTTAAGGCCAAGTGGGGTAGACCTGCAGGAGACTGCTAGCCGGTGGCCACAAGAGAACTGGGCCTGTGAACAGCTGGTACGGCGGTGGGTGGCAAAACCCATGCAGACAGTGCCGCTAGGACCCAGGCAAGTGCTTTCCAGATCCGTGATGCTGCTGCACTGAGGCTCCAGGGAAGTGGGAGGGAACTTCCGGAGACCACAGCTGCAGGAAAAGCCTGCGTGGTGGGTGAGTTGGAGAGGCTTGACATGAGCTGGCAAATGAGCAGCCCACCCCAGGGTGGCAAATAGGCCCCCGAGAGGACTGCAGGAGTGCATGCCAATCTAGGGCCAGAGTCAGGCAGAAAGCTGGACTGAGCAGAAAGGTCATAGAAGCCAGCGAACTTCTCACAGCATGGTGGAACCACCTCTTCCTTGTGAGTGGAAGGGCAGGAGCAGCACTACCTGAAGGGTGAGACACAGAAGCTCGGTACTGAAAAGAAAAGATCTGAGCACCGACGGACTCCTGTTCAGGTAAACATGTTTGGATGTGTGCTTAAGTGCTAAAGAAAGAAAGAGACTAAATTTAAAATTATGGATATAAATAGTTCTAAATTAACAACAAAGTCTTTAAAGAGAGAGTTAAATAAAATTGAAAGGAATAAGATATGTAAGGATGAAAAAAAAAGATAAAGCAGGGCATTTTGGACCCTATCTAGTGCCGTCTTAGATGGCTTAAAGATAGAGAAAGAAGATCAAGAGACAAATGACTTAACTGAGGTTGGCACATTACCAATTATGATTATTATCAGGTTATTTCTTATTCTAGTCTTAATGAACATACTGGCTTTTTGTGCCTTCTCAAAGAAAAGGGCTTTAGTGATACAAAAGGTCGCTGGAAAACCAACCTTAACTTATCTGGAAACTGCAATAAATGCCAGCAGATAAGCCCCCCCCAAGTTATGAAGAAATTGGGCAGCACCTCAAAGATGTGCTGGATTTGAGAAAATTTAAAGATAGTTTTAACTTGTATGGTATGCATTCACCATTTATGAAACAGATATTAAATTCTTGGGTGATTCAAAATAGAATAATCCCCCAAGACTGGAAAGAAATAACAAAAATCAATATTAGAACCTAGTCCTCAGTTACAGTAGTGTTCATAGAGGAGGAGACAGAACAGAGAAATAGGGCCAAAGGTATAAATATTTTCCAAGATCAGTTGCTAGGTAGAGGTTCATATGCTGAGATACAGATGCAAGTTGTATATGATGCCAAGGTTGCCTCATCATATACAATGTGGCATTATGCTGCATGGGAGCTTTAAGTGCTTTGGACAAGGATGAAAAAAACCGGAAAAAGACTTGAACCATTTACTCAGATTATGCAAGATCCAAAAGAAGCATTCACTGACTTTTTACAAAGATTTACTTCAGCTATAAATAGGAGGATATCAGATCCAGGAGCTAGGAAAGCACTGATGAATCTTTGGCTTTCAAAAATGTTAATGCTAAATGCAATCAGAACCTTAAAGGCAAGATCAGCATCAATAGATGAATGGATTAGAAATGTGGCTGATAATGGATCTAATTCATATAATGCAACTTTAATAAGAAAAATGATTGCTAAAGGTTTTGAAAAATCCAAACTGTCAAAATGTCTTAATCCTGGTAAGAGAGGGCATCTCACAAGGAATTGTAGGCAGAGCCAAGCTAATGCCAATAAATAAATAAATAAATAAATAAATCACCCGAGCCTTCTGAAATATGCAAAAGATGCAGCAAAGCAAGAAAGCAAGCAGTGGACTAATGAATGTAGATCAACAAAAGACAGATAGGATAACCCCTTGTCAGGGAAACAACCAGTGGTGTTTCTTGCAGTCCCAATATCAAATGCTCTTTTATCCTAGAATCCCATTGCCTCCTTTGTTACTTAAAGTGTGACCTATTACACTGATTGATTAAAAAAAATTTTTACAAGCCCTTTACATGTGCATGGTAGGGAAAAGTGTGCTTATTCAATACCTACTTATAATAATAGTTGCCAAATAAAAAGATACCAATGGAAAATGCTTCCACATGGATGAATGTTAAATAATCCTACCTTATGTCAATATTTTGTACAGTGGCCATTAGAAATACTTTATAAGGAATTTCCTCAATCAATAAATTAACATTATATGGATGATAGTTTGTTGGCTGATTCAAATAGATATGCTTTAGAAAAAAATGTTTTATGAAATAAATAAAATTTTTCCTTCCTAGGGGTTATAAACTACTCCTGAAAGAGAAATACAAAGAATAGATTCTATTAATATCTGGGATATAAGATAGGTCTGCAAAAAAATAAAATAAAATTGACCACAGAAGATACAAATCAGGAGAAAGCAATTAAGAAATTTTAATGATTTTCAAAAATTGTTGGGAGATATTAATTGGCTAAAGCCCACAATTTGATTAACTATTCAAGAGCTAAGTATTTTATGTCAAACCTTATAAGGTGGTAATGACTTAAAAAGCCTGAGAAAATTATCAGCTGAGACTGGGAGAGAGTTGGGTCTAGTACAAAAGAAATGACACAATGCACATGTGGATCCCCTGGAGCCAAAGCTGAACTCTATTTTGGTTATTTTGCCTTCTACTCTTTCTCCCACCAAAATTCTTATGCAGAGAGAAGACATAGTGAAAAATTAATGACCTACATAAAAAGGTTTCTGAATTGATTCTGAAAAGAAAAATGAGACTTTGTTGTTGCCCCTCCCCCCAATGGTCCAGCCCATGGGTAAGGGCAGGGAGTTCAAGCCGAGGGGACAAGAAACACGGAGTCACCATATAGATACTGGGAGTCAGGTGGAAGCAACTGAGGGCGAGTGGTTGCCGACTCATTTATTCCAGAAGAGACGAGATCAGGTTATACAGCTTTGGGCAACCGATCGAGAACCCCCACACCGTCTCTGAGATGGCCACTGGATGATCATCTCTGGAAAGACTCACCAATGTCAGGTCCTGTACTTTCCTCCTACTTCTGTAGTCATGTCGGCAGGCGTTGTCCAACGCCATGAGCTCTAATGACCCTTTGCCCGGAATGCCCACACTTTGTCAATTAGCAGGAATAGACCCATCAGAAATCGTGGTGCCTTTTACTAATGGTGAAATTGCCTCATTATGGACAGAAAATGAACATTGGCAAAGAGCTTGCAGTATTTTTTTGGGAGAAATGAACAATAAGTATCCCCAAAGTGAGCATCTTCAGTTTATAAAAAGGACTAATTAGATTCTCTCTCATATAGTAAAAGGGACACCAATTTCTGGTGCCCCTAGATTCTATACTGATGCAAATAAATCAGGAAAGGCAGGTAATAATTCAGAAAAAAATAAATTGGCTCAGAGCCCTTATGATTCAGTTCAAAATCAGATTTGTATGCTATTCTTCTGATATTATATGATTTTTCCAGAATCTCTTAATATAGTTAGTGACTCTTAATATTCAGAAAGAGTTGTTTTACATATAGAAACTGCAGAGCTTATTCAGGATGATTCAGAATTAACTTCACTATTTATTCAACTACAAGAAGTAATCAAAGATAGAAATCATCCTTTGTTTATAACACATACCAGAGCCTGTATAGGTCTACCAGGCCCTCTGGCATAAGTAATGATGAAATTTATTGGCTATTAATTGGACATCTTCTAGAAGCTTCAGAATTCCTTAAGAAATACCATGTTAACAGCAAAGATTTGAAGAAAGAATTTTCTATCACATGCCAACAAGCCAAGGAAATCATAAGAAAATGTACTGCTTGCTTTTTGTATAACCAAACTTCATTAACTGGAAGGAGTAACTCAAAAGGTAACCAAATAAAATGAAATTTGCCAAACGGTTGTGTTTCATTTTGCAGTTTGGGAAATTAAAGTATATCTACCATACTATATACATATATTCAGGATTTCAATGGACAACTATTTTAAGTTCAGAAAAGGCTGTTACACATTCATTAAAGCTGTTTCTATTATGTGTACAAATTAAAACTTGCAATGCTCCAGCATATGTCTCTAGTAAAATGAAACAATTTGTTGCATATTACAATATAAAGCCTATCACAGGCATACCACACAAATCTACAAGGCAAGCAGTTGTAGAGAAATCTAACTGTACTTTAAAAGAGATGCTTAAGAAACATAAAGGGGTAACAAAAATCCCCAGAGATAGGTTACATATGCTTTATTGTACAATTTTTAATTAAATTAAAAATTTTAATACTAATGACCAAAAATAACAGTTGCTGACATATACTGGATTATGGGGGGGGGGGGAGGGAAACCTGCTGTACCAAACAGCCTGTTTATCCTCAGAATGAAAGTCAGGCAATATGTTCCATTGGGGAAGAGGTTTTGTGTTTGTTTCAACAGGAAAAGAAAAGCTATGGATTCCTTCAAAATTAATAAAGATTAGATTTGACCAGGGTAGACCTCCTGAAAATCTTCACTGTAGACATGAAGGAAGAAACCAAGAGCACCAACAAAACAGGTAACAAATTATTGCTTTCTCCTCATGGGAACAGCTCTGAGACTTGCTGAGACATGAGAAAATGTCTCTGTATAGCCAATAAATCTTGTTGGCTACTGAATCCTTAGGATGTATCATGCCATACTTTCATATGGAATGGATGAAAATTTATATTTCAGTATGGTTATACAGCCCAAACTAACTTATAAAGAAATACAGATGCCTTTCATCTGCTCAAACAAAGAACAGAGGATCATCTTTAGCTAAATTGTGCACACAATATACATTCCATACAAGTGTTAATGAAAAAGTATATATTGCCTTTAAAAGTTTGTTTATAGAGCAAAAGGACCAGTCGCCAAAAAAGACAAGTATCTCAGATGATCCAACCTCACAGACTACCTCAATAGCTGTTTTCTTCAAAATCTGCGTGTGGAACAATTTCAAGACAGTTAGCTAAGATGGTCCAGCCTCACAGACTGTTCCAGCCAGGACTCCAGTTACCTGCTCTTTCAGATCACACAGAGACTGGACAACAAATGATGCATCTAGCTTTCTTAAGACTAGGCTATTTTTCTAAGTGTTCTGTAAAACATGCCATCACTCCAAAACAGCGGGAAACACTTTTAAGAGAATGATGCTCCATTCCCAAAAAGTGGGATGGGTGTTTTTTGTTCACTTGAAAGGTGATGAATGTTTGTCATCGTTTAAGGAAGGTTGGTTGCAAGTTGTTGATTAAAGCAGGTCAGATTCAGGTATCTCTTTTTCTTTTTTTTTCTCTATCATTCTTTCTCTTCTATCTACTGTCAAGGGGAAAGTAGGGAGAAGGGATTAAAAAGGGGGAGCATAGGAATAAGATAAAAGTGTAGATTATTTAGTCTAATTTTAAAGTGGAAAGTATTAACAAGCCAAATATTTTACTTTGATATAGATTATTGTACATTGAGACAAATTTAAGGTTATTATTGTTGCATCATACTGTTTATATGTTTCAGCTTTTATATGAGTTATTGTATCTACGCAACTCATTTGAAAATGTAGTATGAGTTGTAATCCTTGAAAGCTGCTATTATAAATTATTTAGGATAATTAAAAATGCAAGTTAATAGTCAATCAATCAAACTTATGGTCATGTTTAGTTAGTAGATTTGTTAATCACAAAAAAATAAATTTTAGTTAGCCTCCTGTATATGTTCTCAAAGTAAAAAAGAAAATAGTAAATGGCTAGAAACAAGCAGTGTTTGTCTATTCAGATATACTATAAATAAACAGATGGTCTTCAAATACTTCAGAGATCTACAGAATATCACATTTAAAGATGTTTTATTAATAAAACATGTCAAGACATGTCAAGTCTTGGCAGCACATCTATTCTACTTCCATAAAGATGATGGGCATATAGTACCCTCCAAGTGGAATTTGCTTTTTATATGGAAAGTTATCCACTGGGAAAGAAGCTGTCCTTGCTTCAACTGCTGACAATATGCTATATTTAAAGTTGACTGCCAAACTTTGCAAGGTCAAGGTAGACAAGTCCTTCATAATTCCTGCTGCACAGAAAAGCCTGCCATATATTGGACCAAAAAGCCAAGGATGATGCCCAACCATTACAGAGAAACCTGGGATAAGTGTCCAGGCAGCCAGTTGTCTCTGTCATTTCTATAGTTTGGAGGCTGCTTTCCCTGTACTTGGTTTTTTCTCAGGCATTGCCTATCTTTTTTAGGTCTCTAATGGGGTTGAAGACTACATAATTATAGTCTCACAATTAAGCTTAGATTTTTTAGGATTTAAGGAAATATTTTAAAGTCTAAGAAGTTATTTTTAGGTTGATAAATGCACATTATGATAGAGAATGATTTAAGTACAAAACTCTGAACTCACCAAGATAGGGTAGATAATAGAGTACTTTCTCCAAGGTGGTTAAATACAAATGAACTGGACTTTGTAAACATAATTTCTACTTGATAGCTTTCATAATTGTACTTATGTATATTGTTTATTAATGTTAGAGAAAGAGCATTTTATTGGACTAAAAGGGAGAGACTTGGAGGATGTTTTGTTCACTGTGTATTCAAATGCTGGTTTCTGTACCTAGAGATATGGTTGCAGTCCAGAAGTTGACATTTTCATTATTATGAAGCATCTCCTATCTCAATGTTGTATAAAAACTGTTCTCTATCACCTATGATTGGTTAATAAAGAGCTGAATAGCCTATAGCTGGGCAGGAGAGTTAAGGCAGGACATCTCCTTCTAGTAGGGGATTCCCAGGTGGAGAACAGAGAGAGGAAGAGAGTTATGATGAAGAAGTCTTCCTAGAAGAGTTGCTGTGAAGGAGTTGCCATGAGGACATGATGGAACAAGAGCAGCCAGGGAGAGACCAAAATGGCAGGTAATGGGCGCCATATCTGGGAAGTAGTCCAAGCCGGCATAGCCAGGTAAGAATAACACAATACCTGTCCAGCTGCAGTATTTGGAGCATATTAACAAATGTAATAGGAATCCATATCATTATTTGGGAGATAGAGCAGGCTTAGGAAGCCCATACTTTTACACACATATACATACACACACTTACATGCACACACACACACACACACACACACACACACACACACCTTCACACAAGCAGTGCTTTGTTCCCACGAATAAAACATGATCACAGCTTAGGAGGAAATTTGTTTAGAGACTGCTAGCCAAAATGTAACACTCATACAATATCTACATTTTGTGCTAGTTCTTGGCACTGGTATTAGTTCCTGTGAACTGCTCAAAATAATAATATTTAGTCAGCACATGCTACATACCACACACTGATGTATGTTTTATTTATCTGTTCATTTACTTATTTACCTATTTTGCAGAGTTGGCAGTTGAACCCAGGACTTCCCACGTGTATCCTACCAATTGAGCTGCATCTCCGGACCTGTGGTAGTCATTTTGTTGTGAGTTATTTCACTTAAAATTCGCTTTCCTAAATGAGTGTTTTTGGCTGGGTAGTTTTAACAGCCATGGTCCATATAAGTAAAAGGCGTGAAAGATTGAACTGGCTCTTTATTTTAATATGTTAAGTTCCCAGGCAAGAAAAAATATTAAATAATTCAGAATTCTGTCAGGTTGAAAAGTCTGCAGACCTAGATGGAAAGATAACCAAACAACCTAAGCTCAGAAGATTTACAAAGCCACTGGAATGAGGCAGCAACATAAGCAGACACAGCTTCCTTAAGAAGGCCAAAATCAGACAATGTAGATTCTGAGAACAAACTCCATTTTTGTGACATTATAGCCCCTAGACTGTGAACAGGTCCTCCCTATGTGTCTCAGTGGGTCAGGAGAACAAGAACATTCATTCCAACTCCACACACCTCTTGAATTTTACTTGTTGTTTGTGTTCTCTTATTACATGCTTCCTCTTGGGAGAGGAGACATGGTCTTGCAGTGTAGTACAGGCTAGCCTTGAATTTGTGGTGCTCCTGATTCAGCCACCCAATTCTGAGATTAAATGTACAAGCTATTACTCTTGGACAATACCTCTTCCTGATACTTTTTAAAAATTGTATTTATTTATTTATTTATTTATTCACTTTACACCCAAATTATCCCAAATCTGTTTCAAATGATGGAATTGCCTCCTGAGTAGATATTTTATTACCTTGGGTATTTAGAAGTAAATACTTAAATACCTAAGAGAATAAAGTTAATATGTTTTTGGTAAAGAAACACGCTTAGGTATGTGTAATGCTTAAGGTATTTTTGCTTTATAGAAAACAAATAAAACCTGTTACTTGATATAAAATCTGTAAATATTGACTATAAATTGAAGTAGTCATTTCATTTAGTGCATATAATCACATAACAATTATGAAGTATTAAAACATTTAAAAGATTTTAAGGATCATGGTATTTCTAGTTCTAATTTATTAGAGGCAGTAGAGACATTTAAAATACTCTAGAAAGTTTTGCTTTAAATTGTATATTTTAATTACTTTAAATAAGAAATCAAATATACTTAATTCATAAATTTAGCTTAAAATGTTTAAAGGGGTTTAATTAACTGAGTTTGTAAATGGAACTAAACATTAATCAAAGACCTTATGAAAGTGATTGCCAAATTTGCTAACCTGATAAATGCAAGGTTACAGAAAGAGCTAGGTTTCCAAATATTGAGTTAAGTAATACTTTTTTTTCAGCTAAAGTAACCTTGCATGCAATCTCTCACACACAAAATCTATCCTTGAAGATACTGATTCTGATAAACTGCAGTGACCATGCAAAACAGGGCAGGAGGCACTGCATCACTGTGATGGTGAAGATCTACATAGGTGCATACAGCAAAGCCATACTTGAGCACTCAAGCCCCAGCAAGTGGAGAGTATTAAAAGCGGGGGGAGGGGGAGACGGGCAGAAACATGTGGTGGTCACAGATCCAGGCTCTGGCCAAGTGACCTGAATAATTGCAGAAATTCTCTTCCTCCTCCTCCTGATGCTCATCTTTTGACATAAGATCTCCCTAGATAGCCCATTACTCTGGACTCATTATCTAGGATGAACCCTCTTGATTGCCTTTCTAGTGCAAGGATCAAATCATCGTACTACCATGCCCACTGTTGGACTCCCGAGGTGGGGAGACCCTCCATTCCTCGGGATAGATGCCAGACCCCAATAACCCACAAAGACAAGATGCAAACAGCAAGAGGTGTTTTACTTAGTAGCTGGCATGCCGGGGCTCCGCACACAGCTCCCACGCAAGGGGGTGGTGCAGAGCCCTGAGCAGCAGAATCACAGAGTTTATAAAGGCAAAAATCGCCAATCAGGAGGGGGTCTAGGGGTGAAGGACTTTCCTAACAGGGCGATCTATGATTGGTCATAGCCAGGTGGAGCGGAGAGGGAACAGTTAGATATTGTTTTATGGTTTTTTTGTTTTGTTTTGTTTTTTTGTTTTTTTGTTTTTTTGTTTTTTGTATCCATCGTCTCTCAGAAACATTTTGTATCAGATCCGGGTTTGGTAATGATTAAAGCTCACAAGTTTTAGTTCCCATGGTCAGTTCCCATGGTTAGGGCCAAGTTAAAATTTTCCACCCTTACACCCACCAACTACCGCATTTTCGTTTTCTTTTGTTTTCTTCCCCTTGACTGAGAAGTAGAGTTGTTTGTAGTTCAGACTCACAGCTGTGAGACTGAATAAGATAAAGCTTACAAAGTGCTCAGCAGCTTAGCTGGCAGCGAAGGAAGAGATAAATAAACATTATTCATTGCAATTAGGAGGAGGAATTGACTCCATAGCGTCGTCTTCTAGCCTAGTTTCAGATAGGTGTCCTTAGGAGCAAAGTGTGAGCCTTACTAATTTAAAGAAGCTCTTTCTAGAAAGTTTGCCTCTGGTAGTGGAGAGGGAGAAGGCAGAATATCTTTGAACTCTGAATACACACTACAATAGCAGAAGATATGTTTTAAAAGTCTTACCAACAACAACTCTTCTAATAACTCATGACTCACCGCAAAGGAATTAGAGTTTATAAGTGTATCTTAAATTTTTATGAATTACAACATACAGAAAGAAATACCATATCTATTTTTAAAGATAGGATTTTAGAATGCATAATATTGAATGCATGATATTCCATGCAATAATAGAAAATTTAAAGCCAATTTACATTTTTAACAATAATGGGAATTTTTTAAGATAGTATCTTATGGTGCTTTGCCTGGCCTAGAACTCAGTTACTATTTAGACCAAACTGTCCATCCTGCCAAGTGCTGGAATAATGAGCATGTACGATCATGCCCCAAAAGCACTGAGTTAGTAAATAAATGATTATTAATCCATAAAAGGGTGCAGCATTTAGTTAATCAAGTTTATTGTGGTTATTAATTATTATCAGGGAAATCGCTTATTATATACACTGATGAATGAATTTTAAAACCAAGTTTCAACTATGTATAATTGGGCTTTCACTTAAAAAGAAGATTATGTTTCTATTTTACTTACATGTAGCATATATATCTAGAGAGTTTGTAAATGCACAGAAGCCATCTAGCTGGGCATGGTTGCTATAATCTCAGTACTTGGGAAAGTGAAGGAAGGGGAACACTATGACACTCTGAGGCTAACCTAGGCTACCCATGGGTTTCAGTCTGCCTGCGCTACAGAGTAAAACAAGCAAAATAAAAATAAAAACCAACCAAACAACAGAACTCGAAAACATCTAGATGGTTTTATGCATTATATAAAAAAACGAGACAGCTGATGGAAACCTACCCAGGTTTGGGGTGGTGGGCTGGTGCTGAGCCTATCAACATTGCTGTTGACGATAAGCACTTTAACTTCCTGTTGTAAGCAGATGTTGAGGGATAGCTAATTTGACCCCATAATTATTGGACTCACCCTTGACACCATGGCTATCTTGAGCAAAGGCATTGCTAATTGGATAGTTTGTCAGACTGTCCGTATGCCAACAAGGCTTTGTGGCCATTCCATGGATGCTTTGAAAAAACAAAACAACTACATGGTAATCATAGTTTTTCTCTCCTGAAGGTCCAGCCCTTGAACTGGACCTGTTGGTTTCACAAGCCTCAGTGAACTCCAAATGGCCGTATAACCTTGCTCACACAGGCCAGTGAGGTATGTAGTATATTCCCTGGTAGCCTAACAGAGAGACTGCTGTGATTGGTGCAAAACTGACAATCAGACTGGGGTAAATACAACTCATTTGGGTGAGAGGTTTGCTATGATTGCTGCAAACCCTCCTCTTTTTGCTGAGTAAGTCCTTGGTCCTATTGACCTAGCTCCCTGGGAGGCGCTCTGTCCTAGTGTTGCTAGTTAAAAGGCTTCTCTTGGGTAGTCTAACTGCAGTAGGGCATTGTGACCTGGAAGTATGCAGAAAGAACACAGAGATAAAAGAGATTTCAGTGCAGTCATTCGAAGAAAACGGACAGCAGAAAAGTGGCAGAACCATCGCATAGAGAGGAGCTATGCAGAGCAGTCTCAAGCTTAACTGTAGAAGCTGGGAGTCGTGAGAGACAGTGAGACTGCAGCGGCCTTGGTGAATGGCAAAGGTGGAGCTCTGAAATCACTCTTTCGGTAAACAGATGAGGCGGCTTTAACAGCTGCACACAACCAGCTCGAAGGCAACTTCAGCCTCCAGCGTGGTGTGGCAGCCATAACAGGGACCAGAGCACGGCAACTCTGCTCCTGGAGAGAATGGAAGGGTCCCTCCTAGGTCTGCAGGAGTGGGGTGACCCTGGTAGAGCTGTTGCTGGCAACCAAAGCCTCTGCTAGATCTTGAACACTAGAAGTTCAGCTCCCGCTGCTGGCTGCAGTCCGCTTGCTAGACCTATAAAAACTGCCAAGACCAGAAGCTGAAGAACCTCTCCTAGTCTGCTTGAGGTTCTATGCAGGCTGAACAAAAAGAAAATATTAATAATAGGTAAAAATGCCCATGTCTCTGAGTTATGAAGAAATGCCTCCTATGTTTCATTTACTATGATAAGGACTGCTACAGTTAACCAGAAAAATAATGTGGCCATTTCTATTGAGTGATAAATGAAGGGTTCTACTTTTGAGGAATAAGATCAATGAATGAACAAAAATTTTAAAAGGAAAGAAATAAGGACACAATGAGTAGGTAGATATTTACTGGATCTGGTGCTTGGATCTTGATCAACCCACTATAAGGAATATTGAAAGCTAATATCTGCACTGTACCATCTTCTACTTAGCAGCACAGTGCACTATAGAGTGTGAGAGTTTGACCTTTGTGGTCACGTGGCTGACAAAATCAGTGGTTTGGTGCATCTGTCCAGCCTTTTGAGAGACACTAGTACTGCCTCACTAGCTTGGAAAAGATGCAAGTTTGAAGTATCTACTGAATGTATATCACTTTATCATAACCATCAAGTAGGAAAAACTTCTGTCAAATCATCATAACTCCGAGATTGTTGGTTCAGATAACTGTGTTAGCTTCATGTTTCTGTGGTTAAAAACAGATGAAAAAGAAGAACCACTCTGATCCTTCCTTTTTGTGACAGAAAACATGTAAAGGCTTCGAAATTAGGTGTGTAAAGCCTTGGCTTCTTTCTGCTTAGTCTCTAGAGGATGGTTCACCCTGAGCGAAGCCAGGAGCCACAGTACAATTTGTTCTTTGTGGGGCCAGAATATCAAAATGGAGGGCCCTGACCAACACCAGGAAGGTGCAAGGGTTCTGACAGTGGGCCTGCAGCCATCTTGGGAACAGAACCTAAGCCTGAGCCAAGACAACAGATAAGGGCAGCTGCAGGCAATGACTTGGCATCAGTTTCATGAGACCCTAATCCAGAACCACCAACTGTTTTTACTTGTTTGTTTTATTTCATTTTATTTTATTTATGTAGGTGGGATCTGGGTGTCAGAGCACTCAATGGAGGTTGGCAGAATTGTTTCTCTTCTTACACCATGTGGGTTCTGAGGCTCTAACTCAGGTTGTCAGGCTTGGCAGCAAGCATCTTTACCTGATGAGCCATCTCACTGGCCCCAGAACTAATTCAAACTCACATTTCCTTAGCCTTCAGTTGGCAAGGGCATGCATAATTTAGATGACAAAGCACCAACTGAGAGTAGCCTCCCACTTTCGCACACTCAAAAACTGCAAGATAAGAAATGTTTTTTTTTTGTTTTAAGTTATTATCAAAATTTTGTACACTCATACCATTAAATATACACTACTGCTGAAAGCAAATTATTTAAATTACACTTATGCATTTTATTTATATATGCAAATTTAATTGTAATAGCATAAAATATGATTACAGAATCATGTGCTTATTATGATTTAACTTTTGTTTTAAAAAGTCCAAAATTATTAGTTTGTTTATATATTTGTTTGAGTACCAAAGAAAACACAAAATGACTCATACCAAACAGCTAATGTTTTTTGCCTCAACAGTGTGAGAAAGAGAAGGTGGCAAATTTCTGCCAGTCAGTTAGTACCTAGCTCTAGTACTAGGCAATCTAGTAAATTATTACGAGCTGTATCACGTGAAGAAGAAATGCCACTTTTACCACTGTAAATATATAGATAGTGAACTAAAAAAAGAGTTGGAGGAACATGAAGTGTATTTTTGGATTCCAACATTTGAACTAATTCTTGAACAATTATTCTTCCTTCATTTTGAAATCTCCCCTTTATTTTTGCAGTAGCCACAAATAAATAAGTCAGAGGAAAATTTATATAACTAGAATTTACAAAGCTGGAGTAAGGTGTTGAGAAAGACTGATCTCTACAGGCTTCACTCAGCAGCTTCATTGTGAAGTCCGCTAAGGGCACTGTGGAAAACGTGAAACTCATCCTGATGCTTTTCATCACGGGGGCATGGTACAGAGCATTTTCAGCCTATTGGAATGATGGCTGTTTAAGACTGTCTTTACAGTGGGAGGACAGGGTGAAACTGTTCAAGTGCTACCTCTAGGCAAGGCAATCACAAGACAGGATGGGGGAGGGCTTTGCCATTATCACCAAGTCTGTGCTGATGCCAGGAATGGAGTTCACCTGCCCTATTCAGTACCAGTTAGCTGACACCTTGAAATACAAGTTGGTAGAATTGAAAGAAGTGATCATATAACACTCCCCAACACACACACACACACACACACACACACACACACACCAAACCTCTGTTCAGAACCTTTACATCAGCATAGGGGTGGTTCAACATGGAAAACTTCTAAAGAGCATCATTTTTGAAACAGAACAATGAGCCAGAATTTTGCTTAATTTCCACTGGTAAGAAAGCAGACTTTTCCCAGAACACCACAGGACCCACTGATCCCACAAGCCTTAGTTTAATCTCTCCCTTGGACTGGTTAGATTCTGCAAGACATTATAATGTTAATTATAAGGCACTGAAGATATCTAACAAGACAAAAGTATCCTGCCATTTTTAGTTTTTGAGACTGATTTTCACACGACCCAGGTTGGCCTTGAGCTCATTGTGTCGTGAGAGCTGGTCATGAACTTCTCATCCTCCTGCCTCTTCCTCTTGAGTGCTGGGATTATAGACCTGCACTATGATGTACACTGGTTATTGTGAAGTTAGGATGGAATCCAGAGCCTTGTGTATGCTAGGCAAGTAGCCTATCCTTGCATTTATTCCCTGAAATTTTTATTGAAAAGACTGCAGATTGTAAAAGTTATCATTCTTCCTCATGTATTAGAAGCTAAGATATCTAGCCCCTAGCAGCAGCCCTTGAAAAAAGAGAGAAGATAGAAACAAAAGGAAAACATATTTCCCTATCTCACTGTATAATTTTTCTCTAAGGTAGATAAGCATTTAAATTTTGTTATTTTTTTCTAAAGAGATGTTTAAATTATGCAGATATTTTTCCTTTTGAATCATTCAGCCTTTGGTTGATTGACTTGATTTTGTGTGTGTGTGTGTGTGTGTGTGTGTGTGTGTGTGCATATTAGTATAATGACATGTATTTGGAGCTCAGAGGAAAACTTATGGGAGTTGGTTCTCTCTTCCCAGTATGTGGGCTCTAGGGACCAAACTTGGGTCTTCAGGCTGGGCAGTAAGTGCCTTTTGAACTAAGCCCTCTTCCCTAAGACTGATGCAGACCTGTGCCCCTCTTTGCCTCAGTTACATTGTATATGTTCAAAATGACACATTGCTTCCATCTCTATAATCTCCATTATTCTCATGGCTTCTTTCAAAGGCTAGTATCTGCCCTCTTTAACAGAGACACTACCCAAAGTACAAAGACCTGGTGGTTATACCTAGTCTTTCTGTGCAATATATAGCCAAGAATGTAAGCTGTGGCCAGCCATCCCCTCCATCTTTTCTTCTTTCTTATCCATTTTCCACTTCCTCTTTTGCTGCCTTGAATGACTGTCCAGGAATTGCATATGTCCCACACATCTCTGCCTACCTCCTCCAAAGTCTCAAGTGAGAAGGCCATCAGAATTAGTGATTCAAATGAACCTGGAGCCCACCCACCAATCGCTGGCAACCTGCCCACACCCATGCAGTGTGAGCGATTGTTCTTTTGACACCCATGACCCAGAAGACTGGCCCCAGGGAAGCTAGTGACTCATTCAGTGACACATCTGGGCAAATAGAAAAGCCCAGGAGGTACCCACATATAATCATCAGGAGCTATTGACTTCTGCTGGGGTTAGGAGCAAGATTTATTAACCTGAGAGATAAATATTGACTGAAAATTGGGATAGTTCCTCTTTTTCCTCTCAGACACCTGGTAAATTACTCAGGCTGCCATGCAGATACTTGGAAACTTGGAGGTTTTGTCCAGTTTTATGTCCGTTTTTAGTTATAAGCCTCCTGAGGGAAGAAAATCTTTGTGCTGCATTTTTAAAGGATATTTAAAATCCTGATAATTGTTGCTTCATTTTTATCTATTCTAAGACTCACTGGCCAGGAGTCTTTTCAAATAGAATAATAAGTTTTTGTGTCCCTAGGCCTCCTTCCCCCATGATTGTCAGTGTGAGGCTCTGAGTAGGGTCCTGATTTCAATCTATCTTATGTGAAGGTTTCTGTCCACCTTCTTCCCACTTTCTCTTGTCCCTAATATGACCAAAGAAATGTCTTCTTGCTAACTCTATAAGTTCTTTCTCCTGAGAAAAAAAAAATCTTTCAACAATGTTCCAGTCCACGGAGATGATTCAATTTCCAGCCACTCAGGTCCTGGCTCCTTTGCCCTGAGGCTTCAAGTGATTTGAATTTGCCTTTAGATGTCAGTGTTATTCATTCTTCTCTCTTTCTGGATGTCAGAGAATGGTGACCATGGAGCACCCACTCCCCGTCTCCGTTTCTATACCTAGAGCTCATCTCCTTCATCTAAAGACAAATGGATAGCCCCACATTGTATTAAAAGCTATACAGTTGTAGGACTGTCAGGTTCCAAAGCTGTACTCTCTGCATTTCAATGCACTACTCTCTGAAATGATTTTTTTTACACTTTCTACATCCTGTTCTTGCTAAGCTCTTATATCCTATATCTCCCGATTCCAATAAATTACTAAGAGTATTCATTCTTGTGACTTTGAATAAACATTCTTGAAAAACATTCGTGGCATTAACACAGTGTATTGGAGCTTTCAGGATTGTTTTACATTTTACTTCTTTTCTTATTATATATTTTAAAAATTTATTCCCTCAATTTTTGGGGGAAGATCATGTTTGCCAAAGATCCATGTAGAAATTTGCCTTTTTTGATAAGCTTTTCTTCCCTCAGACTTGTGCCTTTGAGGGACCTCTGTAGATTTATTATTGCAGAAGATGCCACTTCTGTTTTTCTAATTCTTCCTGAGAAGTGCCATTGAGCTTTGACAAGCAACATGTAACACTCTGGCCAGCAGGCTGCCCAGGTGGCAGATGGGAAGTCCCAATAGAAATGCTGACCCGTGGCTTGAGCTTTTTCTTGTAGTAACACATTTTCCCAGCAAGTAACATTTGAGTGTGTGACAGCTCGGCAGTGTCCTGAAATAGATGTTGCCTTTCTTTTGGCTGAAGTTTGCACAGCCCTTCTTCATGCTTCCGTGCTTTACATTGTGCTTCTGGCCATTAAGATTGGGGAAGTGGAGTGGACAGAACGGAGAGGCCAGCAGCTATGGTTCCCTTAATGTGCCGTATAAAACCTGTGAATGGAAGACATCCTGAGAATGGGGGGAAAAAAGCCGATTCTTGGGGCTTAGTTCACACCGGATAGAAGCCTTGCCTTAGGAATGAGTTTCACACACAATCAACAGCAAGACAGCCCTCGATCTAAAGAGGCTGAAAATTAATCAGCTGCCACAAGGTGGCGAAATCACATTGAGGTCCTTCCTGCTCTTTCTCATGTCAACTGAGTGAGGACAAAGGTATCATTTTTACATTTAAATAAAAACCACTTATCACCCAGATTTACAGACCATTTCCATGCATCCAGATAGCTATCTGGATACAGTGCATACATAAGTTAGGTCACAGCTGTTGCATAAAGAGAGGAAAGGTACATTTTGTTTTCTTACAGCTCCCTGAGAAAAACAATGTTCTCCCTACATCCGATGTCCGTTTGCTCATTTTGGATGTATTTGGCTGGCTGCGTGTGATACACTATCCCTTTAAATGTGTTTGCTGATCAAGAACAGAAAGTCATTCAGATAGATTTCAGAGCTTGTCATGAAACTTCTGTTAAGTTCTGTGGTGTGTGTCTGTGTGTGTGTGTGTCTGTGTGTGCCTGTGTGTATGAAAGGTAGACATGAATGAGTCTGTAAATGATAGCAAAAGCATTTTAAATGTCTATCCTTAAAAAGTTTCTGGCCATGTCATGACCATGGTGGTGTTACACATAAGCTCTGTCTGCCTGCTCTTTTCAAACTCAGACACAGTCATGTATGTTCTTCAGCTTTGTGAATCAGTTAGCTCATACTTGACATTGCTGGGTATGAAATGGGTGCATTGCAATCAACAGAACTGCTACTGGTCCAACACACAATGAGGACATACCCCCACACAAATTGGGTGTCTAATTTGTACATGCAAAAGCTCTGATGATGAAGCTTGAGACCAAGTCAAAGCACCTTTTCCTTTGTAGCATTTGTATTAGGCTCTTACCATGCCTGACTGGTTTTACAGATTTATGAGAAATGTGTCTATAGGTGTGCTAGAGTAGAGAATGAACATTTCTAATGCTCTTTATTGAGTACATGTTAGCCTGATAGTGAAAACTTTGATAGAAATTATGAGTACTGTGAAAGACCAGGCCAGCAGACACTTGTGAAGAAAAGGAAGTATCCTGAACATCCTGCAGTGAAGCCCTCACAGCAAAGAACTGACCAGGTGCAGAGGTCACACAGTAGCTGGCCTTGGCTATGCTTTTCTAATGGGCCTTTCATCTCAGCTAGTGCCTTGGATACATCAGCGTTGAGGTCTGATACTACCACATGACTTCCTAGATCAATGTTTCTCAAACTTCTTAATGCTGTGACCCATTAATAAAGTTCCTCAAGTTATGGTGACCCCAACCATAAGATTATTTCATTGCTACTTCATAACTAATTTTGCTACTGTAATGAATCATGATGTAATTATCTGATATGCAGGATATCTAATATGCAACCTCTAAAGGGGTCACAACATATGAGTTGAGAAATGATATCCTAGATAATGAAGCTTCTTCAGGGCATGATATGTCAGACAGCCCAAACATCAACTGAAGATGATGAGTATATTAGTTGGTGATTACATTGCTTCCATGGGTGTCCTTCTTGAGTGCATAAAAGAATCCAGGCATGGAACTACACAACCAAACCAAGCTCTAACTGACAGCAGGGTTTTGAGACAACTTTTATTAAGAATATTTGTATTTTTTCTTGTTGCATCAAGATCAATACACATAATTCACATGGGATCAAGTACATAGTATAGGCAAGGCCCCAGTCAATTACGGTTCATTAGAATGACCAGAGCCTTGCCTATAGCTTATAGCCTATCCCAAAGATTGTGGCTTGGTCTTCATGAAAAGAATGTAGTATTTGTACCAGGGCATTAGCCATTCAACATTTTATTAATTATTTCCCAAATATTAGGTATCTTAAAAGTTTTCTATGAAAACTAAGTGTCTCAAAACTATTGTTTGAACTTTTAATGGGTAAAGGTTTAACTTAGAACTTAAAGCATGAATAGCATGTTTTCATGGTACCGTAGTTGGGTAGTTTTGGAATGTCTAATGTTCTACTTATGGATGGATGCCTTTGTTTCCTAACACAAGAATTCCAAACTTTCAGGTCTTATACCAGAAGCTGCAAGCCCTTTTGACATCACCTTCTTGTAAAGCACTCTTGAAGGAACTGTGTTGTTAGTAAAGGAAAACCAGGACTGCTGTAAACAAAGAGTAGCTACGAGAGTTTTCTTATGTTTGTTTGACACACGGTTACACAGCCGTTGTAGCACTGAGCCACTTGAAAAGTCATTGATCCAAAGCCTGGAGTTTTCAGGGCAGCTCTTGTAAATTCTTCCAAAACAGAGTCATATCGGGTAGTTTACGACAAGCTCTGAAGCAGTCGGTGGTAATAACCAGGAACAATTCACAGAGCAAAAGAAGACACGCTCCTGCAGGGGCATACTCACAGGGACATCTAAGGGGACATGAAGTGTCACTAAGGCTAGTCCTAAGACTAGCAAGCCAGCCTGGGGAATAGTTAGGTGTTAGCATCATGGAGTCCCTTCACTGCCTCTTTGATATAGCAGCTTTTGGGGCGGGGGGTAGCAAATAAGTTGTAAACTGGGTTACATGGAGCCCTGCTGTCTCTCTCCAAACTCCAGAAGAACAGATCTGAATGTCACACATTGGGCCTCTGGTCAAGGCTTCATTTAAAGTAAAAGCCTAACTACTCTTCAATAAGATATTTCATTTAAGTGCTATAACAGAAAGGGTTAGGCTTGAAGAAGCAAGAAAAGGGAAATAGAGAGAGGGAAAGTCACTTTCAATAGAATGGTTGGTCTGTGGTACTTTCATGAGACACTAAGCTTGGGAAGGGTGAGAGCAGAGAGGTGGAGACCACATCCTCCTGTAGGTAAAGTATCTATTATCCTCTAGTATAGCAATGATTTGCATGATGATCACTGAGAAAATAAAGAAAAGAGAGGGGTGAAATAAAGGAAATGAAAGGAAAAAGTCTCTTCATAATGGAACTCTAATCTTAGATGCTTAGATGCATAAAGCTAGAATTCTGCATTGCCCACTTCATTTTCACAAATAATTGTAATATATTCCAGGTCTCACGGGTAGTTCAATGTGTTAACTTGGCTAGGCTTTAAAAAAAAGCCAATTGTGTGGTTAAATTCTAGCCCAATACTTGTAAGTGAAGGTTGTTTTCTAGAAGAAATGACCATCTTCAATTGGCTAAAATCAAGCGAAGCAAACTACCTTCTATAAGTAAGGGAGATCACACTTTGTATCTGCCCTCCAGAGACTCGTGTTTTAAGCATGAGTTCTTCGGTTAGTGACAGTGTTCTGTGAAGCTGTGAAACTTTGAGGAAGTAGGGCCTCGCTGGTGCCTGCTGTTCACCAGAGGCCGGCCTTTCAAGGTAAGTGTATGATGACATCTGGTTCTGGCTCTTTTCTCTGCTTTCTGGTCCATTGTGTTAAAAGAAGCCTCTGCCACATATTCCTACCACTGTGAATTCTGGACAGACCATAATGGAGGATTGATGCCCTTGACCATGATGGGGTGAAGATATAGCCTGACTATGATGGAGTGATGATATTCTCAGAAACCGTGAGCCAAAATGACTCTCTCCTCTCAAAAGCTTCTGTCACAACAAGGCACAAATAATCAATACGATGGGGGGGGGTTCTAATTATGCACAAGCCTTAAAAACAAAACAGCCTTAAGAATGGGCTGGAAAGATGATTCAGCACTTAATAGCACTGGCTGTTCTTCTAAAAGGTTCAGGTTGGATTCCTAGAACATTCATAGTGGCTCAGAACTGTCTATAAGTCTAATTTCTGGCTTCTATGGGCAATGTATGCATGTTGTACACAGGCATACAGGCAGGCAAAATACCCATACTCATAAAACAAAAAACAAAACTGTAAAAAGAAATGTTTAAGGAAACAATAGAGTGGTCTGCTAAAGAGGTATTTTTTTCTCATATGAAAACATGGAAGCTGTGTCTAAGCCTGCTTCCTGATGGCATGCCCTAGTGATTTTAGAGGCCAGACAAGAACATCACCAACATCAAATTTCTGTCTAGATAACTTACTTATAAGTTCAGATAACAAATATATGACTTGTTATGTCTATAATATAATGAGCTGATCCCTTAGCATGAATCCATTAAAAAATAGTTAATAGCTAGACTGGTAGATTGATTGATAGATGGAATAGATAGACAGATGACAGATAGAAGATAGATGAAAGATAGAGAGATAGATATAATAGAATATAGATAAATAGAACTTACATAACTATTGTTTTTATTTCTTTGAACACCCTTGACTGACCATCACTCACTCAGATACTCTGATTATGCCTTTACCATGCTCTAAGACAAAGGGCATAGCTCCTATAAATATACACCTCTATTCAAAGGCCAGCATTTGTAATCATTGTAAATTGTTCTATCTCTTTCATCCTAATTTCCTCAACTATGAAATGAAAGTGATGTTATTTATCATCTGGAAATTGCTATTATAAACATAAAATGGATAGGTTTTCTTACAAGTATAGGTTGCAAGAATTGAAATAGAATAGATGATGAACCAATGGTAACGTGTTGATTAGCTTTTTATCTATTACGTTGAAGAACACTCAGACTGTTGACCAGTGATTCAGGTCTGTGAATGCCATTCTGTTTCAGTTGATATTTCTAGACAATTGAGAGAACCTGTGATATAAAAACTTCCTCATGTGCAGCTCGTGAAAGAGTAATGCCATAAAAAGCACCGAGGGAGAGAGGCTCCCAGCTTCAAGTCAGACTGTCAGCTCTCCCAGCCATAATGACATCTGGAGGATTTGCATGGAAAGGAGAAGTTCTGAGGGACACTCTCCTCTCAGTAACCTAATTACGGTAGTCATTGAGCTAATCACAAATATTTAAATTTTCCTCTTTGTCTTTAGACATGCTGTAAATTATTTACTCAGTCTTGAGATTATTTGTGCTCACACAACTTTCTTTGGCCCAAACATGCACATGTGCATACACACACAAATGGAGTGCTGTGATTTTCAGGTGGCATGTCTCAGTGTCACCTCCCCTTTCTGGCCTTGGCACTGCAGGAGCATGAGCTAAGTGAAGCTCTAATCACTCAGTGTCACCAGGTGATAAGGAACAGAGACCCTCTTCAGCTGACCTGACTGAGAAGTCAGCTTTTTCTTGTTCTAAGTCATATTTTGAGACGTGGTCAATTTTGTGTCATGCAGGATTTGGTGAGTGGGAACTGCAACCTTGCTCTAGAAGAAGCTAAGATTTGTGGCGGGTGTTCAGCAGTGTGGCTGTGAATGGAAGGAAATTGTTCACAGGATGAAAAAGGGCAACATGGTGTTTTCAGTATCAAAATACCCATCATTGAAACCACAGCTCTGAGAGTCTTTATTAGCCAAAACACTTTGGAAAATGCTAATTTATAATGTTTACTTTAATATTTTCTCTTTTTTTCTGGATGTTAATTACCAGAAACCAGCCAATAAATAAAACTCCAATAAAATAGCAAATGATAAGAAATACTTATTTCTATTTCCTTGTAAGCTGTTTATTTTTATGCATCCTGAAGTTTGCCTGTGATGCTTTTCTTAATTTCTAGTATCCATTAGCATACTTCTTTTTTCTGTGGGCAAGAGCCAGAGATGATGATAATGATTTGCATGCTTCTTAAAACTTATGTATGTGCTATAGGTATTGTTTTATAAACAAGAACTCTGCCTTGGAGCGAACTGAAGTACCTTGCCTGAGTTTATACAGCTCATAACATTATTCTATCGTCATACATAAGCATGGATTTTTGCTTCCAGTTGTAGAAAAATAAATATTTACAATTATACAATTATTTATGTGATATTAAAACATTCTTTTTTACCATTATAGGGTAGTCTACAACAAAAATTGTAGGATTAAGCTTGAAGCACACCAAGGGAGGTTTGGGTTGGTGGAAGAAGGAGGAGGAAGAGGGGAAAGAGAGAGAATGTTAAAGGCTGAGGAAGTCAAGCATGGCGGAAAAATAAAGCCACTAAAGCAGCCATCCCACCCTTTCACAGTCATCCCTGTGGAGAAGGGGAAAAAAGAGGAGAGAAGAAAGAGGAGGAAAGTGCCAGTCTGCTGTGAGTGCTACTAGGCAAGAATGCGAGTAAACTTTGGGATTTCCTGATTTTGGGACCTTAGGGATGCTTAGTGGGAAAAATATTCAAATAACATCACTGGATGTTAGACGTCGGGGTAGCTAAAATAAGCTGCAGATTACTTTTTAATAAAAGTAGCTTTGGAAGTTGCCTTTGTCTTTTATCCTTCTTATTTGCTGTATTTGGTGGAAATGCTGTCATTAGCATTAATTGAAAGAAAGTGCCTCAGATGCTTAAATCTTTGTCAGGGGGGAAAAAAAAGACTTCCTCCAGATCAAAGAGTCAACGTTTTGCTCTGATGAAAAGATAATCCTATTTCGATGACTCACCACAATTGATTTATTGCTTGCAACCCCATCCTAAATGGCAGTTGGTCTTCAATGTAACCACACCGTAACAAGTGCTTTATGCCTGCCTACTGTGTGCTTTCACTAAATGGAGCATCGTGGAGAGTAAGAGGGCTAACGACAAGGTGTTCTTTCCATTCAAGAGCTCAGACAGGTAAAATGCATTCCAGATGATTTGGATTTTCGATTGGCTCAAACCAATGAAACAGATTTCAGTTACTTTCAACGAAAAACATTTGACCAAAGGAGATGAGCGTGGATGTTAGTGAAATGAGAATGCAGCTTTAAGGGGTGTGTGTGTGGGGGGGGGGGGATAACAACCAAACCATTTTTTTTTAAAACAAGCAGTAAAAACGATGAAGGATGGGTGAAGAAGTAACACGTTTTAAGACATTATGGGCTGACAAGTTGACTCAGTTAGTAAAGGTAGTTGCCGCCAAGCCTGATGACGTGAGTCCAATCCCTGGAACCTTATATAGTCAAAAGGAATCAATATTTGCAAGTTTGGGTCTGACTTGCACATGGACGGAGTGGCACATTCTACTGTATCCCACCCCCAATAAATAATATAAATGTACTGCAAATAAAATCCTACAAGAAATTATGGTCCAAATACAGAGGTCAGATTATTTTTTATTCCACTTATATGTTTACTAATTTCCCAAGCAGATATGGCTACTAGAAAATACAATGAACTGGTCAGTGGAAAGTTATTTCATACCTGTGTCTATAGGAGTTCCCTGTGAACTGAGCAAGGGCTAGAACGGTTAGAAGGTTTATGGTGGCATCTAACAGCAGCCAGAATGAACACTGAATTTGAATCATGATTGAGAAAGTACAGAGGAGTTGATGAAAACAGAGGTGATGACAAATTCTTGGTTGTGAAGAAGGAGAATGTGTTGCTTCAATGATTTTTAGGACTGATGGGTTCAAGGATGGCAAACAGATAATTATTATCTTTGTGGTGATTTATGCTTGTGCATGTACACATGGTATCTTGTTGGAAAAGTATGGAGTCGGGAGGCAGACTAAGTTCAAATCTCAAGGCTGCTACCAGTTGGCTTTGAAACAATGAGCTCATTAAATACATTTTATAAATTAAAAGAAAAACAAAGCTTGCATTTGTTGTTATGCAATATAAGCAGCCTAAAACTCATTGGCTTAAAAATAGAAAGCATTAAAAATAGAAAGCATTAAAAATAGAAAGCAATTGCCGACAATTGTATGGTTCAATTAGGGGATTCTTTATAATCTCAATTCAATTGCGCTTTTTCAAGAATCAACATTTAATTTCAGTAAGCATGATGCCGTGTGTGTGTGTGTGTGTGTGTGTGTGTGTGTGTGTGTGTGTAGGAGGCAGAATATCACCAAACAGCCCTGGAGCTGGCCTGGAGCTCAAAGAGATCCCCCTGATCCTGTCTCCTGAGTTCAGAGACTATAAGTGTCACCTTTTATTCTTTCAATAATGTCTTAAAAGAGTCATGCAAATCTACCTGTTTGCTACTTTCTTATCATGGGATATACATGGTCTTTTATAACATATCTTTTTTAAATTCAATACAAAGAGTGTATCTGTTATGGAAAAAGAAAAAGTTCCTCTAGTAAAAATTATAGGAGATACAAGGTCTAATCTCTGGTTTGATTTCTGTCTATGCCTTACTAAGAGGGTAAACAGAACATTTCATATACCCAGCTATAAAGAAGGGGGTGTGGATTGTATGATAGTAACCATTTAACTTTAATCAACCATGATCAGAATATTCTCTCCAATTTTATCTCCATAACCAAGAGGAAAGGGAAAATCCTGTTACTCATTGATAGCTTTTAACAAAGAAGAATGCCAAGGAGAATCTCACTGCTGGGCATCGGCAAGAACTTGAAATCACTGTAAAGAACAAACTGGTAAAACTGTATTATCTGGGCTATATTATTCACTTTTGTAATTTTCATGCATCCGACTAAGTTTTGAGAATCTTCATCAGTGATTAGACCTTTTTCATCATTTTTTTTCAGACCTTTGGAATGAACAAAGTTTTCTTTCCTTTCTCATTTTTAACTTTTGGGTAATTATATCTCTTTTCCTTATTTGTCTGAAAGCTAAATATTCCAAAGTCAGTATTTCAAAATACAAGTCAATCCTACATTTTAGCTTTCAAATTATAAAATAATTTTTCATCTTTTATCTGTATTTTGTAACAATCTTACTTCTTTTTATGGAATCTTGTTTCATTTTCAAGTGTTCATATTCACTTTTTATTTAGAGATGGTTAGTTTGGAAGATGTACACCAGACTGTCCTGGAATTACTATGGAGCGGAGAAAGATTTTTAATTTTTAATTTAATTTTCTCATCTTCTTGCCTTCACTTCAGGAGCCCTGGGGTCACAAGCTTGTGCTACCTTCACTAGTTTTATATGGAGGGATTGACCCTGAAACGTCCTGCCTGCCAGGCAATTACTCTGCCAGTTCAGTGACATTCCCAGTCCTGGGCTCCATTCTAGAAGCCGAAGCCATATATTTTCACAATGTTTAGGAAACTGTGTTTTTTCAGCTCAAGGTTGCTGTCAAATTGATCTATCAGAAAGATGTTTGGTTTCAGTGTGGCAACTCTGACACCTTTCATCATAGACTGTAATTCACCAGCCAAACAATATGTAAAATGTTGCGTAAACAGAAATATTTTGTACAGAGAGGTGTGTGAGTGGATGTGTGTGCGTGTGCACACATGTGCGTGTGCCAGAGGACACTGGGTGGTCATTCCTCAGGTACAGCCTACCTTGATTTTTGAGACAGAGTCTCTCATTGGCCTGTAGCTTATCAAGTAGTTTAGGCTGACTGACCAGCAAGCTTCTGGAAATCAACTAGTCTCCACCTTCCTAGGCTGGGAATTACTGTTATGCATCACCATGATCCACTTTTTTAGGTGGGTCTGGGAATCAAACTCATGCTCTCATGCTTATCAGACAGGTGTTTTACCAGTGTATTTATATTCCCAGCCCTATAAGATTCATAACAAGAAATGTCTTTGTGAGCTCCTAGCTACCATCACTGAAGGAAGCTAAGGGGAGAAATGCATTCAGGCTTCTCTACATTAGTTTGAGAAGGGAGGGGCTTTGAGACTGAAATATGAAATACAGGTTATTCTAGAAAATGTGCTGATCACACAGCTGTGGGGGCTGTCCAGCGACTTCATCCTTTGTCATCACCTCTTGCCACTTCACACTTCCAATTCTGCAGATTCCTTATGGTATGCCCTAATTACAAAAGAACAAATGACTAATTAAAACAGATTTTACAGTAATTTGTTTGGAGCAATTTGGCACAAAATCATAAAAGTACTGCTAAATAAGAAAAGCAAACATAATTGGATGAAAATGCATCATAAATTTTAAAAAGTTTAAAAAAAAACATGAAAAGGGAAACAACAGAGCATTAAAATTCCAAACACTTTCCACTGTTTTTCAACATTAATAATACATGAATAACCCATTACAAAAGAATAGTCATGTTTGATTATTTTTTTACCAGTTTGGTTTTAGGCAAATTGTTTTCGACCAAATTGGACACTAACAAATAGAAGCACTGATCTGAGCCAAGACCCTTGAAATGTGGAGAGGATTAGCTGTTGGACTGCTGTAAACAAGCTGGATTTGATCTGGGTTTAGTTACACAGTTTATCTGAAATGTCTCAGATTCTGTATATTTGTGGTTCATCTCTCTATCTTCTCCTTATGTGTCTCCCAGAAACTGCCATGCTCCTCTATATTAATGACTCTTGGTACCTGAACTAAACGGAATTATATAGCATTTCTGTTTTGTGATTCATTTATTTCAATTAACATCTTCAAAGTCCCTATTGTTGCATGTCAAATATCTTATTTAAAGTCTGAATAACACTGCATTGGGTGCCTGAAACACATTTTATAGATCCATTCACCCATCGATGGACACAAATCACTTCCACCTTTTGGTTAACGTGAATAAATGTTGCTTTGGACACAGACTGACAATTAAATAGACAGAAAAGGTAAAAGATTCTTCCAGAAAACTAAATATAATTGACAGTGTGTCATTCCTTGTGTCTCTCCCGTCCCAGTTTCTCATCATATGCAGTGGTCTGTCCCTATTTCCTTCTTGAGTTATGTGGGTCACCTCTGCATCTTTACACAATAAATTCCCTGTTTTGCTTAAATTGGTTCAAGCTACTTTCTGTCATTTACAACCAAGGTGTCTGGATTAATACATGAACAGGAGAGAAATTTTCTACACAGACAAGTTCAAGTCATGAGAAATATTTTCTTTTCATTCCATGAGTGATAAATAAGATAAAAACTTCTTTATCAACCAAGAGATTAAAAGCTCCCAGTGCTTGGGCAAACTGTAGCGGTTCTGACCTTCCAGGGCTTTAGAAAATAGAGAAACAAAGGAGGAAATACAGCCTTTGAAACCCAGGAGACAAGGCTGGTGACATTTCTGCATTTGGTTATTAGTTTTTATTGTTTCTTTTTTCCCCTGTTCTTCTCTGCAAAGTCAGAATTGTCCAAACTGGATGAATTCTTATCAGAGCATCTTGTCTTTCATGAGATTCGCTGACAAAATTAACCACCAATGAAGAAATAAAACAGAATTGTTTTTCCATGCTCAAAATACTTTTTCCAAGTACCCACTAGACATCATTCTTTTTTTTTTCTTCTCAGTCTCTTGACCTCACCTAGGTGGAGGTGATGCCTAGCAGAGTGGAGACTAACGTCCATCCACTCATCGGCGCAGTTGAAGCAAGCATAAATGAATTCCAGCTGAGGTTCTCTTTCGTTTGCTGAGATTTTTCTACCAGTCACTTGGAAGTTTTGTTGAGGGTGAGAAATATTGAGTGATGTAAGAAGTGGCTGTAAACTTCACTCTTTACATGAAATTAATCTCAACGTTGCTCTGCACTGGTCTTGCCACTCCAGGTAATTTCAGTATTCAGACCTTGATCTCCACCCTCACAAAGTTTGCTTTATCCCTGCCTCTTCCTTCCCCAGCAGGACTCCCGCTAATTCTCCCAGATGAGATGCTTCTCCTTCCTGACATTGCAGGGCCTTTATTTTCTTTAGCCTGCTTTCACCATCTTCCTTCTTTCTTTTATTCATTTTTTTATAGCTTCTGGATTTTCCTTTTAGAACTTAGATTTCTGATGCATATTGCTAACAGAACCCCTATGTTGGAGACAGGGCAGATCAGCGTGTCCCTCTTTTTGTAGGGTTTGTTCTGTTGTGTTGAGGCAGAGCAGCCTGAATTTACAGCATGCTTAGTGGTTTGTAAAGGAAACATATGAAGGTCTGTGGAAATCATTCCCAAAAGCCTCCTGAGGAAATCTGTCCATTTGGGCATAGTGAAAGAACGAGAAACATCAATTCATGCACTAGGGGTAAATAAGCTATGTATGCCAAAGAATTGGACTAGTGCAAACCTACTTCAAACTGGGAAGGTTATCTGTTTAAATCATATTAAATTCAAAAAAAAGCCCTTGAAACCAGGACCAATCACTCCATATATGTAATTGTTCTCAAAACATGCACTAAGATTTAACAAGCTGAATCGAGCTGGGCGTGGTGGTAAACATTTATTATTAATGGCTATATGGCAGATTGTAACAGAAAAATGCTAGTGTCTATATAAGACAGACAGCTTCTCTCAAGAGATTCATGGAACCAGTAAGAGACTGAATATATGTGTGTGTGTGTGTGTATAATTAAAAATAGAGCATATACCTTTAATAAACATAAGCATGTCAAATGAAAGTTACAAACAAAAATCCCCATAGAAGTAGGCCAGTACAATGACATATGCCTGGAATCTCAGCATCTGAGGAGCTGAGGTGGGGGATTACCCGTCTGGGAGAGCTTGGGCTGTATAGCAAGACCTGTTCTTAAAACAAAGCAAAGGCCTCCAGAGGTTCAGGCAAGAGTGGGAGCCTTGAAATGGATGCAGAGCAAAGACTCCTGATATAAATGAAGGTGGGCTGAACATGGGAGAGTTTGTGAAGTTGGAGAAGTCAGAAGTTCAATCTGCAACTCAGGGTCTTAGCTGCTGCGAGCTAAGTGGAGTGATTGCACATGAGCATCCAAGCCTGTTTGGGAGCAGTGAAGGAAACAGCACAGTGTCCAGACAGGAGTTTCCAAGGGGAAAGACAAATAGGTGTCTGCCTTCTCTGATAAAGATGAAAAGAAAACATCACAACTTTTCAGACAAGTGAAATAGATGTAGAGAAATGAAGGTTCTAACGACTTTGACCCACAGAACCTAAACCAGATACCACCCTGACGGAAGTGATTTTAATGGTCTTCAACAAATATTTCAGAATTTTGTATGATCACTTAATGTCTCACAGGTAATGAGAAAGGCACTGAGGAAACAATATAAATGTAATGAATATCTTTATACTTTCATCTCTAAAATATTTATATGAGTAAATGTATATATATTGAATATGCATCTTTGAATGTACATTCATAAAGTACATCTCTGTGTCAAAGTTAAATATAAGTGAAGATTGTATGGCTGGGGTTTTATTTGTTCCTTGAAAGCCCAAGATTGAGATTTGTGGGCCCAACTTTAATTTAAAAAGAAAAGAATCAAGAGGCAAAATTTGATCAGTAAGAAAGTTGAAAAATACCACTTACATACCTTCATTAAAGATTAGGCATGAACCTGCCCTTCCCAGCATAAAGAAGAATATTCTCCTTGCTTGATGCACTTTATCCTCATAGACATCACCTCAGATCGGATTACATGTATACCTAAGGGTATGCGGTTGAGTCCGGAGCACAATACCGGGAGATAAATGCCGCACATCTTCCTGGAGTAACAATTTTATTCAATGGTGAGGAAGTAGGGCAAGTTAAGTAATTTAATAGTAAGTAATTGAGGACATAGTTTCATATTAAAGCGCATACAGAAAAATTATAGTGCACACTGTAAAAGGCTCCCTGAAATTTCATGGGAAAACATGATGCATCAAATAAATTTCCCTCATGGCTGATTATGTAAGCAGTTTGCCCATGTAGCAGGAGGAACAAGAAAGATTTTTTTTTTGGAACTTTACTCTGCTTACAAGCATTTTGAGAGAGAATTTTACCTTGCCATTGTCCTAGTAGATTATTTTTCCATACCCATGAATCTTAACACTTTGCTTAATTTTATTTCCAGAGGAGTAAAAGGTTTACTCATGGGCAGTTGTTTTTCATAATTTAAGGATGGGGTCCAGCAGCTTATTTTCACTTTAAGCAGCAGCCTTTAGTTCATTCACATGGTCTCTGGAGCTTGAGGCTAGACAAGACCTCCAGTCCCATCTCCATCCTGTTGAGTTGGTCTTGGGTCCCAATGTTCCTTATGGCAGTGAGTAATGCAAGACAATCAGTTCAGTCTGCACCATTAGCCTCCAGGGATTGGTAGCCCTCTGTGCAATTGAATGTTCCTAGATGGGAGCCTGTGGTGAACCACCTGCCAGGACACAGCACATCACAGGCGGGCTAAGAAGCTAGCAAGAGATTTACAGCTCAAACCAGAGCTGAGCAATCAAGATATTTTCTCCCACAATTTACAGCAACTGTATCCTGACCTAATTTCCCATGTCAGCTTCCCCCAAACCCTTAAATTTTGATTCTGATACAATTTGTTTGAAAAGTTACTGGGGGAAATTTCCATTTCTTCAGCATTATGTTAGAAAACCTATTGTAATCCAAGACATTCTTCATGTTTCTGTTAAGTTCATTGTTAACCTATGATTATTATTGGAATAGGATTTGGGGCCACATACACGGAAGGGCTAGCCTCTCCTTTGCTTGATAGAAGGTGCCTTTCTGGCAGCAACAGCATTGCCCTTAGAGAGTCTAGGCATGCATAGAGTACATACAAAATGCAACATAAAATCCAGGCTTGTCCTGCTAGAGATTAATCTATTAAATGTATACAGTGGTATAAAATTGCCAATATGCATGATTAAAAATTGACAATCATTTTGTTACCAAACAAGATGAACGGAAAGATTAAAAAATGCATCCTACCCCAGCATATAAAAACCAAATTAAAACTTCTTGCCATATACCAAATGTCAAGTCATGAATGGGTCTCTTCCTACCAGTGTCTAGCCCCATGTGTTCCAAGATACAATGGTACAATGGAGAGGAAACTCAGATAGTGCCTTCTAGATCTTAGCTGTTTGCAGTAGCTAGAACTGCAAACTGAAGGAAGGCAAAGTGGCAGAAAGATTACCAAACAGGAGCTACAGAAAACCCTCCAGAGTCCTCAGAAAGGCTTTCACAGATATCCACTAAACTATGCGTATGCTGTATGCATGGTAGCAAACTCCCCACAGCTGCTCAAGGATTATCTGAGAGGATTATAGAAAGCAAGGCTCAGCATTCATGGAAATGGCGCCTGTTTCGTCCTCTATACTGTAAATTCCCACAACACGTAGCATTCAGAGAGAGTGATTCACAATGGTCTTATTTCAGGAAGTAGTTATTCCTAGTTGGAATACTAAATTGTTCCTACATTTAAATTTTTTTGAAAAAGAAGAATAAAGAAACAAATCTTGAAACAATTAAATAGATCAAACTATTTCTTAGTAACCAGTGTTCCAGAATAAAACTCATGAATATTTATAGTCACATGAAAATATCCAGAATTAAACAAAGTAATATTCACCACATCATGCCTGCAATTAAGGAGCATGAGGAATACAAAGAAGCAGAAAAATGCAAACTACAATTACAAGTTAAAAATCACCTAAATCATTCCAGAACTGACACAGAGAGGAGAATTAGCTAACAATGACATTAAAAGAGCATTTGGGACAGTATTTCCAACTACTTCTTTAAAATTGTACAAATTGAGCATCCAGGGTGAAAGCTACAAACTTTAATGAACAACATTCTGAAGGCAGGTAATAGCAATTTCAACTTGCAACAGGAAAACGTAATGGAATTGGATACCCAGTAGTGAACACTGTCCAGGTAATACATGGAAGGAAATATGAACACAGAGCAAACAAACATCAGTGTACCCTGCAAAACCTTCAGGAGCCCAGGAGGCCGTTAGTAAGTTTTCCCAGGTCACATTGAAAACCTTTGAAGAAATGAGGCTCTAAATATGTCAGCTTGATTTCAGAAACTGTAAGCCCAGGGTCAAAGAAGCCCAATTACTCCCAGAAGAATATGTATAAAGAAAACCACCACAATGTATTTCATAATCAAATAAATAGAAAGAATGAATAAATACAAATATCTTTATACCAACTAGAGAAAACAGATTAAGTGCAGAGTAACAGAGGGAAGAATAAAAGCACCTGTCTTGTCAAAAAACAATGCAAGAAAAAGAAGAGTAGAACAGATTAGTAAAGGGTTATTGGAAAATGGAGTGGTAAAAACCTGCAAATCAAGAATTCTTTACCTAGAAAATATATTTCAAAAACAACAGGGTGAACATGATCAGAATACATTCTGTACAGCTATAAAAATCATAATAAAATCCATTATTATGGCCAATTAATTAAATGCTAAAGCATTAAAATAAAAAATAATTCCCTTTAAGCCTAAATAGGCTAAGAATTCAGATTCACATCTAAGTATATTTGAAACCATTTTAGGTGGGATAAAAATAGCAGTTAAAACAATGACTTTATGGCAAGCCTTTAAGAGTTTTTCTTAATATTTTAATTGCTTTAAAAAAGAATTGACCATGTAAACAAAGATAACAACTCTGCATTAGGAATTTATGATATGTATTAAGAAAACCTTGAATGGAAGTTTAGGGAAAAATATAAAGGTATTATTTTAAAATTCTGAAACGTGAAGTAATGAATTCTCACTTGGTATTACATAGAAAAAAAAATATATGCCCAATAAACCCTACAGCATGGGTTATGGCAGCTAAAACCCGAAAAAGAAAACAAAAACAAAAACCAAAGAAAATAAACCAAAAAATGTATTCAATTACTTCAAAACAAGACAAAATTTCATCTAAGAAGAGGCTGAAAATTAGTGAATATGCAATAAACTAAAATAAATAGAAATTAAGAACGGGTGATGAATTTAAGCCTAACTGCACTGATAACTGCATTAAATTAAAAGCTCCTAATGTTCAGGTTAAAAGGCAGGCTGGGCTATGTTGGGGGTTGGTCTGCTGCTTTGTATTCCAATGCTAAATATTGGCTCCCAATATCTGGTTGCCTCCCAGATGAGTGCATTCTGATATACACAGGCCTTTGTCTTGTCCTGTAAACCTTGCTCCCAATTTTAAGGTTGAGCCAGTAACTGGGCAGAAGAGAGGCAGGCAGAGTGTAAGTTCCTGGGTTTGGGGACAGATGGGGACCATGAGGTGGGAGAGAGAAACAGAAAAAGCTGCCAGGGAGAAGGAAGTCACCCTGGGGCAGTGCCTGATGGAACAGAAGCAGCCTAGGCAGGAGCAATTGCAGCAAATAACTTGGGGTGTGAAGCTTGGAAATAGCGAAGTAGCTTAGAGGGGTTGATACCTGCCCAGTTACTGTGCCTTAAAGCTTATTATAAACCAATGAGGTCTCTGGATTTTTCATTCAGGAACTAAATGGTCTGAAGTGGAATAGAAAACTTAAATAGATATTTCAGAGAAAAGGGAGTGTAGTAAAGACCCCAGAAAATTAATTATTGCAATAGGGCTATTGGATTACTCAGTCAGTAAGAACATTTGTTATACCAAGCATTAGAACCAGCGTTCAGATCCCCAGAGCCCATGTAAAGAACCTGGCCTGTAACCTCAGTACTCAATGGAGGAAGGTGTGATCATACCCCAATGGCTCTTTGGCCAGCCAGCTTAGCTAGAAAAACACTGATGAGTGTGACACGCTGTCACAAGAAAATACAGCAGAGGGCAATAGTAGATAATTGGCATACCTCTCTGGTGTGTATGGGGTGTCCACAGGTAACAAACACATATACATGTATGCACACTCAGATACCATAATGAGCATATGCATATACCTTACCCCCCAATACACACACACACAGAGTCACAGAATTTTAGAGAAAAGTATAGTTTTCAGTTATCTCCATGATGATATTGTCCTGTTACCAGACAAATACATTAGAAAGAAAACCCACGATCCAACTTTTCTTAACATATTATTAATACATCAAAACTTAATATACATGGGAAATGAACTGCAGAGCTAATGTCAGGGCGCAAGCTTGTTTAACATTCAGTCATCAGTGCAATTCTAAGTTTGAAAACTGAAACGAACTGCAGGATCATTCAGTGATTCAGAAACGTGTATTTGACAAAATCTGGCATATAAGATTGGTAGGTACTCTTAGCAAAGTAAGGATTATGAAACTTCGTAAACTTTCCAAAGGGCAGAACTTTACAGTTAGTGTCACAAAACAGCCTCCCCTTTAAAATTGTTTGTCTGCTTTTCTGTGAGACATTGTAGTGGAAGATTTTGGCCACTTGGATCAAAAAAGAAAAGAAAGAAAGAAACAAACAAACAAAGGAAAGAAAGAAAGACAGAACGGAAGGAAGAAAGAAGCAAAATAAAAGCATTGAACAATAAGATTGGAGAAGTGGGTGAAAAATATTTCAATTATAGATGACATGATAGTTTTGTTGGAAAAATGATGTGAGATACATAAAAGCTAGAACTAATAAGGGAGTTTGGAAAGTTTGTAGGTCACAAGATGGAAATAAAATATTAACTATGTTTCTAGCATTCCCTTTGAATTAGAGTTTTTTGATAAAACCTGACAAACCGATTCTTAAATTATGTAGAGCTACAAATGAGCTATCATTTCCAAAACAGTTTCAAAAAGGAACAAGATTTACAGTAAAGCAGGCATCAAAACAGCCCCATATCAATACTACAAGAGACAAATAGGTAATAGAGAAGATTGGGGTCCAAAAAGAGAACTATACATAATAGCACCTTGTTTTAAACAAGGATACAAAGTAAATATACCATACCAGATATCTGGCCACCAACATGTCAGGTAAATTAGTACAGTTCGAAATCACACACACACATACACACAAAGTTAATTCAAAGTGGATCACAGACATAAATATAAAACCTAAAACCAAAACGTCATAAAAAATCTTTGTGACTGAATTATGCAAAGATTTCTTTGACACTGCTCCAAAATTACCCTGCATCAAAGAGAAAAACTGAAATTAATAAATTTTTCTTGATCTAAATTTAAAAACTTTTCTTCTTGAAAAGCATTGACAGCAGGTGGTTGTGGTGCATGCCTTTAATCTAAGCACTGAGGAGGCCAAGTCAGGTGGATCTCTGTGAATTCAGGGTCAGCCTGGTCTACAGAATGTTTCAGGACAGCAAGGGTTATACAGAGAAACCCTGTCAAAAAAAAAAAAAAACTGGAGGTTTCAAGATGGCAGCGAACTGAACACATGGTTGTGGGTTGTGGAGAGGCAGAGGACCTGAATCTCCAATACTGGTGAGTGGAGAGACAAGCGAAGCTAGGATTTGGACTTTTGGGCTTTCTGAAGGAGAGGGGAAACCACAGAAGTGAGGAGCGCTTGCAGATTCAGATCGGGTCAGACTTCTCTGGGAATGAAGTTTGGTGCTTCCCCTCTTCCGGCCTCCCTGCCCCTTACGGAAGCCTGCATACAGCACCAGGTAGCTGAGAGCAAAGCTCACTGCATGGGAACCCAGGCAGCAGAGGCAGAGCATCAGGCACCTCAGGTGGAAGGCTGTACCTGCCCACTGAACACCATCCCTGGGGCACACAGCACACATCCGAGGAGCCTGTGCCCCGCCTACCACCCATGCCCCCTCCTGCCAGAGATCCCCCCCCCGCCAGGGGGAACTCAGCAGAAAACAAGCTGGGGTAGCAATCCTAGTATCTAATAAAATAGACTTTCAACCAAAGTTAATCAAGAAAGATGAGGAGGGGCACTTCCTTCTCATCAAAGGAAAATTCCAACAGGAGGACATCACAATTTTGAACATTTATGCCCC
>CM053744.1:76487030-76594881 GCA_028658305.1 Pachyuromys duprasi
TCCTGCCAGGACAAGCATTTCCTCATGTTTGCCTGCACATGTGGATCACACACACACACACAAACACATGCACACACACCAAAGTATTCTACTTAAGAGTAAATATGACACACCAATATAGTGTAGCATATACTGTAAAAAAAAAGTTCAAAATGTGGTATTATAAAATAATTGGATTAGTAAGAATTATGAGACTATCTTAATCTCAGTTCATGTCAATGTGTTAACAGATGATTGAAGTCATAACAATGGTCAACTCTCAGTTTTCCGAAGTATTTCAACCTGTAGCTATCACTTTGAGATTAGGGGATTTTGTGAAAATGGGAATTCACCATTTTCCACATGTGTTCCTAAGCAACGGTTGACCACTCTCTGAGCAGTGGACTAGCCTTCTCCATCCATACGTTCATCTGTTTCAACCGCATCATTGCCATGGTCTTTTTCTACAGTGCCGCAGACAGGATTTATTGTTTGTGATTCCTATTATTTATGGTTAATAAGCCTCTGTGTAAGATAAGAAGGTCTCCTTGTCCTGTATTTTCGTCTACAAAATTGTGTTAGCTATTTCAACCTTCTGCACTTTCATAGATTTTACAATCATCCGGCCAAATTCCAAGGAGACAGAAGAAAATTGTGCTGACATTTTTACTGAAATTTGTTTTTATTTCACTAGCTCAGAATGAAGTGGGTCATGGCTACTTACAAAATATTTTTAAAAAATAATTAAAATAGAATTACATCACCCCAACCTTCTTATCTTCCAGCCTATCTCCTCTACCTTCCAGGCCTGGCTCTCTCTCAAATTTATAGCCACTGTATTATTAGTGTTATTATTATTATTGTGTGAATACATGTAAAATGAAACCTGATAAACCAATTTCGTATATCTATTTTGGGGAAGGGTGTGTTTTATTAATTATTATTCATTATTAAAATTTACTTACTTTGTATCATGGCTGAGGTCCCCTCCTTCCTTTCCTCCCAAACTCACCCTCCCTCCCTCTTTACCCCCATGCCCTTCCCTTAATCCACAGATAGATGAGGTTCTCCTCCCCTTCTATCTGATCCTAGCTTATCAGGTCTCATCAGAGCTAGTTGCATCATCTTCTTCTATGGCCTGGCAAGGAGGCTCCCCACAGGGAGAGGTGAACTAAGAGCCATTGAGTTCTTGCCAGAGACAGCCCCTGTCTCCTTACTAGGGAACCCACATGGAAAGTGAGCTGCCATGGGATACATCTAAGCAGAGGTCTTAGGTCCTCTCCATGAATGATCCTTGGTTGGGGTATCTTAGTATATCTATTAAGAATATGTTTTTAGGGATAGCCTCCTGAATGTGGCAGTACATTTACCAAGTAGCCAGCCTTAAATATTTTCTTTTGTCATAAAAAGATCAGGTTTTTAATTTCTGAGTCACTCTTGCCTAGCTAGACATGTCCAGAAAATTGTTTTCTATTATGTTTTCATTATGTTGGATTGAAAATGTCTATAATAACATCTTTATTTAGAGTCTTATTATTGTGTTTCTGGGATAAGGGTGCCACCCTCCTCACTACTTCTGTTCTTTAGTGGAGTCTTTCTCTTTCCTTATTCATTCTCGCCAGGGGACATTTATTCTATTAGACTCTTCAAAACTTACACGTTTTACTTTGTGAATCTTGTCTTTTTTCTTGTTTAATTAATTTCTTTTCTTACTACCTTCAGTTTTTGTTCTGTTCCTTAGTACTTCTGATTAATACCTGGATTGTTACTTTTTAAATTTTATAATACAAATATTGCATTAACTTTAAGTGATATGTTACCTGTGCTCCTATATGTTTCTTATGTCCCTATATTTTAGCCTGTAGTGGATACTTTAAATCAATTTTTAGTCCTGAACACATTTTAATATATGATTCTTTCTTAGAACCAAGAATTATTTTCAAGTATGTTTTTGTTGTACTTCCAAGTAGATTTTAAAAATAGTATTTCAAATTTCATCTAAATTAAGTACTTTCTCTAAAAGAAAAGATAATGTGCTTAACCATATTTTTTTCAAGGCCTGGGCTTGCTCTATTGGCCTAGGATGTACTTGGTGGTTATACATATGCCATGTGTATCTAAGAAACATGAATGTTTTCTAATTAAGTGAAACATATGTGGGACCCTTTGATTAACGTCTCAAATTGTCACCTAAATCTTCTATATTCTTTTTTAATTAATTAATTTACTTATTCACTTTACATCCCACTCATAGCCCCCTACCTCCTTGCCTCCTTGTCCTACCCTCCCACCCTCTTCTCCAATCTGTCTTCCCCTGTTCCTCAGAAAAGGGGAGCCCCCCCTACCCACCCACGCCAGTTCATTAAATTGCATCAGGACTGAGCTTGTATTCTTCACCGGAGACCTGTTGGGACAGCCACGCCCGGCGGGGAGTGATCCAAAAGCAAGAAACAGAGTCCATGTCAGAGTCACCCCAGCCTCTTACTAGGGAACCCACATAAACCCTAAGCAGTCCACTTGCTTTATCTAGGGGTCCCAGATCCATTCTATGTACCTTGGTTGCTGCCTCATTCTTCACAAGCCCTTCTCGGCACTGGTTAGTTGGCTTTATTGCTCTTCTTGTGATGTTCCTGTCCCCTCCAGGTTCTCTCTCTCTCTCTCTCTCTCTCTCTCTCTCTCTCTCTCTCTCTCTCTCTCTCTCTCTCTCTCTCTCTCTCTCTCTCTCTCACACACACACACACACACACACACACACACACACTTACTTCTACACTTCCCTACGCTACAGCCAATGATTGACTGTGAGGCTCTGCATCTGTTTCAATCTGCTGCTTGGAGCCTCTCAGAGGATAGCTATGCTAGGCTCCTTTCTGTGAGCAAAGCAGAATATCGTTAATCATGACAGAGGTTAGCTTTCGCCTGTGGAGTGGGTCTCAGGTTGGACCAGGCATTGATTGTACATTCCCTCAACCTCTGCTCTATCTTTATCCCTGTACAGCTTGCAGGCATGGTAAATTTTGGGTCGGAGTTTTTATGCCTATGTTGGTGTTCCCCCTCCCTCCACTAGGAGTCTTTTCTGGTTAGAGGGCGTCCTCTTCAGTCTCCAGAACCTTAGCTACTAGGAGTCTCAGCTAGAGGCACCCCTACATCCTCCCAGGAGCCTGCTTTGTCTTAGGTATCCAGCTTGTCATAGAGATACCAAGCACAAGTGGTTTCTATTCTTTCTGTAGGCACTCTGCCCTCTCATCCCCTCACTCCAGGTCTGGTCTCCACACTAATTTCTCTGTGTGCGCCCACCCTTACCTGGTTCCCTCTCCTCAACCACTTCCACTGTCTGTTCTATTTGCCCTTTTGAGTGAGATTTATGCATCTTGCTTTCTTCTTATTATTTATCTTTTTGGGGTCTGTGAATTATAGTCTGTTTATCCTGTATTACATCTCTAAAATCTGCTTATAAATGAGTACATACCATGTGTATATTTCTAGATCTGGATCACCTCACTCAGGATAATCTTTTCTAGTTCCACCAATTTACCTGAAATTTTCATGACTTCCTTGTTTTTAATAGCTGTGTAAATGTGCCACAATTCCTTTATCCATTCTTCAGTTGAGAAGCATCAAGGTTGTTTCCTATTATGTATAAAGTTTCTGAGACCATAGTTGAGGAAGTGTCCTTGTTGTAAGGTAGAGCATCTTTTGAATGTACACCAAGGAGTGGTATAGCTTGGTCTTGAGGTAGAGCTATTCCCAATTTTCTGAGAAAGTGCCAGGTTGATTTCCAAAATGATGGTAGAATTTGGCCTCCTGCCAGGAATGAAGGAGTGTTCTTCTTTCCCTGCACCTTCCCCTGCATGTGCTGTCACTTGAGTTTTTAAGCTTAGTCATTCTGACTGGCGTAGAATCTCAGAGTCATTTTGATTTGCGTTTTCCTGATAACTAAGGACATTGAACATTTGTTTGAGTGCTTTTCAGCCATTCAAGATTCCTCTGTTGAGAATTCTTTGTTTAGCTCTGTACCCCATTTTTATTCGGATAATTGGTTTGTTGATATTTAATTTCTTGACTTCTTTATATAGTTTGGATATTAGCCCTTTGTCAGATGTAGGATTGGTGAAGATCTTTTCCCAATCTGTAGACTGCAGTTTCATTCTACTGACAGTGTCCTTTGCCTTCCAGAAGCTTTTCAGGTTTAAGAGTTCCTGTATGCTAATTGTTGATCTTAGAGCCTGAGCTGTTGGTGTTCTGTTCAGGAAGTTGTCTCCTGTGCCAGTGAGTTCAAGGCTCATCCCCCACTTTCTCTTCTAATAAATTTAATGTATCTGGTTTTATGTTGAGATCTTTGATCCACTTGAACTTGAGTTTTCTGCAAGACCAAAAATATGGATATATTTGCATTTTCTACATGTAAACATCCAGTTAGACCAGCAGCATTTGTTGAAGATGCTTACTTTTTCCATTGTATGGCTTTGAATTCTTTGTCAAAATCAAGTGTCCTTATATGTGTCAGTTTGTTTCTGGGTCTTCAATTAGATTTTATTGATCAACAAGTCTATTTCTATGCCAGTATTGTGCAGTTTTTATTACCGTTGCTCTGTAATATAGCTTGAAGTCAGAGACGTAGATAGCTCCAGAAGTTCTTTTATTGTGTAGGATTGTTTTGGCTATTCTGTTTTTGTTGTTATTGTTTTGTTTGTTTTGTTTTTTATATGAAAATTAGAATTGTTCTTTCAAAGTCTGTAAAGAATCGTGTTAGAATTTTGATGGTAATTGCATTGAATATGTAGATTACTTTTGTAAGATGTCCATTTTACTATGTTAATTCTACCATTTCATTAGTATGGAAGATCATTCCATTATCTGATATCTTCTTCAATTTTTTTAGTTGATAGATTTGAAGATATTGTCATACAGGTCTTTCTCTTGCTTGGTTAGTGTTACACCAAGATACATTTTATTATTCATGGCTATTGTGAAGGCTGTTGTTTCCCTATTTCTTTCACAGTCCATTTGTGTTTTATATATAGGAGGACTACTAATTTTTAAAATTAATTTTGTATCCAGCTCCTTTGCTGAAGCAGTTTATCAGCTGTAGGAGTTCTCTGGTAGAATTTTGGGGGTCACTTAGGCATACTATCATATCATCTGCAAATAGAGATACTTTGACTTCGTTCTTCCCAATTTATACAACCTCATCTCCCCTAGTTGTCTTACTCTAGCTAGGAATTCAAGTACTATATTGAAGAGATACGAAAAGAGTGAGTGGCCTTTTTTCCCACTGATATCTGTGGAAATGATTTAAGTTTCTCTCCATTTAATTTGTTATTATCCATAGGTTTGCCTTTATTGTGTTTAAGTATGTGCCTTATATCCCTAACCTTTTCACGACTTTTATCATGAAGGGGTGCTGAATTTTGTCAAATGCTTTTTCAGCATATAATGGGATGATCATTTTTTGTTTTGTTTTTCATTAATAAAATGGATTACATTGATTGATTTCCATATACTAAACCACCCCTGCATGCCTGGGAAGAAGCCTACTGGATCATGGTGGATGATATTTTTGATGTATTCTTAAACTCAGTTTACAAGTACTTTATTATTTTTACATCAGTGTTCCTAATGGAGATTGGTCTGAAGTCTTCTTTCTCTTTTGGGTCTTTGAGTGATTTGGGATCAGGGTGACTATGGCCTCATTGAATGAGTTTAGTAATGTTCCTTCTGTTTATATTTTGTGGAATAGTTTGAGGCCTAATGGAACTATTCTTTGAAAGTCTAGTAGAATTCTTCACTGATAATATTTGGACCTGGGCTTTTTGGGGGTGGAGACTTTTCATGACTGCTTCTATTTCCTTAGAGGTTATAGGCCTATTTAACTTGTTTACCTGATCTTGATTTGACTTTGTTAAGTGGAATCTGTCAAGAAAATTGTCCATTTCATTTAGATTATCCAATTTTGTGGCGTACAGGTTTTTGGAAGTAAGACTTAATGAATCTTTGGATTTCATCAGTGTCTGCTGTTATGCCTCCCTTTTCGTTTCTGATTTTGCTGAACTGGATAGTGTCTTTCTACCCTTTAGTTAGTATGGCTAAAGATTTCTTTATCTTGTTGATACTCTTGGTTTCTTTGATTCTTTGTATTGTTCTCTTTGTTTCTAATTCATTGATTTCAGCCCTGAGTTTGATTATTTCCTGCTCTCTACTCCTCTTTAAAATGTTTGCTTCTTTTTTTCTAGAGCTTTCAGGTGATCTATTAAATTGCTAGTATGAGCTCTCTCCAATTGCTTTATGAAGGCATGTAGTGCTATGAGTGTTCCCCTTAGCGCTGCTTTCATTGTGTCCCATAGTTTAGTTATGTTGTGCCTTCATTTTCATTGAATTTTAGGAAGCTTTTAATTTCTTTCTTTACTAGTGGTCATTGAGTAGGGAATTGTTCAGTATCCATGAGTATGTAGGCTTTTTGTATGTTGTTGATGTTCAGCTTAATGTGTGGTGATCTGATGAAGTGCAGTGAGTTAATTCAATTTTCTTATGTTGGTTGAGGTTTGGTTTCTGACTGACTGTATGGCAGATTTTGGAAAAGGTGCCATGTGGTACTGAGAAAAAAGTATATTCTTTTCTTTATGGTTGAAAAGTTTTGTAGACATCTATTAGGTCCATATGATTCATGACATCCATTAGGTTCATTATTTCTCTATTTAGTTTCTGTCTTAATGATTTTTCCATTGAGGAGAGTGTGGTGTCTAAGTCTCCCACTACTAATGTGTGGGGATCAATGTGTGATTTAAGCTGTAATAATGTTTCTTTTATAATTGGGTGCCCTTGTATTTGTATTTGGGGAATAGGTGTTTAGGATTGAGATGTTCTCTTGGTGGATTTTTCCTTTGGTGAGAATGAAGTGTCCTTCCCCATCTGTTTTGATTAATTTTGGTTGAAAGTCTTTTTTATTAGATATTAGGATGGCTACTCCAGCTTGCTCCTTGGGTCCATTTGCTTGAAAAATCTTTTTTCCAACACTTTGCTCTGAGGAAATATCTATCTTTGTTTCTGAGGTGTGTTTCTTGTATGCAGCAGAATGTTGGGTCCTGTTTATGAATCTCTTCTGTTAGGCTAAATATTTTTATTGGGGAGTTGAGTCCATTTATGTTGAGAGATATTAGTGACCAATGATTGTTAGTTCCTTTATTTATGATGTTGCTGGTGGTAGTGTGTTTGTATGCTTCTCTTCTTTTGGTTTTGCTGTTGTTTAATTATTTATATCCTGTGTTTTCTTGGGTATAGTTGACTTCCTTGGGTTGGAATTTTCCTCCTAATATCTTCTGTAGGGCTGGGTTTGTGCACAGATATTGTTTACTTTTCGTTTTGTCATGGAATATCTTGTTTTTTCCATCTATGGTGATTGAAAACTTTGCTGAGTAGTCAGGGCTGACATCTGTGGTCTCTTAGGGTCTATATGACATCTGCCCAGACCCTTCTGGTGCTCATACTCTTTGTTGAGAAGTCTGGTGTGATTCTGATAGGTCTGCCTTTATATGTTACTTGGCCTTTTTTCCTTGCTGTTTTTAGTATTTTCTCTTTGTTCTACACACTTAGTGTTTTGATTTTTATGTGTAAGGAGGATTTTCTTTTCTGGTTTAATGTATTTGGTGTTCTGTAGGCCTTTTGTATGTTTACAGGCATCTCTTTCTTTTCAATGGGAAATTTTTCTTCCATGATTCTGTTGGAAACATTTTCTGGACCTTGGAGCTGGGATCTTTTCTTCTATTCCTATTATTCTTAGATTTCATCTTTTTACAGTATCACTGATTTCTTTAATATTTTGTGTCAAGAATTTTTTATTTAACATTTTCTTTGACAGAGGTACCAATTTCTTCAATTGTGTTCTTCTGAGATTCTTTCCTCTTCCTCCTGTATTCTGTTGGTGATGCTTATCTCTATAGTTCCTGTTTTCTTCTCCAAGTTTTCCTTCTCCAGGATTATCCCATTTTGTGTTTTCTTTATTGTTCCTATTTCCCTTTTAGGTTTTGAACCATTTTCTTCATTTCCTTCACCTGTTTGTTTGTGTTTTCCTGTATTTCTTTAAGGGATTTATTCATTTCCTTCGCCTGTTTGATTATATTTCCCTGTGTTTAAGTGATTTATTAATTTCCTCTTTAAAGGCCTCTATCTGCTTAATTGCATTTTCCTGTATTTCTTTAAGGGACTTATTCCTTTCCTCTTTAAAGGCCTCTCTCATCTTGATAAGCACTGTTTTAAAGTCATTTTCTTGTGTTTCAGTTGTGTTAGGGTATCCAGGGCTGCTTGTGATAGTAAAACTGGATTCTGATGGTGCCATATTGCCTTGGTTTTTGTTAGTTGTGTTCTTATTGTGACTCTTAGCCATGTGATTGTTCCTGATGTTTGCTGAATTTCTCAGGGGTGTAGGAAGAGTCCTGGGCAGGAGGCTGGATATTCCTGGAGAAGCCCTCCTTGGTATGGTGGGTATGGTTTTTCATGGTTTCTGGATCTCAGAGAATAGCCTGCTGTTTTCCTCAGGTGGCTGTATCTCAGATCAGCTCACAGGCAGGGGATAGCAGTAGGGGTTGTCTAGCTTGTATGATACTACAGACCTGAAGGTTTCATCAGTAACATGGGAGCTCTCCTCTTGAAGAGGCAATTTAAGCTTCACAGACACCACATATTTGGCAACACTGTCTTGGAGTGAGATTTTATATACTCCTGAGCTCTGGCCTACTTCTGCATGGAGACAGGTACAGCTGTGGACCTGAGCCTGGGAACATTTCCCTGGATCCCGGAAGTTAGGTGGCTAGAGGCTTGAACCATGCACTTCTAGAACCCAAGAAGGTTCCTCAAGACAGTGGGAATCACTAGGTGGCCAAAGGCTGGAAGTGTGTGCACCCTGGGTGCTTTGCCCTGGAAAGTGCTGCAAGCCTCCATCTTGGCAGATGTCAAGCTTCTAAATTTTCATTTATGTTTAAATAAAAAGTTTCCTATTGTGATGTCCACATACATCAAAACATAACAAAAATTACACATGTGAAGATGTGTATCCGGATATTTATTAATATATATTTTATATAATCCTATGAGAGTTATACTTTTTCATTAAATAATGACCTTCTATACTCTCTAAAATTGTTTTTTCTTTAAAGATAATTCTGTCTAATGGCTGTTTAGAGAGCTATGTTTCTATGTCCATAGCTACATCTGACAATGTGGTTTAGCATTTGCCTAATGTACTCAGCCTTTAATGTCTCATTTTTATGCATCTAACAAATAAAGGAGTTTTGAAAATATCATATACCTCAATTCATTTACTTATCTAAACTGAGAATTCTTTTGTTTTGACTTGCATATCTATTCCATTGACATTTATTGTGATTACTATCACATTTGGGGTTAGTTGTGCCACTTAGTGCATTCTTTATCATAATTCCTGCTTTTTCTACGCTTCTTCATCATTTTCCTCTCCTGTCTCTTTGAATTCGTCAGGCACTTTGTATTCTTTTAACTTCCACAATGTCTGTGCAATCATATATGTATTCAGTCAAGGTGAAACTTGCTTTTGTAATAAGTTTTAGTACTTGATACAACATAATCACTTCTTTAGACACCTCTTTAGGAGAGGCCAAGTGTGACTGGCCAGCCAGTGAATTTCCTTCATGGAATAAATCAAGGCATGGTGCCTTTTTATTCTGGTGCCTTCCTGATCCCTGGGATCTAAGAAACCTCTGTGTTCAACTGAAGTTAAAAGAAAAGGATAAAGAAAATGAAGTAGGGAATATCTCTTAGAATAATGTTTGATGGTTTAAACAAATTGTTAAAAGACAAAAACTTCAAACTCAAACCAATAGAACCAGAAACTATCATATAGATCCACAATTAGGAAAATCTTTTTTTTTAGGAAAATCTTTTAAAAAATCACAGAATGAGAATAAATAGAAGAAAATATTACAAAATTTTTCAAGGGCAAAAAATGAATGAAAGTATAACATCTTCATAGCTTAGATAACAAGCTAGAATTTGAGTTCCTAGAAAACATCTAGAATTAACATTCAAAAGAATACAATTAAGATAATTCTCAATCAAATATAAATGTTAAAGCTTACCACCAACAGCTTTCTATATAACTCACTAAATGAACATATCAAGAAATTATGCCAGACAAACTGACTAGAACCTACCACCTGATTTTGTAGTTCTTCTGAGCAAAGAAATTTGGTTTTAAGTATACTTGATGTTTTCTTTTACTTAGCCCTGCTACATTATATCCTCTATACTTTTTAAGTCTTTATTTAATTTCACTAATCATCTCTCCCAACTTATTGCTAATATTCAACTGATTTATTTAGGTAATGATTTCTGAACATTTCCCTGCCTCAAATTTCTAATCAGTTCATTTAAGAAATATCTTTAGTAGTTTTTTAAACACTACTGTGGGCTTTTTGTTTCTTAGATGTCATTATTGAAAGATGTATGTCTTACATACTCTTATAAATTAAATCTTCATATTTCTGTTCATAACCTTTGGCATTCGCCAGTAGGACCCCTGACTGGTAAGTAATGTCTACAATTCTCTTGCCTTATTATGCTTTTCCTAACACTACTCAGCAAATGCACTACATATACTTAATGGGGAAAGAATCTATATTTCCATAAGCAGCTTTTACCCAGTGAGGTATGGGATTAAATTAATGAACATTCCAATTTCCTGCATTTCAGTTAGGGCAAAGCACAATGTCATGTTGCTTTCATAGAATACCCTGTCAAGTAATGTAAGGAAAAATGAGTTTATTTTGGTTCACAGTTCAAGGGTAAAATCAATCATGGCAGACAAGTAAAGGTTTCAGGGGTGTGCGACCGCTGGTTCCATTGCATCCACAGATAATGCTGAGTTAGCGAATGCTGCTAGTCTCTCTTTCTCCAACCATACAGTCCAGGATTTCATCCAGGTTTCGGAGCCACCCACAACAGACACATTTTCTCATCTCAATTAATGTTAGCAAACTAGTCCCCAACAGTTATATCCAAAGACCCATCTCCCAGGAGATCCCAGATTCTGTGAATTTTTACAACTAATACTTGAATTTTGTGTCCACATCATTTACATGTTTTATTTTCTGTATACTCTATTAATATATTTGGAGAGTGTCTACAACATAAGCTGCTTGCAATTGATTCTTTGTTTAAGAATGTGTTTCTGTAAAATATACATTCACCACTTGTTCGTCCCATGGTGCATACCTCTTGAAAAATACCTCCAGAGTTTTCTCTCTCTTAATGCATCCTTTGTTTCTTTGTTATGGTGTATTGCTCATTATTTTTACCAGTGTGAGTCCATTTTTGTCCAGTTTCTCTATGAGATGTTTACAAGGCTTAGGTTGTATATTCATCCCAAGTGCTCTTTAAAAAAAATGTATCTCTTTGCATCCACCAGGCTTACCAAAGTATTATGAATCAGTAGACTTGAGTCATGAACACTTTTCAACTTGAATTTCCATTAGCAGTGTAAGTGATACTTTTTTGTATTCAGAACTAGTTGAAGGAGTCAGGTTGATATACAATTAAGGTGAGTGCCATCTCCAGGACCAGTACCATTACCATGGGAAGGGCTGAAATACTACAAGGTGCTAGCGGACAAAGTAGTGGCAGCAGTGAATGATCCAACAGAAGCGGCGGCAGAGGTCTCTGTGAGGAAGCCACCAGACTTCAAAGATGGGAGAGGTACAGTGAATGTGAGACCACACACAAATTATTTCTAGTGTATTGCACCTACACACTGGGAAGAGATCAGCTTCCTTCTGCCTGGAACTGAGCCTGATGAAGACAACTAATCTTGAGCTACTGCTGCTGTCTTTTACTGAGGAAATATGACTCATTAGAGGACTCATTGGAAAGCTTGCCTCTTCTAGACTACCAGACCTTCATCTACATTAGAGGCTATGAATGAAAGCTCAGGATTGGCTCCTGATTAGCAACAAAATGACCAACACTACAAATGGGAGTTTTAGCTTTTGTTCTAGTTTTGATTTTGGCATATTTAAACTAACTTCTAGAGTTTTCCTATACATTTCTCTGTGCATTCAAAAGGGGCCTTTAGCTATCAAAGGCAAAGGCTGTGCTGTGAGTCAGGTTTGTATCACATTGTCAGAAAAATGACAACTATTCCATCCAATAAATATTTATTTACAGTTTTAAAAATCTGTTCAATTGAACTAAAATGAAATCCATTGTATGTTAGTAAATGGACATTAGTTATCATTGATTACTCCAATTTTCTCTTTGTACTTTTATGTTTTACAAATTGCCTATACTGAATTTGTTTTAAGCTTATAATCAGAAAAATCATCTAGGAATAAAAATAAGAAGCTTGAGATGACTCAGCAGTTAAGAGCACTTGTTATTCTTACAGAGGACCCAAGTTTCATTCCTAGTGCTCATGTTCCCCCTACATGAGACATGTTCACAAACATTCCAGTTCCAGGTGATGTGACTCCCTCTTCTGGTTTCTGCAGGCACTGAAAACACACACACACACTTAAGGGTTTTTTTTTTTTTAAATCTTTGCCAAATAATAAAATAATAAAGAAAGAAAGAAAGAATGTGATGTTCTCTAAATATTATTAGTCAAATCTAGGCAAATGATGGACACTTCTATTAGACATGTTGGTTTACACCTATGCTTTTCAACATTGGCTGCACACGGTTTCTGACTGTGGGAACCTATAAGAAATGGTGATGTCACGGAGTCACCCTAGAGTCACCTTCCTTTGTTAGGTTTAGATAAATCCGTCTTTTCAGCTTCATGAGCCCAACAGGCTTTACTGATCGTCATTTAAAGTATTGAATTACTGACTGTAATCTCCCTCTTTTAGGGAGGCCCATGTAAAAGAGAAGCATGATTTGAGTTATAAAGGCCAGGTTCAAGTACCAGGTAGAAATTCTACAACTTAAGAGTCTATGTCATGCATGAAACATGAGACCTAGACCACTTCTATCTCTCCTGCTTAATTCTAAGCTTTATAAGTTTTGATGGTGTTCACAGCTTTTCTTTTCCTGTATAAACATGAATAAAACATCAAAACAGTGTCTCATCACTGCAATAGCCATTTTAAGATCTAAGATTCTGGACATATGACATGCAGAATATCAAACATACATATATGTATGTAATATATTATACAAGGAGTACATAAACACAGTAACTTTATGTAAGTTGGACTAAATTGTGACTGGAGATGACATCAAGGGAGTATGAGATCTTAAGAGTTATTTTGAAGATGGACAGCTCAGTTTACAACTACAACTGCTTATCCTGTAGGATTATGTGGTATATCCATAATATGTTTTATATTGCTTCATCTTGTTGGAGACATATGCAGGAGTGTTGTCAGTCTTAATTTGTATAGGTATCCCCAGAAAACCCATTACTTTCAATAAATGTGTAATTATAAAATCAGCCTTTTCAGAACGCAAAGCCGTTGCCCATTGAAACCCTGAATGTGTATCAATGGTATGTACCAAACTTAAGGATTCCAAATTCTGCAAAATGAAACACATCCATCTGCCAGATTTAATATCTTTTGGTATCCCTAGGGTTACATCTAGAGGATAATGGAGTTTGGTTACACAAAGAACAAGTAGGACATTTTCTTATAATGTTCTTGGCTTGTTGCCAAGTGATAGAATCTTTCTTTAAATCTTTACTGTTAACATGTTGTTTTTCATAAAATTTTGAGGCTTCTAGAATATTTCCTATTAATAATTGGTTAATTTCTTCATTTCCTTGTGCCAGTGGACATGTTTGATATACCATGGAGAATTTCTTTATCTGTTTGCCTGTTGCAGTTGAATAAATAACAAGGTTAATTCTGAATTATCAGGATAAATTCAGCAGTTTCTATATGCAAAACAACACTTTATGCATATATCAATAATTATAAGAGAGTCAGTAAAATTTTGTAAACCATAAGAATTATGATTTGTTTACTGAACTATAAGAAGTTTGAACTACTTTGCTTATTTTGTCAGACTTATAGCCAGCCATTCCTAACTTATTTGCATCACTCTACAATGTAGATGTTTTACGAATTGATGTTCCGTTTACAATATGTGGACAAACCCAATTAGTTCTTTTTATAAACTGAAGATGCTTCCTTTTAGGACATTTGCTGTTAATTTCACTCCAAATAGTTACTACAAACTCTTTCCAATTATAATGGAAGTTTTGGTTTCTTTAAAAACTGGGTTATAATATGTACATATGTTTTGTTTTAATCACAACTATAGGGTTTCAGTTTGGGGCTTTATTTTGTCTGCAGCTGGTAATTGTCTTGTTCAGGGTGTGGTCTTTGCCAGCTGGTAACAGCCTGCTTCTTGTGGCATGGAAAGAAGTGTGCTCTAGGATTCTGAGGAAGATACATAGGGAATCCTGGAGAGAGAAGGTGTGGTGTAGCACCACACAGTGTTGGCATGTGGTGTGTTGCAGTTTCAGAGGCCAGACACAGATAGTGTGGCAGTTTATAACAGACAGACAGAGCTTGGAGGAGACTGCTTGTTGCAACAGAGATTGGTATAGCTACCAAAAGATGATCCCACTGACCCTAAGCTGAAGGGAGAGGTAAAGAGGTCTGTGCCCACTAACCTTCTCTCTCCTACCTAAGGTTGGGGGTTAGAAGGGAAAGGGTTTAAGTAATCCCAAATAAATTAGAGTTGTAAAAATGAGCACAACAGCTAATCTTTATTGATTACCCATAATAACATAATCTTAGCATTATTATAAGGGACAACAATTGGCTGGGTCTGTTCCTAAAAGTTGATGTAGTGTTATTCTACCTTTTATGATTAAATCAGAAACTTTTTCTATGTAAGTCTTTATTTTTTTACTTTGTTTGTGTGTGAAGAAAATAGGTTCCATAATATTATCTTCCCTTTGCATAATGGCCTCAGTGGAAAAAAGAGTTGAAAGCAAAATAACCCAACAAAATCAAGTGTAGGATCTATTTGATCCATATATGCATCTCAAAGTCTCTGTTTTACCAGAGTTAACTCTTTCTCTGCTTCAGCTGTTTACCATTTTGGACTGCTTAAGTCTGAATCTCCTTGTAATGTTTGAAACAAATTACATAACTCCTGAGTGATTAATGCGATTGTAAGCACTAGCCAATTAATATTGTCTATTACTTTTTGAAATTAATCTTTGATCTCTGAGAATCTGTACCTTCTGTGGTTGACATTTTTTGACTTCTTTTATAACCAAAATAGTTAATAGAGTTTCCTCTTTGTATTTTTTTTTTCAAGAATAATCTGTAACCCCCAGCATTGCAGAATTCTTTGTGGATTTTTAAACATTTTTCTTCTAAAGTATGCAAGTAGGAATTAGCCAGCGAAACACCATCCAGAGATGACACCATTATGTGAATAAATGGATTGATGAATTTTCTGCAACCTTTTTCCTAGCAGTTGTTCCACAAAATATTGACATAAAGTTGAACTATCTAACAGTCCTTGTGGAAGCACTTTCTAGTCATATTTTTAATGGATCACTACTATTATAAAAAGGTACACAGAAAGCAAAACTTTCCTTAAACTGCTAATATAAGGGAATTGTGAAAACTCAATCGTTTATATCAACTACTATTATAGGCTAATAAAGAAGGTAAAGGATTTCTAGTCTGTAAAGAACCCATGGTTGAATTATTTTATTCACCACTCTTAAATCTTTTAACATCTCCCATTTCCCTGATTTCTTTTTTATAGCAAACACAGTAGAATTCCCTGGGCTGCTAGACTCTTCTATATGTTGATCCTTCAGCTACTCCTATACCAGCTGCTCAAGTGCCTATAATTTTTTCTTAGTTGAGGGCCACTGATCTACCCAGACTGTTTGTCTGTCAACCATATTAAGGGTAGGACCATTGGTATTTAGGCAGTGACCCCCCTCTTATAAATATGGAAATCAGTTCCTGTGATGTCCTCTGTTTGTGCAATTAGCACAGCCTAAAGTTGTTTTTGATGACATATATAAAGTTGTTATGTGTGTGTGTGTGTGTGTGTGTGTGTGTGTGTGTGTGTGTGTGTGTGTTGTTTTGAGGCTCCCTAAGAGCATCTACCACTTCACTCCTAATTTCATAATGAGCTGTCTCTGGGATTGCAAGAATATTAATCTCAGTACCCCATTGTTGTCAAAGATGTCTTGCTCATAAAGGTATGCTTATGTCAGCCACATAAGATCTTAACTACTCTGCTTGACCTTCTATGCATTGCACACTTTGCTTTATTTGAGATATTTTTCTAATTTCTGAAAACTGTGTATAAACCTTCTGCAGTGGTCATTTTCCTAACCTTTTCTGAGACAGAATAAACAAAAAAAGAAACAGAAACGAACAACAGAAAATCCCCTTTGAGAAAATGACAGGGAGAAAAACCAGCAGCAACCACAATAAACTTGTTCCTGATGTCCTAAAACAGAATATCCATCCCTTCTTCTCCTGCCATTTCATTTATGGCATTAGAAAATAATTTTTCCTTTCTGCCTAGCCCAATGTTGGGCACCACTTGTAGCCTTATTTTTTGGCTACTTGTTAAGGATCTTATTCTTACTTCCCTACACTACCCCTATCTTTTCCAACACTGCCCAACACTAGGTAACAGAGAATAAAGGATTGAGGGGAAAGGGGGCATCAATCTTACTTCCTTCTTATTAGGGGTGTTAAGCCCCTTGGAGCTAATTTGATCTTCTTTTTCTGGATATCCCCTCCTAGCAACCACCAATCCAGTAAAAAAAAGTAACAAACAGCAACTGGCAATGGCAGGGAAACAGCAGCCTCACTGCCTGTCAGGGCTCTGGCATTTTATACCCTCCGAAGAGTCCTCAGAATTACCAATGTGAAATATCTTCAGCTGGCAAAATCTCACCTCAGTCAGAGCACAAGGCTAATCACAGCTAATGGCTGAGGTCAATCTGAAGCAGCCCCATATCCCACAGCTGGGATTAGAACAAAATCATATCCCCAACATGACTTGGTTTTTAAAGAAATCAAAAATCTCACTACAGGAGAACTTCTATTCTCTTTAGATAGTCCAGTGTAGTGGCAAGAATTTGATATGATTTTTGACTTGCTTTCAGTTAATCTTTTCCACTTAAAAATGAAATGTAACTATAGCCTCAAATGCCTGATGGCAATCTGAAAAGAACTGTAGGAAGAATAAACTTTCTTGGGTAACAGGGGAAGTAAAGTGAGAGGCATGAATTTTGTGCAGATACAATATCTTAAAATCCTGATTCCTAGGCACCAGCAAGATGACTCAAATGTCAAGGCACCTGCCTCCATGCCTGCTGACTTCTGTTCAATTCTCAGGACCCAAGTGTCAAAAGGAGAAAACTGACAATTGTGTTGTCCTCTGACTGCTACATGGGCATTGTGGGATGAACACACACTAGACAGACAGACAGACAGACAGACAGATAGAGAGATAGGTAGATGGATGGATGATAGATTGATAGATGATAAATGGATAGATACTTGGATGATAGATAGACATAGATTGATAGATAAATAGACTGATAGATGATAGGTAGATAGATCTTTTATTCTTCATTCTATAGCCAGCTTCCCCCATGATACACAGCATCACCCCTGCACATGCATGTACTTTCAAAAGAAAAATTTCCTCTCCTAGCCTTACAATGCTATCTATAGCCCTACAATGTAAGTGTCTGCGGGTGCTCAGCTACAAACAAATGGAACCTCACCCTCTGCCTGTTTTGTGCAAGAACAGTCTTTTACTGGCACCCTTCATGCTATAGTGACAAACCGAAAAACAGGCTTTCCAATCCCATTTTAAATCTATATTACATCAAGGTCAGTATCTGTCTTCCACTGGAATCATAAATGCATTCTGTAGCTTTAAACCAAATAATAGCCCTCCTATACAGACAGGGTATGACTTCAACATTATTGCTTTCTTCTTTTTTTTTTTTCCTTAGGTCCATAACGATGTTCAGTTACTGCTCCCTCCAGCATCAGCAATGCTGTAAGGTTTTCAGGGACAAGCCTTTACTGCCTACTGTCGCTTCTGGCTTTATTGTCAGCGACAATTTTAATTCATTTCATTTCTGTGTCACTGTCACTCCAACTTCTATCTTCGACACTACGTAGTATCTGAAGTTCAGAGTTAATGTAGAAACCTTTGCTTTAATAGAAAAAAATAATGTTCTTTTACTCTTTCCTCTCACATTAATAGAGAACAAGCTACTGCCAGCTCTAAAATTCAGCAAAGTAAAATTTTTTCCAAATGCCAAGGGACTCTTCACTGTCTTTTCAGAGAGACGAAAAGACAAGGATTATCATTTACAGGAAACAAATAAAAGAAGATTTTAGGAAATAACTGGATTGGTTTGTGTGTTTTGCGTTTTTTTTTTCTTTTTTCAAGGCCTGGCTTTAGTTTTTTGTTTTGTCATGGGTTGGTGAGGTGGGTGACTTCTGGGGAAGGTTTTCATCTGGCTTTCCCTCTCCTCTCTCTCCTTTGGTAAAGTTGAGATAGAGCTATTGGCATTTATTTTCCACTTGGTGATGCTTTAAGTTCGAGTTCAGTTTGTGTGTGCGGGGGGACCTTGTACAAATTGTTCCTGCCAACAATGAATCTGATCTTGTATTGAGCTGAGATGTGCAAAATGGTCTCTGGGGGAAAGAAGGTGCACCTTTGTAAGGTAAATGAATTCTTCCATAGCTCTAGGGAACAGTGAGATTGCTGTACTGTATACTGATGCCCCAAAAAGTTTATTATCTTTCACTCATTTGTGGACCATTTGCTCTGACTTGATAGAGAATCCAGTCAATAATAATGTCTTTTTGGATTTACACTGAAAAAAATGGGATAATATGTGCAGTACTTTGTTTTTCTTTTGGCATCAATAAATATCTTGTATCAAAGGCATGGAAGAATACATAGCTATTTCTTAGGCACCAACATTCGTCCCTGCTGTGTTCTCTCCCACTGTCTTGATTTGAAGGGAGACAGTCAGCAGAGTTGGCCTGCCAAAGCAAAGAAAGAGTAGCTCAAGAAGCGAAACAGAGAAAATGCTGAGGGAAGCAGTTTCATATCCTTGCTACTTATTTCCTGTTTCCTCTTGGAACAGGACTAAAAGATGGAAGCCTTGATATAGGACAAGTATGGAAGAGGGAATCGTACAACTGTAATTATTTCTGGGCAAATGACAGTTTGGGGTAAGGTTAAAATGTTGAGCAGATGAATCATATAACATGATCTTTGCATTCGGTAATATATGAGTCAGTAAAGAACTGAGTGAATCTGTCCTTTCAGAAATAGGGTCATTCCTGGCAAAGCCAGCATTATGACTCCATTACTTCTGTCCTATAGCTGAGGATTACAATGGTTGCCCTTGTCTTCTACTTATTTTTTCCAGCAAATGCACTTAACAAACATCTTGTGATAATAGGCCCGGCACTTCCATAGCATCAACAAATTGTAAGTTAGTTACTAGTGGAATTATTGTCATTGAAGGCTGCCAGAGTTTCCAAGATAGAGTATTCTTTAACCAGTGCAAGCTTTCTTTTGTAGATTTTGTAATTTCCACAGTAAAAAATTGAAATTCTACGAAAAGCACAGGGCCATTTCTTTTCTGTAGCCTTATAAATGTGGTTTTGTCATATTTATTTTCTCCAGAAAAAAAAATTAATCCCCTTGTGGCTAATGTTGAAATTTTAGACTTCTCACTTTCTGGCACACTCATTTCAGAAGGGTGTCATTTACTGAGATGTGGGTACATTACTTTATGATACTATGGTCTTCACTCTATAACACAGTGAGAAAGCAAGAAGCATCACGGCTACTGAACATGTGGACTTTTTATGAGCAATCATATTTGGAATAAAAGTAATCAAGTGTAAAGAGAAGTTGGCATTAATCAGTCAAGATATTTTGGGCCATAAGTAACATAAACCTCTAAAGGGCTGGGATAAGAGCTCAGTCTATAAAATGCTTTCTGTATAGGCATGAGAAACCAAGGTCAACCCCCAGTACTCATATAAAAAGCTAGACACAGTAGTATGTGCTTTTCATCCCAATACTGTGGAGATGGAGGCATTGTTCATTCGGCGCTTAGCAAACAGACAGTAATGCTGTTTGCAAAAGACCCTTGACAGGAAATGATGAGGAAAGTTCACCAGAATGAACAGATGAGACTGGAACTATAAAGGCTGAACAGTCTGGGCCTGGAGGAGTTGGGAACATCTTCAGATGTGGTAAAGATATCTGGATTTTGACGGATTTTACACTTAGCAAAGCTCAACAACCATTCTCATTCCCTACTCTACCAGAAGACCTAGGTGTGGAAAGGCAGCATGCACTATGTACACAGAGATACAGAGGCCCAATCTCAGCCTTTGCAAAGACCACACACCAGGCTTAACACAAAATGGCATGGAACAGACAGCGTGGACTACAACAGTGAATATCTACATAGGGACTAATATGAGCAGAGCAGCTGAGCCAAGGTGTTCAGCTCCTAGTATAAGATTCATTGGCAACATATACCAGTGGCTGAAAGAGAGAAGGTCAAATACGTATGATTAAAAACTGTCTCTCCAGCCTGGTGAATGCCTGCTCAGATTGATATTTAAATTTTAGTAGCCTGGGGTTCGCTGGGTGGGCTAGGCTCTCTGTCAGTGAGGTGAGGCACAGGCATCCACCCATCTCCTCCTCTCAGACACAGGGGTTACAAATGTACACCTCTCTTTCTGGTTAACTTTTTATATTGGGTACTGGGGTTCCAGCTCAGTTCTTCATGTTTGAAAAGCAAACACTTTGACTATTCTCCCAGTCCACCAGAGATTCAATCTCAACTAGAAAGTTACATGACTTATAACCCATTGTGATTACGTCTAATCAGTAGCCTTGATATTTATGTTATCTGCTGTGATTTCTTTTTAAACTTCAAGGCAAGAATTGCTCTCTCTCTGTGTGTGTTTTATTGATAATGAAGAATAGGTTCAAAGAGTTCAAGTACCTTGTTTATGATCAGTCCCCATGAGTGACTCTCCTGTGTTTGCACTTGGGACGATGTACTCCCTGACCTCCACTCTCAATTCTTCCCGTTTGCTAGGCAGCCTTGGCTGAGATGGAAATTGCTGTTCTTCTGCAGGCACGGTAGAACACTCTTTATAGCACAGCAGGTCATCCCATTTGGATAGTGTTGCTGTTGCTATGTCCTAAGTCAACAGCAACACAGCAGAGTTACATAGGATCTTTATAAACATGACTCTACTTGATCTACTTACACAGATACCACCATCCATCACCATTTTTGCAGGTGTTCAAAAGGAAGCGGGCTAAGGAGATGAAATAGCAGGTAAGGGCATTTCCACCAAGCCTGGGGACTTCAGCTCAGTCCCTTTGTCCCACATAGTGAAAGGAGAAAGCCAACTATCATGAGTTTTCCTTTGGCCCCCACATGGACACTGTGGTCCACATGTACATGTGCACACATACATACATACATACATACATACATACATACATACATACACACACCCTAAAAATATGTAATTAAAAAAATTTAAGATGGGGTAAGGAAAGGGATGAAGGAAGGGAACAAAAAGGGAGGGGTATCTAATTTGATGAGAATCTAAGCCTTTTGAATTTGGGTTCAGTATTATGTTTTCAACAAAACTAAATTGTAAAAGAAGAAGAAGAAAAAAGAATCTTGATTGCACCTTCCTGGAGCTCAGACAGTGATTCAGTGTTTGCGCAGTGAGACTGAAAAGGCAAAGAGCGCGGTATGTCTCCTCAGAATGCCAACAGACTATAATGGAAGCGGGGGAGAATGGGTAAATGTCAGCCAAGGATCAGCAGCTCTGTGAGGATCACTTACCTTTTCAATCCATATCAAAATCCTCCATCCAAACTGTTAATATGCCACAGGCACTGATCAGTCCCCAGTTCCATCAACAGCACCAACGAGGAAGGGATGGGTCTTCGTGCTCAGTGGGAACGATTACCTGCGACTTTAATATTCCATCTCCAGGCTGTTACTACAGCATGAGGAATACTTTTCTATCTTCTCTCTCTTCCTGTTCTTATACTGATGATGTCAACGGATGCCACATAAGTGCCTAAGTTAAAACTTAGCTCCCCTTGGAATGTTGTGGGTTTTTTTGCTCTATACATTGTGACCTCATTTTTCTCCCCCACCATCATTGCTATTCCCTAAGTTTTCATCTACAGTTTTTTCTACCCACCCTTGACATATGCACACTCATTTCTATCTGTTTACTGGCAATGCCTCCTACTTCAGTTCTGTGACACTGTTCCTGCCAAAGTCACTGCCAGTAAAACACTTTAATCACGCACTCTATCCCTTGCTTTGAAATGTGCTCAGTGTTGTTACGGCCCAGTGCCTCAGTGAGACCTCCAAGGGCCTCCCAGCCTTGATCCAGTTTCCTTCGCCAGCCCCACTCGCATGCCCTTCTGCTTCTCTACTGTTGAGCAATGCATCATAGACCTGCTTGTAAAATCTGGTGACTTTTCATACCCTCTTCTCTTTGTCTTTATTTCCATCTTGTCTAAGTTCTCTACTTTACCCTGGCATTAGGCATCCTTACCTAACACTCCTTAAGCATGGTCACCAGTGACATATTAGAATTACACCAATATTTTGACAAGAAAGCCAAAATCAGGAACTTAGGACTGTGTTTGTGGAGGAAACTAACTATAGCTATGCATGATTAGCAACCTATAAGGGTGGTGGGGATGTATAGTTTTTGTCATAGGAGTCAGATCTTTTTTGCAAAGGGAAAGTCTAGACACCAAAGAGAACTTATTTTAGGGGAGGGGAGGTTGAACACACTACACTGGGTTCTGAGATACTGTTTCCTAGCTCAAAGCAACCTTGGCCTCTTATCAGAATGCTTGGGAATGAAGAAAGTTGAAGAGAAAATACTGAAAGTTTCTCCACTGACAGCTCTAAAAACAGAATCATTAAAAACAGGCTCTTGGATGATCTGAACAAAGCCATGTGAAGAAAGCAGTGCTCATCTCAGTACTTGGGAGGCAAAAACAGGTGAATCTGTGAATTCGAGGACAGCCTGGTATGTATGGAGAGTTCCAAGGTAGCCACAGCTACACAGTGAGACCCTGTCTCAAAAAAAATTCTTTTTTTTTTTTACATGGAGCACTTCATGAACTGTACGGAAGGAAAGAACTAGCTCCCAAATCTAGATGCAGCTTTAAAAGGAGCAGTGTTAGAGATGTCCATTATTTGTCCTTTTGTGGGAAAGAGAGTAGGAGAGAAGAAAAGAGCTACAGCAACCCATTTATTGTAGCTAAGAGTCGGTAGGAGGTTTCAGTAGTAGTTATCCCTAAAAGGCACTGAGGCAAGAAAAGAGAAATGTGCACCATTGCCACCTGATGCTTCAAAAAAATACCAAAGAGCCCAAATAAGGGCTTTCTTCCAGCCACTTAATGCTTATTCATGAGGTCTGAAGCATGCACACAGCATGCTGGGTGCCAAAACAATAGCAGGGAACAAGACAGGTATGAGGAAGTGAATTTGGATTATAAGCCAGTACACAAACAAGAGGGAAAGGCCATTCCACATATCAATCAACATAGTAGAAAATAAACCAGGTTAATGTGATGGAGAGCTGGGGGTCAGGAGAGGTCCCGCTGGTGCCGCTTGAGCTGAGTTATGGAAATCATAAAAGGAAACAGCCTCAGGATGACATTAGAAGAACCATCTGGTAGTGAGGAAAGCAAGTCTCCAGACCTTAAATAGTAATGATCTTGGGCATTTCAAGGGTCCAAAGAAGGTCAAAGTAGGAGCTACGATGGGTGAGCGAATGAGAGCATGGTAATGGGTGACTTATGAAGATAAAAGGCTCTGAATCATATATGAACTTAGAGACCATATTTCAGAACGTTGAACCTCCTTCTGTGTATGATAGGAGGCTTTAGGAAGTCTTGGCATATAATCTACGTGATCTGAAATGTGTTCTCATGTTTCACTATGGCTGCTCTGCAGAAAAGAGAATGTGCAGGAAACAGGAAGTCAGGGGATCTAGACAGAAGTCATTATAAAAACTATGTCAGTCTTACTGAAAAGTGATCGTGGGTACTCAGACATCAGTGACTGTCAAGGGTAAAAGATTTGGTTGAGGTGGGAAATACGTTGCAGAGGCATTAAGTAGGATTTGTTGACACATGGAATGTTGGAACAGAGAGAATGGAGAATGAGAAAAGGTTCCAACGACTCTGGTTCTTGGGAGGCAGAGAACTGAGCCTACCACAGATGTCCACGCAACAGGAAGAGATCAAAGCAGATACAGAGAACCACAGCCAAACTTTGGGCAGAGGGCAGGGAGCATAGAAATACTCCGGATGAGACAGGCGCTTCAAAGGAAGTCCAACAGCCGGTTGTGGTGGCACACACCGGTAGGATTTGCTGAAGGAGGCAGAGGCAGGAGGATCATGAGTTCGAGGCCAGCCTGGGCTACACAGTTTTGAAAACAAGCAACAGGACAGGAGGATGCCAAGGAGGACCTCTGGGGGGGGGTCAATGTAGGGATGTATCAGAGCAGATATTAAGACTCGCGATCAAGCCTTTGGCAGAGGGCGAGAAGTGATGATAGAAATGGAGGAGGTTGGTGAGACTTGGAGAGAACAAGAGCTCCACAAACACCAAATTGAGCAGGGTACAGGGGTCTTGTATGAGACCGTTTCTACAACCTAGGACCACATGTGGATGTGGCCTGGAACCCCTGCTCAGATGGGGCCCATAGTAGCTTGGTGTCGGACTGAAGACCCTAGTGAGGGAAAACAGGGACTGTTTCAGTCTTGAACTTGATGGCTGACTCTTTGACCCTCCCCCATACATGCTGGGGAGTGACAGACTGGTTAGATCCCAGGGGAGGACATTGCAGCCAGCCCTGAGGGGACAGGTTGAGCTGGGGTTGGATGGAAGGGGAGGAGGTCCTCCCCTGTTGGTGGACTTGGAGGGGGCGGGGAGGAGATGAGGGAGGGTTGGGAAGGGTGGGAGGGAATGAGGGAGGGGGCTACACTTGGGATGCAAAGTACCTAACCTGTGATTGATAACAAAAAAAATAAATTAATAAAAAAATTATTTCCTTCATGACTTATTAGTACTAAATGTTTGATTTATATATCTTTTCACATGCGTATATGACCAAAGATGTGCAAAAATGTCTCAGGCGAAATGCTGCCATAAATAGAAAATATTAAAGGAGCCCTATGCTAAAATAAAAAAAAAAAAAAGAAGTCCAACAAAGCCAAAAAATCTGGGCCCGGAATGCTCTGGAGAGACTGATGCATCAGTCAAGGATCATACATTGAGAGGACCTAGGCCCCCTGCTTAGATGTAGCCCTTAGGCTCTCAGTCTCCAAGTGAGTCCCCTAACAAGGAGAGCAGGAGCAGTCTCTGACTTGAACTCCTCCTTGCCTGGTGTTTTATCGCCTCCCCCTGGGGAGGTGGCGAAGAGGATCCAGAAAGTCCTGATGAGACTTGATAGGCTAGAGTCAGATAAGAGAGGAGGACACTCCCCCTTTTTAGTGCACTGGGGGAGGGGGAGAGGGAGTAGGAAGGTGGGAGGATAGGACCTGGGAAGGTGAGGGAGGGGGCTACAATCGGGATACATTAAGAGGAAGTGTGTGGCTAGAGGAATTAGTTTACTAGTCTCTAGCTCATATGCTATTTTGAAGGCTTATAGAACCATTAAGATGGAGTATGTGACTAGAGGAATGAGTTCACTAGGACAAACATTTGAAGGTCAGTAGGCCGGATTACATTCTACCTATCTACCTATTTCTACCTTAATGTCTACGCCATGTGAATAAGCATAATGCTCCAGCCATGATTAAAGGTCCCAGCTTAGCCTCTCCAGTCATGACAGGCTGTGTGTGACTCTCCAAAACCATAAGCCCAAACAGATCTTTCCCTCCCTAACTTATCTCTATCAGGTATTTGGTCATAATGACAATAAAAGTAACACGAGGTAGAGTTGAAAATCTTTAGCATCTCTTTGGAGCTAGTCTCCAAAGTCTAAGTAGGTAAATGAATAAAGTAACTTTTTATTACAAAGCAAAAGCCCAATAAAGTCTCCTAATTATGCGTATAAGGTACAGTACACAGAGTTCTGGGACACGTTTGTCAACCCTACAAAAACACAACTTTGTGGTTTATTATCAGCACTAATAAAAGCTGCTGCTTCTGTAGCTGAATACCAAGCGAAGATGCAGGTTGCAGCATAAGAATTTTAGCGAGTAGAATTGAGTTTGCTAATGGTCAAAGGTTATATAAAGTGGCTTTATGTTATAGCTGATATTACTCTAAGTCTCTGCAGCTGAATACATAGATTACCAAGGTGATGTTTCCATTGGTAATGGAGAAAGGCCTTGTGCACTAATTTGTGAAACACTCCAAGAACAGATATGAGATTGTTGGTGCCTCTGACTCAGTGGCCAATGCTATGTATTTCTAGACATGGGCTGGGCAATGTGTATGAATCAGTAAACCACCACATGGTAATGGCATATTTGCTATGTCTTTCTACACCAAATTCTGCTTGGACAAATGGACATAAAAGTCAGTCTTCATTATCACTAAGGCTGATACACAGAGATTCCAAGATCCACATGGCCAATTCATAAGCTCAGAGGTGCTCCAAGGTCTCCCCTAACAAAGTTTATGTCCACATTTTCATTGTGTAAGCCAACAACATCCAAGATCCCTAGCTGCCCATGACTCTCCGTTACTACAGCTCCCCCAGACAGCTACAGTAAATGATTCTTTAGAAATGACAAAGCCCTGTCTTAGCTTCCCACTTCCCCATCATCATTTAGTGTGATGTCTCAGCCTCTAGTGCCTGCTCTAACCTTCACCTTCATTAAACCCATTCCAGGAAAGATATAGCACAGTCTTAACTGTGAACATCTACAAACAAAGCTCATTTGTCTTCTTGCCACGCAATGCAAAGAGCCCTCAGAAAGAGAATCCCAGTGCCTAGGTCTGTAGGAAGAAAATACACTCTGTGAACAAACTACCATCTGTATGTCATCCTCACTCCAGGTTTGGGATGGAGAGGAACAGCTTTTCCAGATAAAGACTAGAAAACAGTTAAGATTACTAAAACTACAAACATTCAAATGAAATGCCTTACTGCTAATGCTCCCCTTTTCACTAGGTCAAAGGATACAAGATCAAGCCTGTGAAAATGGACTTTGGGTCCTGGCTAATGTAGCCGTGTTCACAAGATCCATTTGTTACGAACTATAGGCAGGCTGTCTAGATGAAGTCTAGGGGGAGAGACAGAGGTGCCAGTCTCACACTTAGCATCTAACATTAGTTTATCTGTTTACATTCTGCCTATTCCTCTAGTCTATAACTTCCTTGCAAGGGGATACCTGACTCATTTATCTTTATAATCCCAGTAATAATAATTGGCTTCAAAAGGACACTCAGTGAGTGAAACATACTGTCCTGACTAGGAAAAGGCTTTTCCCACTTAGCTTTCTATTTATTTGTCATATTTGCTGCTGTGTAAGGCCTTCAGTTAAGGCTTAATCTTTGTGATTTACTTACTTGCTGGTCAGGTAAACGGCTTTATTTGGTGCTCTCCAGGAAAGGCAGCTGCCTTTCATATCTTTCCCTTCCTCCCTGCATCATTGCTCAGGAGACTAGAAGCTGCTTGCTGTCTCGGTGTGTGGCACATTCTGGTCAACTCTAGTTGAGACTGTTGTTTTGCTGCTGCCGCTGTTGTTTTCGTTGCTTTGAGACTGGGTCTCACTACGAAGCTTTGGCTGGCCTGGAACTCACTCTGTAGACTAAGCTGGAATTGCCTCCCAAATATTGGAAGTAAAACGATATGCCACCACACCCTGCTAAAGATTGTAGGATCTGTCTTTGTTGTTGTTATTGTTTTAATTACAAATCATGATTAGAAAAAAGGCGAGCAGTGCCATTGCCTTGGTTAACTGGGTCAAAGAGCTCTCTACCATCTTGTGTTCTGAAAACATAATTAAAGCCCTGACTAATTAGTATTAAAGTAACCTTAATTAACTAACCTAACTTACTACTAATCAAGGGAATGGGTCTTCTGAGAGATTCTGGATCATTTTCTAGTCAGTACACAATATAAGTTAATATACACAACACCCCTATGGATACATTCATTTAAAAAAAAATTAAAACTCTTCATGGTTGGGAGTACAAGTTGGAGGTTACTTGCTTATTTATTTATCCTCTGCTTCTTCTCACAAAGGATTGGGCTCAGAGGACATTATCTTGCATTTGTATTACACAACTCTTGCCATGATTATGAAAGAAGAAGATATTTAGAGTGCTCTTAACTGGCTCTGAGTCATTAGTAAGCCCACGATAATTACCCTACCTGAGTAATACGGGGGCTTCCATCTCTGATTTCTGCATTACATATAGTGACTTAGCAGAAGCTGGCTTACTCTGTGGACTCCAGCTTCCTTGTTTATAAAATGAATTCATAGCTCATGCCATCTTCCAACCTCAGCTTTGTTATTCTAGGAAGAAAGGTTTTTCTGGGCACCTAGGTCTTCTATTTTGCAAGCCTATAGATATGATGCGGCATTGGCTGTATAATTTAAGGAGTCATTTTTTTTGACTGTTCACAACTATTTGGTCCTTTTCAGAGTTTGTATCAGGTCTCTTCAAGGTTTCCTAATGAGGAGGCAGGAAAGCAAACTACTTCTAGCAACAAATGCCAGAAGCACAATCCTTACTGAGCAACAAGATCTGAGTCCCGCACTCCAGTTCTGCAACATAAGGGGCTGTGCCATCTGCCATCTGCCATTTGTCACTGGTATGGCTGCATCCTCAAGTCTACTTCCTCAGTACAGATTTGGAGTCAGACGAGACCAAAGAGAAACATTATGAAGCCAGTAAGGAAGCAGAGGCCACTGAAGACACCAAAGTGAAGGACCAAAGGCCCCAGTTTCTTCTGCTTCCTAATTTTTCGAAAGTGAGCTCTGTAGAAATCACCCAGTCCACTTCTTGATTTTCCACAATAAAGAATGCATAGCTGTTGAAATCCTGGGCCATGCAGCAGGAACAGTACAATGAGGCAGCAGAGTTAATATCTGAAGGAAGTTATAAACTGTTCTGTTGTGAACAGGCTTAGAGCGAGCTATTGGTCTTTCAGACTGAGATCGCTTCAAGGCAGTCTGTGAAGAGCCTGGGGGTAGATGGCCACCAGCACCCTCCCAGCACAGAGTTGCTCTGCTCCCCATTGCTGGGGGCATCCTCTGCAGATGGATTCATCTGACAGCGCTAAACAACGTAAATAATGCCGAAGGAACATAAGCACCCTTTGAAGCCGAACAGACCAGTCTTCATGTTTTCCTTCAGCATCCGTGCTGATGCCAATGCTGCCTGGGAAGTCTCTCCTTTGTCTTTTGTTACTTATGCTCAATTCACAGTAGATGGATAAATGGAAAGGTTATTGAATGTATGGACAGGTGCATTAAAGTACTTCTTTCCCTTTCCACCTAAATCAGCACATCGGTTTTTGTTTTGTTTTTGTTTTTGTTCCCCTGGGTACGTGCCCCCTTGTTTCTTCAAACACTGTGCCCAAAGCAATTATCAGACTTTAGTGTCTGAAAGGATTCTCCAGAAAACTTAATGACTGTACAGATTCATGTTCCTATGCCTAAATAAAGATTCTGGTTTGACAAACCATCTATAAATACAGGAATGTAAATGGTAATATCACCCACACTGGAGTGGGAGACAGGGGTTCAAAACTGGTCCTCAAGCTGTCTTTCCAGAAAAATGTCATGAAAAGATTTCTCTTTGCTTCTCTGGTTTGTTGTTCCTATAGCAGCATCTTCAAATTTTTTGATATTTATCTGTCTCAGTTAGGGTTTCTGTTCTGTAAAGAAATGCCATGACAACGGCAACCATTATTTTAAAAAACAACAACAACAAAAACCAAACATTTAATTGGTGCTGCCTTACAGTTTCAGAGGTTTAGTCCATTATCATCATGGCGGGATACAGGGCAGCACATAGGCAGTTGTGGTGTTAGAGGGGTAGCTGAAAGTTCTACATTTGGATCCATGGGCAGCAGGAAGAGAATGCCACACTGAGCCTGGCTTGAGCATCTGAAAACTCAAAGCCTGCCCACAGTGACACACCTTCCCAACACGGCCACACCTCTTAATAGTGCCACTTCCTATGGGCCCCAGGGATCACTTTTATTCAGACCACCAGAATATCAGTCCACCTCTGGAACAGATAAGTAGAAATAAATGACACCAGCAGAAGAATCTCATAGGGCTGCCAGAGCCCAAAAGAGCATGACACCATCTAACTTCAATATTCACTGTAAAGATGTAGTAACAAGACAGGTGTGGTTTTCAGAACAACGGTAGGCAAGTAGATCAATAGAATAGATTTCAAGTTTAAGATATAGATCTAGACATCAACGAGTAATTGATTTTCAACAAAGGTGAAAAATTATTCATTAGCGAACAAAAATAATGTTAACAAAAATGTTGAAAATAATGGACACACTTATGTGATGCCAATACATGTCCTAATCAAACATAATAAAAAAGTAATTCAAAATGATTAACGTACATATTCAGAAACCTACAGACTTCCAGATGGAAAGAAAAATGAAAATCTTTGTGTCCTTATTTTAGTAAAAGAACTTTTGGATCAAGTGTGGTGGTATACACCTTTATTCTCAGTACTTAGGAGGCAAGTTCCAGTCCAGCCAGTGCTACATAGCAAAATCCCCTCTAAAAAGAGAAAAAGCAGCTGGGAGCGGTGACACATGCCTGTAATTCCAGCCCTCAGGGAGGAAGAGGCAGGAGTAACTTTGTGAGATCAAGGCTAGCCTGGTCTACAGAGTGAGTCCAGGACAGCCAAGGCTACATAGAAAAACTGTGTTTCAACAAACAAAAACAAACAAAAAGATTCAAAGAAAAGGAAGAATTCCAAAACAGAAAAATAAACAAACAAAGGATAGATGGCAGAAAATCAACAATAGAGATAGATAAATGATGAATGGCACATGCTAAAGACATAGAATATAGATAACAAGTAGATGATAGATAAATTATAGTGCTAGATGACAGATAGGTAATAGATGATGATGGATAGAAGATAGATAGATGATAGATAGATAGATAGTAGAAAGTTGATGGGGGTGTATATATGTGTATAATAAATAATAGAGAGGCAGATAGTAGGGAGATAAAAATAAATGATAGAGAGATGACAGACATATGATATGTATAAAGCACACACATATGTGTAAAGATGCAACATTATTGTCATTATTAAAATAGAAATCACATGCATGAACCACTGCATACCTTTCAGAATGGTTAAAATTTAACAGACTAATATCAAATATTCACAATGCTCTAGAAACAAAATGCTATTTCATCAATAAGAGACAGACTATAAATGGATGAGACTAAATAATTTTGTTGATTGAAACAAATACATAGTAAAGAGAGCAAAAATTAGGATTCTATTTACATAAATTTTAGAAAAAGAAGCCCAACATCTCTTGATACAGAGTTGCTAAGTTTTCTTCTGTGACAAGAGATGACATAGAAAGATGAAGACTTCATTTTAAGGGACTAAATGGGTTATTTAGAAATGATGAGTACATTCATTATTTTTATTATCACAATATCTGATATATGTGACAAATTATTCAAAGTATATACTTTATATGAAAGTTTTTCAATGTCTACTGTAGTTCAGTAGCAGTTTATATTAATAATTGTGCAGGCAGTTAGTTTTAAAGAAACAGAAAATAAAGTGCAGGAAAAGATAATTTCCAAAAATCCAAGATGAAAATATTGCACAGTACAATGTGATTCCCTGGCCACTGTTCCCATTGCTATAGAAATACAAATACTAAACTCTGGTTGAACTCAAGGGGCATGACTTTGTCCAAATGGAGGACAAAGCAGAGCTGCACTGGACAGAAGGATTGGCATGGAAGAGAGACAGTTACCTTTATACTCCGTGGCCGGAGGCTACAATATAACAGATAAAAAATTCACACCAAGGAAAGCAGGAATGACTAGGTTACTTCAGAATACAGGTGCAAATCAAAGAACTGCCTAAAGCAGTTGAAAGTTTGTACTTGTTGGCAGTAGGATTGGAGGACAGGAGTAGGAAAGCATCGCATTGTAGGTTGTATGCACAAGAGAAACTACACAGGAAGCTTTACATGCACACATAAATTGTGGTGCCCTCTCATCATCATCTGGTTTCACAATTACTGGGGGCGGGGGGCATAATGTTCCATGAATATTTCATTCTTATGTAGAGTGCAGACCTTATGACTAGATGACTAATATGCCCTGTAAGTTAGAGAAAGCCAATTGCTCTGAATAAAATTTAAAAATTAATCTCACCCTGAGCCATTGATTGATATGTTAAGGAGAATAAAAAGCATATATATATATATACCTTTCTTATCTTTCAGAGAGATTTGCATACAACCCAGTTTAGACCCCTTCCTTTATTTTAGAAGACTTGTTTACACTAAAATATGAAGTTCTGCCTTCTGCTCCAGAGGGAAGAGGTGGGTGAACACATGCACCTTAAAGTATCAAGCCTTACAATTCCAGTCTACAGTGCAAAAGAAACATCTGCATGGAGCTCTTCATCCCCTCTTCCTCCCATCTGTTTTACTTTCTGAGCAGAAGATGCTTGGCTGCCATGCACTTCCACAATTCTATACTACATCACAGTTCTGAACGCTGGGCTCCATGCTTCAAGGACTGAACCTCTATCAAGAAACCTCTCTTTGTCAAGAGGTTATCTCAAGTACTCAGCAGAATGGGGAAAAGATGGCTGACACATATGATAAGGGTGTGAATATTAGCATTTCTATATTGTAGAGATAAAGATAGAATTAAACTATAGTAGACTAATTTTATTTAAGTTTATATCTTACTGTATAATTTAATAATGTTTTATTTTTATAGTAACTGAATGTTACTATAATGAGTATTGAGAATTTTATACTTTTATACAATAAAACATGGTCACATCCACCACCTATTTGCTCCTCTCCAATTTCTCCAACGTGGACCTCTCCTGACTGTATGTCTTATGGTTTTGCTTTTGTTTTTTTTATAATGCACTCATTCAAATTTGTGTTGCCCATACTTTTATAGGTACAAGGCTATCCACTGGAAAAAGGAAAATCTACCTATGTCCACATGTTGGGAGAAGGGAGAGAGAAGAAGAAGAAGAAGAAGAAGCAGCAGCTTCCTTCTCCAGGAGTTATCAATGACCAATGGCTTCTCTGTAAAAGATGAAGTCTAGAAGGTTCCTACAGTTTTTGCTGGCCTGATCTCATGCAAGTCCTTTACAGGCAACCACACTGGTGTGAGGAGACAGCATTTCATAGCACTTCCCACCCCTATCGCTTGCCTTCATTCTGCCTCTGAGGCCATGCTCCCTATAATAAGCTAATTCTTGTAGCTTGCCAGTAAGAAACATGTAAGATCCTCTGTACTTTCGTTAAGATGTGAATGCCTTGTCTTCTAAATAGTAACTGGGAAGATTTAAATTTAAAAGAAATGATATATAACTTGCATCTATGATATGGACAAATTTTGAGAAAAATATAAAGTCACACAATACAACGCTGCTGATAACGACATAAGAGAACAAGTACCCTGTTTTCTCTCATTTCATTCAGATTACAATGAGCAGTTTTGATTGCTGTTATTATCTTATAATATTAAAATGTGTACACCCTATGATTTTAGTCTTTGGGGGATACTAAAATATAATTTCTGAAACGGGATAATTTATAGATAATAGGAATTTATTTTTTCAAAGTTCTGAAGGATTGGGAAGCCCGCGATCAAGGTGCTAGTAGGTTCAGTGCAGTAAAGTGAAGTGGCAAAGACCGGTCCTTGCCTCAAGGTGGCTCCTTGAATGACATCTCACCTGACAGTGATAACAAAATGCCTGGCTGATTCCCCACCAGCATTTTGTGAGGCCAGTAAATGCAGTCATGAGAAGGAGGGCCATGGCTTCTTGAAGGCATGTCTTAAGCTATGCTAGGTCAAAGAATGTGATGGATATAATTTCAAGATGGCTCCTGCATCACTGCCCCCATGTGTACAGCTTTGTCCATCCCCCTAGAAAGAAGATGAGATTGTGATTTGGAAAGATTTTACTCCTATGATTATGAAACACAATAAAAGATGAAACAGTATTTCAGATGTAATCACCGTCCATCATCTACAAATGTTTAGTTCACGGAAAAGGAGAATATTTGGGTGAATCAGATTTAGTCAGACAAAGTAGGAAAGGGAACTAGTCCTTTTCTAAGAAATTTTAAAAAACTATAATAATAATAATTATAACTGAACAGCCAGGCTACAAGCTTCCTAGAACTTAGTCGCAGGACCGGTATGCTGCCAATCCTCAAAGTGTATATGCCAAGGCACGTATATACATGGTGTGTTCAATGGGAGCAGTAGTTAGTGTAGTGATTTCTCCAAGCCTGAAATGTTTCCTCCCTTCTAAAGGGAGGCTTTAGCTGGTGAGCTGCCTGTGAGTCCTGCTCTTCCTCCAGAGTTTCAGCTTGTGTGAGCCATCAGCTAGGCTTAGGCGGGCTTTTTTGGTAATGCATCCCCACTTGAGAAACCCTGCTCCAGTAAGTAGCCCTTCACCCATATTCCTGTATGTAACCCTAACAAATTTGTTGGTTCAGCAATTAGGCATTGATGGGACTGTCAGTTTGGTTCTGTCATCAGTTTCCTATATGAACCACACCGATATTTGTTCATGTCCCCGTCAGAAAAGGGCACACAACAGTAGCCAACAATCCAGATCATAACTCCAGTCAGTCTAGCAATGTTAGGTAAGAACTATGTTGGTATGTTCAGTGTCCTTCTTTGCTATGATAATCAAGAAGTAGTATAGAGTAGGGGTGGCCGCTTGTTTTGATTTAGTGGCTACAGGACTGAAGAGTGAACTCAGAGCCTTATGCATAGTAGGAAAAGTTCTATCCTTTGAGTGAGATTCATGTATAAGTGCGTGAGAGAACTCTTTCATTGATTAGCATGGTTATTGGATGGCCTAAGTTTTCTCAGAGTTTTATAAGCTAGGAGAAGAAAGCACAAGTTTACCAAAAGCTAACTTCTCTGAGCATTTCTTTAGAAAATGACAAAGCAAGATGTGGAGATTAGAGCCTGTGAAGAGCCAGCAGTCTTGACAGCTACATTCTTGCCAGAGTATCTAAAATATTTTCTGAAAAGAAATCCTCGGTAAAATGCCGTGTAGAGACCACCAGAAAGGGGATATATTCTCTTGTGAGGTGCTCATCAGATGCTCATTGGATGGTGATGGTCACCAGTTTAGCAAACATTCCCTCTTCTTAGTAGTCCATCCTTGCTATAAAATAGTAATTCTGCAGCTAGTGAATGGTCACCATTCCAGACACACACTAGAGATAACCCCACTGACAATGACATGTGAACAACTGAAAACTGTATGCATCTTTCCTATTGAAAATGGGTATATTTTGTTATCACTCACTTCTGCCCTTGACCTTTCTTCATTATTCCTGACTCAGGATGCAAATAAGAATTCTACAGGAACAAGAACCACCCCTGAGCATGAAGAAGACAGACTCACAGTGTATGCTAGTGGGGATGGGGTATTAAGGGAAGAACTTGGCAGCAGATGACATCTCAGAACTTCCACATCATCTGGAATGACTATCTAAACTTCTTATTTCTACCTGACAAGAACAAGATATTTATTTGTATCTAACTACACAATAATGCTCTTGTTCATAAGACCAAAGGAAGATAGAACCAAAATATATGGATTCTTTGAAAATGTCTTATATTTATATTTAGACAACCATTAATGTACAGATACTTCAAAACATTTTATTGTACATAAGTATAACCTTGTATGCTAATTTGAAAACTAGTAATAATACAACAATAAAGATGTGAGAGACAAAAATGAATTGTGATGGCTGACCTAGATTGTCAACCTGATGGCTTTTGAATTACCCCAGAGAGATGTCTGGCATATCTGTGAGAGATTGTCTAGACTGGGTTAACTGAGATGGAAAGATCCATCCTAAACGTGCGTGGTATCCTTCCATGTTCTGGGGTCCCCAGGTGCATAAAAGGAAGAAAGGGATGAACAAGAGTTCATCACTCTCTGCTTCTAGATTGTGAATATATTATGTCCAGCCACCTCATGTTCCTGACGCCACAACTTCCATGCCATTGTGGGCTGCACCCACACTGGAACTCCAAGTCAGAATGAACCTTTCTTTGTCTTAAGTTGTGTTTGCCAATTATTTTGTTACATCAAAGACAAGAGTAATGAATGAAGGAATAAGAGAAAAAAAAAACCTGGTCCTCAAACTTATTTCTAAATAGGCATTTTTAAAACAAAAAAACAATCATATGATATATGATTAATGTGTCAGATAATACTTGTTTGAAAAATTCAATTTTAATTTAATTTTATTTTAATTAAAACTTTTACAATCGCCAGTCTTTTTTTTCCCAATGTACACAATTAGTGAACTCAAATTATAAAGATGACCATTATGGGAACAAATTTGTTTCATCTTGCTATTGGTTCACTCATGAGTCTACTCACCAGAAAGTATTTAACAGTGACCTAATATATCCCAAGCTTTCCACTAGCCTCTGAGGATTCAAAGACAATGTAATACCATTCTTGCATCTCAGTAATGTATGACAAACAATTACAATCTAATGCATTTAAGAATCTGTTAAAGAAAATATATATTATATATATTTAATATATATATGTATATATATATTTAAAGAAAATATCAAACAACCAGAGCCTATGGTCACTATTGTAAAACAGCAACAGCAACCTATGCGCTGGCCGGCCAATGGGGAAGCTGGATAGTCAACTAGATCACTCAATATAACAGAAATAAAATCTGAAGAGAGCTGGACATGGGTGCGATGGCAGAGTACTTTAATCTGAGCACTCAAGAGGCAGAGGCAGCGGGATCTATGAGTTACAGGCCAGCCTGTGTGCAGAGTGAGTTCTAGGACAGCCAAGGCTACACAGAAAAACCCTGCCTCAAAAATAAATAGATAGATAGATAGATAGATAGATAGATAGATAGATAGATAGATAGATAGATAGATAGATAGACAGATAGATAGATAGATAGATAGATAAAATAAAAACAAAAATAAATAAGGAAAAACTGGAGGGTAAACATGAAATTAAATATTTATACACTCGCCCCTGACAATGGGCAGAGACACCTTGTTGGTGGTGGAGTGGCTGTCCTAAGTTCATCCTACCTTGATGCCTCACTTGCTGGACAAAGCATTCTTATGCCTAGGACTCATAAAAATCATCAAATCAAATCTGGGCAACTCAGTGCAAGAGGAGGAAGGCAGGCAGAGGACTGAGGACCTCCATGTCATCCACAGACCTGCCCTCCAGCACATGGCACAGGCGGGCTATGGATGCCTGCTTGCCACCATGCCACAGAACATGGTTGCAGGATGTCACCCATAGGCCCACCAGCCATGTGGCCAGCCTGCAGGAGGCGTCACCACATGTGCAAGTATGTGGTAGTCAGATGGGAGAGAAATGGAGCGGTTTGAGCATAATGAAGAGAGTCGGAGCTGGAGACTGGAGGATGGAGAGGACTAGGCTGTTGAGTGGCCAGCCCATCCCCTGGGGCCATGATGAGGTCCCAGCCTGCGCTAGCACTGAGGGTCATGTGTGAGTCCTCTGTGGCTATGGAGAGGGAGGAGTAGGTGTGATGTCTGTGTCTTGGATTACCAGCAGAGAACCTGGGAATGTCCCAGGTCAGGGCAACCACCAAGGATCACGTGGGATGCCCAGTGGCTATGCATAACTGGCCCTACTCCTCACTGATGTGCACTCTGGACAGCTGGCTGCTTCTCTCCCCAGCAGCACTCAGTGGAGAGCCTTGCACCTCACTCAGGCGGCACAGTGGAGCTGGCCTTGGTGGCTGGGTGTGCAAGTGAAGCAGCCCCTAGGATGAAAGCATGGGAGAACTGTTCCCTCTGCTTATCTGCTTTGCATCGGAGTGAATGTAGGGTGATGCCTTGTACTCCTAGCCCCTCACCATCTGTGAAAGCAAGGAGAGCTGGCTCCTGGGTCATGAGAACAGGAGAGCTGTCTCTGTCCCTCACTGGCTGGAGTACTGGAGAGATCAGGCCCTGCACCTTGCCTAAGCAGCACAGTACAGCTGGCCCTGGTTGAGAGGGAGCAGGTGAGCCGGCCCTGAGAACACAGCAAGGGAGAGCTGGCCCTGCCACTGTCTGCCATGAGGTGGTGTGAGTGTGGGATGGGAACGCCTTGCCTGGGCAACACAGTAGAGCTGGCTCTGATGGTAAAGACAAGGGCGAGACAGTCCCGAGGGTCTAAGTGTAGGAGAGCTGTCCCAGCCCTTCACAGGCTGAAGCACTTGGGAGAGGGGCCCAGCACCTTCACTTGGCAGCACAGCGGAGCTGGCTCTAGAGTCATGGGTGTGGGTGAGTCGGCCCCTAGGGCATGAGAGTAGGAGAGCTGACCCTACCCTCTGCTCATGGCAGCACTGGGTGGCAGTAGAAGTGCTGAAGAACACGCCTGAGTGGTGCTGACAAGAGAGAGCCAGCTACAACCCAGGTCCAGATCCAGGGCTCTGAGTTGGCCCACGCTAAAATCTATATCATGTAGGAACTGCTGGGATGTGTGCAAAGGCCAGTTCTGCTGTTCCAAAGCTTCAGCATCTCCCTGACACAGGGCACCAACAGAACAAGCGGGAGGGTCCCGATGCGATACAGTATTGATGGAGTCACGGAAGCCAGGGATCTCAAAGCAGACCATGACTAATTGCAATGAACATTTGTTTGCAAGTGAAAATGTGTTGCCAGAGGGATACGCCGTGGGACATTCTAACACACTACAGCTTCCACGTTGAGTTGTGGAATATATATACTTTGTTGATGTTGTTGTTTATTTGGTTATATGTTTTATTTGGGGGAAAGGCTGCAAGGGTGAGGGACAGAGATGAAGCGGCAAGGAGATGAACAGACTGGAGTGCATGATGTGAAACTCACAAAAATCAACAAAAAGGTTTTAAAATTAAAACTATAGAGAGAGAGACTAATTTGTTTTTTCTTTGATTTGAAATTGACCTAAAACAATGTTCAAATAATAGCAAAACAGAAAAGATGAAGGGAGAAGAAAAGAAAAAAAGGAAAGAGGGATGAATGGAGGAGTAACAGAAAAAGTAGAGACACTTATGTACATATATACACATATATACATACACATATATACATATATATATATATATATATTCAGAGAGAAAGAGAGAGAGAGAACACACAATATCAATTAATTGGAAATAGCCAAATAACATTTGATTGCTAACAAACTTTACACAGTGAAATATTTTTTCATTGGAAAATCTTAATATATACTATTTTCCACAACTGTTAAGTTTTATAGAATACATCTATCATACATACATATTCACATATATAATATGTGTATATATCAGTAAAATAATTGACCGTTATATCAAAATTCTAGATAAATAATTTTCATATTTTCTAAATGATGTAGTTAATATGTGACCTTAAAGATTCCAAAGTGACAAGCACAGGGCTGGAGAGGTAGCTCGGAGGTTAAGAGCACTGACTGCTCTTCCAAAGGTCCTGAGTTCAATTCCCAGCAACCACATGGTGACTCACAACCATCCATAATGTTATCTGGTGCCCTCTTCTGACATGTAGGTGTACATGCGGACAGAACACTGAATGCATACTAAATTAATCTTTTTTTTAAAAAAAAAAAAGCACTATAGTAATTATAATCCAGAATTTGAGAGTTCTATACACATTGAAGTTTTCCAACTGTCCTTAATAGCCAAGAAGAAATTCTGACACAGGTTCTGGAACTAAGGAGCCTGGGATACGTAGCTGGAAAGCAGATCCTACAGGGTCACAGGGCTCCCTAGACAGCAAGTGCTTTGATAAGAAGACGTTCCTGGGATTGTAGGGAGTGCATTGCCGGAGAAATAAATGAGGACTTCTAGTCAGGCAAAATAATAATAATAATAATAAGGGTTTGCATTCAATACTGCTTCTGTTTTCACTTCAGAAGTTTGAGGTTAGCTCTCATGTGTTTTGGAAAAAGATTTTGCTTCTGTGTATGCAGTGCACGTGTGTGTGTGTGTGTGTGTGTGTGTGTGTGTGTGTGTTCACAAGTGGGAAGGCCAGAAGTTAATATGAGGTGTCTTCCTCAATTGTTTTCTACTTTATCATTTGAGAGAAGGTTTCTTACTAAATCCAGCGCTTGCCATTTGTGCCAGCTGGCTAGGCCCCGAGACCCACTTGCTTACATTCTCTAGCTCTCAGCTGATAGGCATGATCACTTTGTCTGCTTTTTGTGGGTTCTGGGGATCTGAACTCACACTTTCCTGCTTGCATGGCAAGCTCCTTATCCACAGAGTCAACTCTACAGCCTCCATCACTGACCTTTGGATGCTGCGTGAGACTGACTTCTACCTGCCAAGGTCTGGGTGAGAGACCTTCAGTTTCAGGAAATTGCTCCATTCCACTCTTGCTTACTTTTGTAAGTTATTGTGAGGCATAACACACAACTGAGGGTCACACAGACTGTGTGTGTGAGCACCAGCTGCACATGAAGAGGGCAGGATGCGCTTCAGCCTTTGCAAACTAGCATGAGGGCTCAAATGAGGGGCAAAAGTCCTTCCGCATTCAGGCCTTGCAGATGTTAGAGACTTGGACATCACTTCCTAGTTTGTCTGGTTTGCAGGCCAGGACTATAAACCGATGCTAAATCCCTTATGAGCTGAAGCAGCTGCAAACTCCCAGCTTTGAATTTCTGTGCCAGGCCTAGGGAGACAGTGGCGATAAGCTCCCTGAAATTCCATTTATTTTATTCATCATCTAGGGCCAAGGGTGGTGGTGTGGAGGGAATCGTCTCTTGGATTCATGAGGCTTAACTGTAATCTCACAAGAGTTATTTACAGAACATGGTTATAGGCTGGTTTGGGATTTGTTAGTTATATAAACTCTGGCTATGGCTTTGGATTTAGACTTAGGAGATCCAATCCAAATGCAAGATTCAAATAGCTTGGCTGTGTTCTCCCTCCTGGGTAGAACAGTCCTACTATGGTGATAGTTCCCACCAAAGCCAGCCTCACTCCCTTTATGTTCCTTTCTGACTCTGGTGTGACTTAATGTTTCTCTGCCCCTCCCCCATGTAGGCCTATGACCTAATTTAATCCAGAGTGTTCCAGGACAGATCGTTCCCCCTCAGAGTTATGGTACCTATCCTCCTTCACCATATGCAGTATTTTCCTCTTACCTTCCTGGTCCTCTCCTCTCCTGCCTGTTCAGACTTTTGGAACTACTTGGAATAGTCGTTCTGGTCAAGGCATTGCGTTCCTAATGGCTGATGTTATGAAATTTCCACCTGCCGCCTTCCAGTTGCTTTTGGATCCCAGCCCTTGGCAAGCTCCTCAGACAGTGCAGTCTGCTCTGCTCTTTCCCTCCTTCTGTATCCAAGTTGTCTCTGGACTTCTTGCACAATCTCTCATCCAATAGCAACCACACAGTTCCCTATTTTCTAGCTAGTTAGATTTGAAATTTTATTATTCTCTCACTTTGTTTGTTTGTTCTGTTTTGTTTTGTTTGTTTTTCTGGCCTCAATGTCTCATTTTCTCCTTCAACCGTTTCCAGCCTAATTTCTGTGGTCTTACCCTCTCTTTTTAGGGAATTAGTTTCTTCCTGTAGCTTAAGTAGTTTTCAGAGAGGTCATGGTGATAATGGAGAAGGCTGCTTCCTCTTTGGCGAGATTTTATCAAGCACTGCAGATGGCTTAGCATCCCTGGCCTGTCATTCACTACATTCCAAGAGCATCCTCACATTCCGCCATGGAAAATAAAAAGTCAACTGCTGTGACTGGGTCTGAGTGGGTTCAAATATGCCCAGCTAATGTCCCTATCTGCTAATTCTGCTGGATCCCAATCCTAGAGAGCTCTGGAGCTTTGGAGAAGTGTCTCATGCTCTAGGCATCCCTCCAGACACACAAAAGCAGGGCAGGCTTTGGTGAAATGCTTTCACGGCAAAGCCAAAGAAACGTAGATCTGACCTCAAATCAGAAATGTCTTAGCAGACAAAATGAAGCTTGGGCCATCTGTAAAATGCAAGTCAGTGGTTCATCTCCTTCCATAGTGAGGCCAAGGACCAAAGGACATTTCAGATAGTTTTGAGGACAAAATCTAAGAGTAGGTTGCTGAAATGGGGTTCTGTAAAAGAGGTTAGAATTAGAGCAGGAACTGATGTGGGATGCAGCAAAAAATAGAAGTTTTTCTTGGTACAGATACCAGGGATGCTTGTGACAATTGTAGCCATGTCAGAAAGTAGTGCGGTACATACATAGTGCCTCTGCACAGCATGGTGCTCTGGAGAAACGGTCCCAGGGAACGGGATTCACCTGAAAGGAATAAATGTTTGTGTCTCCCTTACCTACAGCTGTACACATACATCCCTGTAAAAGAATCTTTCTGTCTGTAATGTTATTTTGCTCCTAGGTCCAATTAAAAGAGAATATTCTATTGAAAAATGAAATGTTTTTTTGAAAAATAAGCAGGACTTTTAAAGGTAGATTAAGCTCAAGAAAATTTATATATTGTCTTTCTGGTGGACTCAGTGATGGGATGTGATTGAGGAAAAAGCACAAATCTAAAGAATATGATGAGTTGGTTTTTTTTTTTTAGCTATTCCAGTGATTTCATCTTCTGTAATGAAATGAGATCATAAATCCTTGCTTGTGTCTGAAAATTCCGAAGTAACTCATAAGAATAGGAAAAGCTGACAGTCACTGAGGGAAAAAAAAAACAACAAAAAACAAAAAACATAAAGATAGAAAAAAACTAAATTGGTCCAATCTTTCACTTACCCGTTCAGCCTAAACTGGTATTATTGTTGAAAAGAAATTGTCTGCAGGCGGGAGAAGGCCTACATTCATAACAGCACTGATGTACGTATAAATTCAAGGAGACTGTGGCTGCAAGCACAGGGCCTATACAAGTCTAAGCCAGATGGGGTCCCTGCACTGAGAATGGAAGTGGATACAGGCCCAACCCCAAACCAGAAGCCATCTCCAACTGACAACTGCTCACAAAAGAAAAGTTAACTTTCTTCAATAGAATCTCATTGGGCATACACATGACAGACCCCATGACTAACTGTAGATGGCCAACACAAAATGAATTCAATGGTATTTTTGGAGTTTTTTTTTCTCTCTCTCTCTCTCATATTTCTTTTGGAAGCAGTAATTACCTAATGATTACCTCACCAGCCTTTTTTTCCTGGTTTCCAATTTGTGTTTTTATGGGTTTTGTACCCATGTTTGTATGTAGGGAGAGGGGATGTTCTATTACTTTTTGTTGTGTTTTCTTTTTCTTTTCAAAAATTCTGATTTCTTTGGTTTTATTTATTTATTTTCTAAAGAGATAGTAAAAGCATGGAGTTTGATGGAAGGATAGCTGAGGAGGAGATGAGGTAGGGAAATTGTGATCAGAATATATTGTATGAAAACTATTTTTGATAAAAAAGAGAAATAGAGAATTAGTCCTAACAATTCAGGTAATGATAGACCCAAAAACTTAGTTGCCAAGAGTGGAGCTAAGCTGAGACTAGGAACTAAAAAATCAGAAAGAGACTCTAACTCATCCTCTGAGACCCTTTGTCTGTGCTTCGGGTCTTTGGTTCTACTTTAGCCTGCCCACTGTGCAATCCATCACTCTCAGGCCAGCTGAGTAGGATAATATGTTAGTGGCCAATGACAGACAGAAGACTTTTTCTTAGACCCATTGCTCTTCCAGCCTGTGTTGGCAGATATAATCAAGCATCTCCCAATATTCCAAGATTAGAAAGAGAGGGTAAGCCATGCCAGAGTGAAATGTGATGACAAGAAAATGCAAAGTAGAGGAAGTTTCCCAGGGAAGGTCATATGCTTAGACCAATGTCAGGAACACAGCAACTGCTACCATGGGGAGAAATATAAATTTAAAAAGAGAAGAACTATTTTGAAGCTGAGTTTGCCACATATTCCAGACCCAGACAAAAGCTCATGGAAGTTGAGTGAAAGATGTTCCTATCCTAGGCTCAGGTCCATTCCTGGAAACTGAATTCTCTGAACTTGGGTCTACCATTCCTTGAACTGCTGGAATAAAAGGCTGTTTCTTGAAATCAAGGCCCAGCTGGCTCTGCATAGCCAGGTAGATGCAATTTAGGTAGGTAGCTCCTTCTGAGAGAAAAAGAATTGCCTAACATTGTACTTCAGCAAGAAGCTCTCCCCATGAGATCCATGAGAAACTGTGTTCCAGTAACCTTAGGACTGTTGAGTATTCCTGCCCACAAGAAGCTGAAGAAGTAAGCAGCTGGCCTGCCTTGGGGCTGGGAGTAGATGTGACTGATCACTGAGGTAGCCTGGCATCTCTCTACAGCTTCAGTGCTGAGCTACTGAGTTTGCACCTCACTTCCTCCTTTTACTGGTATGACCTAGGGCAAGTGAAACAACTTCTGTCACTGAGAATTTTTATTAGCCTAAAATAAAGTTAATAGTTCTAGCTACTCACAGGTTATATGATGATGAATCAAGGACCTACATAGCTAAAGATGTTAGGCATAAGTTTTGATTGTTTCTTTTAACTAGGTATTTGATGTTTTCACCAGATTCTTTAATTCTGACACCTGAATATTTGTCACATCCAAGCACTGCCTTTCCCTAGACTACAACAGTACTAGTCCATGTGACTGCTGGTGCTGTCCCCACAGGGATTGGCTTCTCTGTAACTCTCTCAAATGTAATCTCTACACAAACTAGACTAGACCTGCTATGGTTAAAATCAACTGATGCCTCACTCCTACTTAAAAGTTTCAGTGACTTCGCAAGGGCTTTAGCCCAAGTCTTGTCCCTGTGGTTTCCAGCCTTGTCCCTTGCCATTTATTCTCTGATTTCCTTCTGCCCCTATTGTACCTTGCTAAAATAATGGAACACTCTTCCCTTTTCTTGTCTTGCTAACCTTCTGCTTACCCTCCAGCTATCACCTTTGATACCATTTCTTCTAAGAATGACCCCTGGTGTTGCAAGATTTGTCTTCATCCTTTACTATAGTACAAGCGATTTAAGCTTGAGAAATGTTTATTGCCCATCTTTCTGTCACCAACACTTCATATTGTGCTCAGGGCTACTTTTCAACTGGATTCATGAGTTGGGAGATAAACACATGAGTAATTACAATTTTGAGCAACATGAACTTAGTTGAAATATAGGATGCCATGTGGAAGGGGAATGACAATAAACTGCAGTCAGTATAAGTAAAACTAAATTGTCAGTGATGTGACAATAAAGAGTGAGTGGCAAGTATAGAATAAATGTCCATGGACCAGATACAAGGATACCCCTGGAAGGTAAGTGGGGTATTGGAAAGCTGTCCATGGTTCATTTCCATAGCATCCTGGGGCTGCCTCACAATGGCACGTGGAGCTCACTCCCTGGGTGGTGGAGAATAGACACTGAGTAATAGAGAGGGACTGGGCCTTTTAAACAATAAATGACACAATCAGCTTTACTTTTGAAAAGCATTGCATTGGGAGGTATTAGAGAAGACAATTGGAAAAGCAAAGCCAGCAGGAACAGCAAAATTAAGAGGCCACATCCAAAGTAAGCGAGGTGATGTGACTCTAAACAAAACTCAGATGAAAAAAAAGGGGGGGGGGCAAGGAACAGATCCAGGCAGCTGTGTGAAAGAAAAAAATATCATGCAAGGCAGCACATTCAAATTAGGCCTCAGGTTTGCTTGCAGGCGCCACTAAGAACTAGGTTTTAAAAGGCCTTACAAATAAAAGCGACGGTAGAGTAATTCCTGTATTTTGTATGGCTTAGGGAGCAAGGTAAACAAAGCATTACCTCAGCCTTATGAAACTAGTGTGAATATGGACATTTCTTCCTGCCTCTGACGAGAATTATGGTGGTCGGCTCTGGGCGTCAGTTTCCAGAGGGTGTCATCTCAGCCTTTGTTCCAATTCCTTCCAGCTATCACTTCCTGAAGACTCTGGGCTCCTGTTTGAAGCTTTGTCAGCACATGGTGATGGCAGACAGAATGTGTGCTGACCGTCTCTCTGCAGGTGGCAAGCTTTTCGCACTTAACTACAGCCATTGTGGTGCCCCTGGGTGAGGAGACACCTCCTCCTGTCCCCTCGGAAATGTACTTCAGCTGTCTCCAAATCGCGGGGAGCAAATTCAGCACCTTCTCTAGCAACTTCTTTTTCCCCAATGTTTTCAGCAAATGATTTTTGACGGAAACTCTGGTTGCGAATGCAAAGTTGAAATTCTCCCCTGAAGCTTCTGACACCTGTTTGGAAAATTATCTCAGTTTCCATAGAGAGACTGGAGCCCAAATTGTCAAACGACTGCTCACAGGTCCTGATCCGTGCCTCTCACCCTCTGTCTTCCGGACCCACCCTTAAAAAGAGAAAATTTAAAAAGAAAGGAAGAAAGAAAAGTGTCTTGGGGCCAGAACAGGGGGTGGTGATCACAGTTTGTAAGCCCGGGAGAAAAAGAAGCTGAGAGGAGGGGCCCACTGGGTTGCCGGAGCCCTCCAGGATGTCACAGGACCTCCCCAAAGTGAGAAGCTGAGCCCGAGAGCTTGCATGTACTAACCTGCCTGACAGCCAAGGTCTTGTTCCTTTCAAAGTAATCTCCCCTGAGCACTCCAAGACAGGCCGGCTTAGGCGAGCTCAATCCAATTTAATGGATGATTTGACAATGGAAAATTGAGGGAAGAAGGATATGATACACGCCAGATACCAGCCCCGCGAAGCTGAAAGGGTGATGGCTGCCATTCATTCTCCAAGTAGGATGTGTCTGAATGAGTCTGCGCATGGTGTGGGGCAAATTCAATCAGGTCCTCTGGGAAGAAGTGCTGTCCATCTCTTCACTGACCTTCTTGCTGACTTCTAACGGTCAGTCCCTTTTTGTCTGATTTGGCACGCTTTCAGGACACGCTTTTATCTCAGGTCATGACATAATATTGGTCTTTAGGAAGCTCCATTGTCACCTGTCTTCATGACAGGGTCACTGTGCCCAGCCTGCTTCTCTTTGCAATTATTAAAATTTTCTTTAGTTCCCCATTGGTTACACCCAAGTTTCATTGGCAACGAACCATCCCTTGCTTGGCAACCTTATGACTTTTATTACCATGATGTGTCCTCATTGACTTCTCTTCTGGTCCAGAGACTCATGTCTGTCAGTCATGACCTTAAAGCAACAAAATGTGATCTACAGCAAAACAAGAATGTACACTATATACTTGCCTTACTGTTGATGAATTCTCACTCTACATTACCAGGATATATTGTGAATAAGAAAAGAAGTCAGGAGAGTGAAACAATCAAAGTCCTACATTGTAATTTAGCTGTGCCTTTGCAAACAAAGGATACCAAATTTAAACACATACTCCTTAGTCATGTTAAGCAAAAAGAAAAGCTTACTAGCAATTGATAGAGAATTCTAGTAATCATATTATCTCACTAACCATTCATCATTGACACTAATGATCAATTCTAATTTTTTAATGTAGTGTTATGAATGCTTATAGCAATTTGAGTTCCAAACACCTGTTTTACAAGAAGCACTATATTTTCAGCACACTTTAGAGTCTTACCATTAAAATTCTTACATTTAATTGTGCATTTTTAAACTTAGAAAATATGTGTACTTGAAAGTTAATCATTTGGCCCGAAGTTGCATTTTGATTAACTTCATAAAAATAGTTATATTGCAGAAATAAATCCAGTATTTAATGTGACTCTTTATGCAATTATATTTATAAATTGATTTCAAAGAACAAATCTTTTCATATAGAAAGACATAAAATAATCTCTAAGATGCATTGCACAGCTGAACATTCTAGATAGCTATTTGTGGTATGCCATGACTTTCTTTTAAAAGAATATATGTGTGTGTATGTGTGATACATAAATATACACATATAATAGATCATATATATTTTAGGGAAGCCAGTGGGACTTCTGTAATCACTGTGGCAGATGTTTCTTCACTTCTTGAAATTTCTCTAGGGTTGTTCATTTCAATTAGCACCCGCCTTTTGTTTCTATAGCTTTAGGTGCATTTTCCAACCTTTGCTTACTGCTTTTCATCGGGACACATCCGTTAAGTCTTAGCTTCAGGGAATGAAATATGCCAGCAAGTGAGAAGTGTCCCTTCAACATCACAGAGGCCAGAGTCACACAGGCAAGCTCTTTCACATTCTTCTTCAAAACATGCAGAAATACTTCAAGGCAATAACACAGACACCGTAAGGCAATGAAAGATGTTTGGCTGTTTAACCTCAGAATCCTGGTCTCACTCAACTTGCTCATTATTATGAGTCCTAGAGACAACAAGCTGAAGGGTGGGGTAGCTTTTGTTGCCTTAGGTATCTGAAGGACATGGACCTGCTATTACCTGCTTTTGCTGAAAATGTAAAGAAGTGTGTTATCTTCTCTCAGCTAAAATCATATTTTACTCTGACAGTTCTCTACTGATAGGGAGAGGCATGGGAAATGTGGCCTCTATAAGTCTCAAAGGCTGCCAGTGAAACCAGCAGGAAGAAGTCATTGAAAGCAGTGAGCTCTTGGGGAAGGCACAAAGTTGATAAGATATATTTGTGCCGCTCACTTCCTATGCTATAGCTCTTTCCCTACTCAGAGCTGAGAGAGCTCAGAATTCCCAACTAGGAAGAGCTTCATGGACGCCAACCACAGAACATGAGAAGAGAGATAGGACAGTGCAGAAATGACAGGTTATATCAAGCCTGATGATTGTACGTATGTTAATGTTTTCTGTGGTTTTGTTGAGTGGCTTCAGAGATAACACTGTCTCACCAAGGACCCATCTATTTCCAACACTATTAAGATCACACATTTGTTCAGGGAAAGGCAGCTGATGGAAATTTTTAAATATAACCCCCCTGCTCACCATGGTGGTATATCCACTTGGTAGTATAATTTGTACAAGCATACAACTCGGAGCCAAACAGAGCACAACCTGTAGCAAGATTGGCACTTCTAAAATGGCTGCTACATCAGTGCACCAGCATGGGCAGGTAAGTCATTCTTTAAGCAAGAATTTCTTTCCCAAGTGTAGTGGCCATACTATCACTTGGTTGTATATCTAAGCAGAAGCATTGATCCTCAAAACAAAAATGAAATACAAAATTTGTAAGCTTGCCATGATTTTTGAAGTTGCTTTGATTGAATAAAATGTGTCAGTGGTTTCTGCTCATGCAGTGTCCAAACATAGTAAAATCGTTTATGCAACTGTCAGATTTGACTGGAAGTCCCAGGAGGAGGCATGGGAAGTAAAACTAAATGAGGAAAACCATGAAATTGTGGTTATGCCTGAGTAGCAACTGTGACTCAGTTCTACCAGGCAAGTGGGACACAACATAGAACACAACCAAGAGCTGACAAGGCTGAGAAGAAAGGAGGCTTCGTTACTTAACCCACAGTTCCCATCCATCATGGGCTTAAAGTACCCTGGTGGGCACAGTGTATCTAAGACAAAAACCCAAGCATAAAAACAGAAGCTTACAATAGACTTTACTGACTGACATGGGATGATTCAAAAGAACCAAGGGACTGTGGGAAGGCTGTAGCAGCAAGGATATCAGGACGGTGCCCTAAGCACAGACAGTTACATGACATTTAATATTATAGCAACAGTTTTGACTACAGTGCAATCACTGCTGCTATAAAATTCCTATAGACACTCTTGCTATGGTTTCCCTCCTAGAGGTTGCCATGTGGAATGCGTGATCCTCAGCTAGTGGATCCAGTCCTTACGATGTGATTGGATAATGAGGATTCTGACATCACCAATGATGCTACAGTTGGAAGGTGGTAGAACTGGAATGTAGAGCCTAGTTGAGAAGCACATCCCTGGAGAAGGGACTTTTTCTTTTTCTTTTTTTTTTCTTGGTATGGAATTTCCATGTTGTGTCCCTCCCTGATCTTGTCTCTGATTTCTGTCTACCAGGAAGTGAACATCTTGGCCCACCATAGAGTGCCCATCACAATGTGATGTTTGCCTCACTTCAGGCCAAGGACAATAGAACCATTTTTTTTAAACACTGAGACCTTCAAATACATTAGCCAAAATAGGTTGTTGCTCTGTTATATTTCACCATAGTAACAGATTGAGCAAACCTCTTGACGCTAAAAACAATGGAAAAACTGAAAATAAAGTATCTATTGGTTTGGGCCATGAGCATCCAATCACACTGCCTTACTGACATTCTGAATGACAGACCACACATTACATCTCAGCACTTGAACATGGAAACTGCAGGAAGACCAGCATAAGGCAAAATTCTTACCCAAGCCAAAGCCAGAAGGAGACTTACCTTAAAATTCAGTTTTCTTTAAAATCAAAGGCTGAGAGGATCAGTTAGGAAATAACAACACTAAAGGCAACAAATCAAACTGTATAAAACCAGCTGCCTCCATTCAAGTCAAGCTGAGTGCTGCAGCAAGCCTTCAATTCTCGGCAGCTATGTGAGATATCTATTGCTCAGTCCTGAAAAACCCACAGCTCTCCTCAGCTATGAGCCACATTCCTCCCCCTGCCTGGATCTCCAGTCTTCGCAAGGACCCATGTCTTCTGGGGTCTGTGATTCTCTGGCAAGTGTGGAAATAGCAAGTGAAAGAAAAAGTGAACAAGTATTATACAGCAAGCCCCCAAATGGCAGGTATTTTCATGACCCACTCATTGTCAGGAAATTGGCTGTACGTTTCTCACTTATATGCAAAGGGGCTGGAAAATGCAGTTTAAGACTGAGGAAGAACTTTCCATTACATCCTACACTGCAAAGAGAGAGTGTGACTCTCTGGCCTTTCTCTTCCAAACAAACCAAATTTAAACAACTCAATGAGGCAAGACACTATTGGTCATATAGCTCAAGTGCCAGCTCTGCACCCATCTCGAATGTAAATCACATTCTTTGGAACAGCCATCCATCCCAGCTGGAGGCATGACCCAGTTAATTAAAGTACCAGGGTATGAATGAACACAGGGAAACTGATCAATGAGAGATAAAATCCTAGCATGAAACCTAGAATCTTTTTTCTCTCCTATCTCTTTCTCTCATTTAAAGACGGGTTTCCTAGCACAAAATTCAATCCAAACGTGCATTAATATCACCAATACAAAATTTCACTGGACTTGTTCTGTATTCGGTGATGAAAGCAGCACACAATTATTTTCGATTGGACCAATGAGAGTGTGCGGGGAAGTCTCTGAAGATTGTCTGCTGAGTGCCAGTTGTTAATGAATCCCATTTGTCTTTCTTGATTAAGTCTGCTATTACCCCCGTTCAGTCCTGTCACCAGCCCTTTAGCAAGGATTTTCATATCACTGTTTAGATGAGAAATTAGCCTATGTGAGCAGCACTCATCCATCAGAAGGCCGTTTATTTAATACAGTTTACAGTTTATGAGTTCAAAAACTGTAGCCTCGTGCATGAGAAATGGATCACTGTCCCAGACAGACAATGAGGGGCTTCAGTTCACTTGACAGGGATGGAAAAAGGACTCTGACTACGAGATATGCACTTAGAGATAGTCTGCGGTACGACCCGCCCTCAGCATGGTGTCAGGAGACTTCCATCTTTGGCTAGAAAGTCCCCTTTGGTTTAAGTAAGTGGTTCAATTTAGGGGCTTCACCACACCTCCATTTGACACTGTTCTCCGAAGACACAAAATGAAATTTTAGAATAGACTCGATCTTTGTGCTAGAAAATCATTTTTTCTCATGCAAGCACATATAAAACCAGCTCACGTAGAATATTTATCTGATGCTTTAAATCATAAAGAGCCAAGATGTCCTTGCAAACTTTACTTTTGTAAAGAGCCGTGGAGTTTCCATTCAATAGCAGTACATAAGTAAGCATCAGAGAAGATGACAGCATTCTCTGCATTAGCTGTAGCACATAAAAAATATGTGCTCAACTGTAAAGAAAAATATATATGAATGCATAAAGATTCTTATAGCTATAAAAAGGCAAAAACTAGATTGTTCTGGATTCTTAGATGATTTAGAATAATGAAATTGGTTTAAAAATTTTAGTTACTTGATGAGACCAAGAATTAAAGATATGTTAAGAATTTAATTTCATGTTATAATGTATGGAATAAGCCAGACCTAGGAGGTTGCTTCTGTAATATTTCATTTTTTATGTGACTCATCTGATTCTCTACACCAATATTTTAGCAACAGAATGTGCAATTGGTGCATTGGTATGTTTACAAAGCTGTTAATTAATTAGCACACATTTTTAGGAAACCTCAAAACTCTGTCTTCTTCCTGTCATTAAATTTTGGGTCTTAAATCTCATATCTGAGAAGAATGTCTTAGATGGGCTCATAAGCCAGAGAACACTGGCTCCCATCAGTCCATACAGTCTTTCCTCTTTCCATCATCCTTTGCTGACTAGAGCCATATAATTCCAACCTCCATGATCTGTTTTGAAAGTCTGCATCCAATATTGATTCCTGTTTTAAATAGTCTAGTTTTTACCTTAGAATTCTATGTTTTATGCCTAGGTTGGAGTAGTTTCTTCCCAAAACCTACCAATTAAGATTATCCACCCTTACGTTTTTGTAGCTATTGTCTAGCAGATTTCAACTCATAGTGAAAAGGTAATGTATGAATGAAGGAGGAAGAGGTCTTATCCATTCATTTTTATTCATTAGTTGTTATTAGCACCCCTAAAGTCAATGTGTACAAATGTTTGTGTGTGTGTATGTGTGTGTGTGTGTGCTTGGCCACATCTGCTTTTACCGACTACTAAACCATTTGGCTCATTCCTAAATAATATTCATATTGGGTGGTAAATGAATTTGTATCCTTTAAAAAACTAATCTTCTATTTAATGATACATGGTGTCTATATCTCTTCTAAAAGAGGACTCCATTGGATAATATTCAACTTCTTTTCCTTGACCATTTGCATTCACTTCAGATTTGCTGAACAGAAAGCTATGCATTCTGAAGTATCACTGACATATCTGTCTGAGATGAAGTAGAACTGAGCACATTTTTATTTACTTAAACAAACTATAAAGCTCAATTTTGCACAGGCTGACATTCCGGAGATAGAGTTCTCTAACTCATAATGGATGGAGATTCAAATACGGAACAAAAATATTTAACGTGAGAATACATGTGATCCCTCAACTGCAGACATTTCCTGTTGTGCTAAGCTATGCTGTTCAGCAACTGTCTGATTGCAGGAAAAATTCAAATAGATATTTCAAGAGATTGGACAATATTCACAATACTCAGAAAAATACAGACAAGCAAATCAAAGGGCTGAGTTAGTCATGAACTTTCCTGTTAGAAAATGATGGTTTGTGTTACAACAACGAATGAATTTGTAAATCCCCCTGTTTTAACACAATGGTATATGTCTTACTGATACAGCACACTCATTTCAGGTGAGTAACAAGCCTCCACTCCACTCAGACTCCTGAGGACTCAGAATAATAGAAACTAGTCGTTGCAGTGCACCTTCTAAAGCAAGTGGCTGCTTCAATCACGGTAGCAGGGGAAGAGAACTAGGGAGGTGTGTTGGCTGTGCTGATTCATATAGTATGACAGCAGCGTCAATTAAGGTCATTTTAGTTCTGAATGCTCATCCTCATAGACTGTTGTCTCAAGCACTGCAGCCTTCATGGCTCACCACCTCTGACCATAGTGCTGAGACTTGTCAGTTGCAAAAGCAAGACTTCCTGGGACATCAACCTTGGCTGGTTATATTTTTACCTTCCTTTGTCACCTCCTCTTTTTTTATTTAAATTTTTATTTTTTAATATTAGTTACAGTTTGTTAACTTTGTATCCCCAGCTGTAGTGCGCTCCCTCATTCCCTCCCAATCCCACCCTCCCTCATCTCTTCCCTGCCCCTTTCCAAGCCCACTGATAAGGGAGGACCTCCTCCCCTTCCATCTGACCCTAGCTTCTCAGGTCTCCTCAGGACTGGCTGCAATGTCCTCCTCTGTGGCCTAGCTAGGCTGCTACTCCCTTGGGGGGTGGGGGGAGGGTGAAGAGCCAGCCATTGAGTTTATGTCAGAACCTCTGCTCAGATGTAGCCCGTGGTAGCTCAGTATCCAAGTGGGGAACTAGTAAGAGGAGCAGGTACTATGTCATCGCCTCTTTTAACATCAGTTAACTGACTGAGATTTCTAGTCTTTTTGGTAGATGAGAGAACATTCTCTCCTTAAATCACAATAAAGCATTTTTGCTATAACACTTACTTTTTATCATTCTTTAGAAATAAAACTTTTTTTTTCGGTTCTGCATTCACAGTGATATAGCCGATAGATTTTCCCAGCCATGATTCTTTCTGAAACTCTACAAAGGTTTGGAGAGTACTTGAATGTGGCCTAAGACTTTACTTGTCAGGGCTTGGTCTTTGTGTGATGCTATTGAAAGCATGGAGTTTTTAGATATAGAGCTTACAGGGAAGTTGCTCCCCAGGAAGGATAGACAGAGTTTTGGGTATCTTGGTTAGTTTTCATGAAAGCATTTTTTTTGAAAAGACGTCTCTTTCTAATCTGACTTCAGCCCCTGTTTTCTCATGTGATCTCTTTCTCTGCCACCTGCTCCTACTACAATCCTATCTACCTCAACATCAGAGAGTAGAAACTTTTTACCAGAATGAAGCTAATGTTGTTTCTATGCTTTCGGATCTACAGAACTATGAGCTATATAAATCTTTTTAAAATAAAGTACCCAGCTTCAGCTATTCAATTATAAACAGAAAACATACTAATGCAGACCCATAATGTACAGTTAGAGAGGAGAAAGGAGCAATGTAGTCTCTTTTCTTTTCCTTAAAAAGTCCTCATTACTGTATAAATCCCTGAATATAAATAGATGTAAGTTAAAATGGTTGATTTTCTCTACAATGTTCATCCCACTATTGAATCACTAGACATGTCTTTCCAGGCCAGTCATTACTGTTACTACCATAGTACAGAGCTGGGTACTACTGATGATTACTCTTCTTCTCTATGCTATGTGCATAGCATCTCCCAACACTGGCATCTCCCAACACTGTGAAAGCTAATGAGAAGGAATGAAGTATCTGGTCAATACCAACTTAATACCGCCATGGTCAACTACATGGTGTCTTCAGAAATAGAATATTACCATCAAGTTCTAGAGGGTAAGTAATAGCATTGTCAAAATAGCCTATAATATTTGAAGGCCTATGCAAACTCACTGGCTAACAACGTCAGGAGAGGTATCCCGTTCCTGCTACTGATTTTTTATTTATTGGTCTTGAGTATCTAGTTGGAGCACTACAGTCTTGCTATAAGGTAATTCCATTTAAATATATGAGAATACATATATGTACATATATACACATTCCATGTGACTTTCTAAAGGCTATATAGTGTTTTTAACCCTTCTTCATATTTGTGCTCTATCCTGCCCTCCCCTCACTACAATTTAAGTGTTCCTGATCCCTGATTCCCTTTTAACCCTTTACACCAGTGCTATCTGTATCCTCTCCTTTAAAGCCCCTCCCCATAGCCTCTTAGTAAGTTTCTGATCTCTGTGGGTCCGAGTAGCATGCCTAGCACCTTCCGTCATCATGAAACTATCCAATAAAAATAAAGCTTTACTCAGTACCAGCTTGACTTTCCCATCTTTTATGACTTAAGTACGCAGTGACTTCAACAGTCTTACTGTCATGTTGTGGAAATTAACCATGAGCAATGCAATAGCCTGTAATTCTCAACAACTTAAAAAGAGTTAACTTATTTCTGGTACTAAGGTTTTTATTTGCTAGCATGTGATATAAGGGTAATTCTTTAGGTTAATAATAAGTTGTACCCTAGTAAGAGTATTATTCCCCTGTTATAAGGAAACTTCATTAAATACATGTGTATATGTGTTTGTAGATAGATAAATACAGCTAGATAGATATTCTAAGAAGTTAATACAGTAGGAGATATCTATCCACATGGCTATTTCGAGAGGCCTTCAATGTTGTTCCTCCCCTCTATTTTGTCCTCCTATGCTCTAGCCCATGGTTGCTGGGAGAGAAAAAGTCAATTTTCTTTAAGAATGTGACCCTGGTAGTGCCACCAAGCTTCAGGGGCGGGGGGGGCCTCCACACACACTGAATGTTTGAATGGCACAAATTATACTCATTGATTGAGAAAGAGAGAAGCAAATTGGGTTCTTAGGGAATTCGCAAAAGGTGGCTCTGGGAGGAGTTGAGGGAGGAGTCAATATGTTCAAAGCACAATGAATAAAATTCTCAAGAAATTAATAAGTATATTTTTTTAATTTTCACATCTGACTAATCTCAGATTACATGTTGCAATATGTTGGGAAATTAGCTTTTAAAAACACAGTTTTAAATTCATATATTCAAAGACATGAAATGACTGAATGTCGTATAAGTGTACTGTTTAAATAAAGAATACATTCTGAAATTCTTAAAAAATATTTTAAAACTATTAAGTTTTCTTTCTTTCTGAACCTCTATAACAATTTATTAAAGGAAACATAAATTTATCCCAGTGGGAATTTCTAAAATTTCCTACTGGTGGCTAGAACATGTTTTACTGAACATGCTCACTTTTTTCCCCCAGAAATTCTTAAAACAGATGACAAAACATCTGGCTGGTAAAAGAAAATAAAAGTCATCCTCAAACGTCCTATACATCCCTTTTCTTTCAGGTTCCTTCATGTGTTTTTCTATTTACTACTTAGATTTCTTAAATATTTCTTCAAAAAAATTATTAGAAGATGCTGCTACCTCACTCAGAATAGCAGAATGTGTTAATTATTGTCTTCAGGAAGCCCACACTTGTTTAGAAACTACTCAAGTTAAAAAAGAAAAAAGTGAACCGAATCCATCTCCAAGAACAGGCGTTGACCTTTTTAATGCTGTTCTGTCGCAGATGTTCCTTCAAGCTGTGAATGTTGGTATTGATTATTATGAGAGCGTGGCACTCAATATAGGTCAGTGGCATGATTTGTTGTCACATCAGAAATAAATGACTTGCTGGACAGCGCTTGATGGAGGTAGAATGGGTTGTGAAAATTCTCATGCTGGGATGCCCATGAGGTTCTGAAACTAGAGAACAGATAAAACAAGAAAGTCAGGAAGCAGGACAAGGGTCACGGACTTCAGGCGGCACATAGCCAGTGAGGTAGGAAGGCAATGGAGCATTTAGATAGAAGCATTGAGATTATAGAGATCAGAGATCCAGTAATCTTTCTCTCTTACTAAATCAGAGAGGGAAACTAGAGGTTCAAATCTATCAGGAAACTAAACACAGGAGCAACACATAGTGGACTCTTACTCAAGGTTGAGATTTTTGTTTGAGGTCAGGGGCAATGACCTAGATAGCTCCAGTCATTTCCTTGTTTACTTGAACAAACTTCCAGTTGCTTCTTACAAACAAAGCTAATATATGGCCACGAGCTTGTTCACATTCAAGCAGCCCCATGTAGGGAAACCAACAATAGATGGGCAGTCAACAACAAATGCTGCTAATGCCATTTATAATCAACACAGCAACAAACCACAGTCAGTTGGCTCCTTTGTGTCTTGGTTTTCTGTGAAGTTAGGATATCCAAGCTCTTCTCTGTGCTTAAGATAGCATGAGCTCTTACTGTTTTGAGTTGCCTATTTTACATGTCTAGAGAGTGAAAGCAAATTTTATGTGTTGGCACTTGCATTTTCACCACGTCCACTTCCCAAATGCTTGCTAGTGTTTGGATGAAAAGAATAACATTTGTAGCAGATTCATTGGGGGAATTGATTGGAATATCATTATAAAATCTCTAGTTTTTAGCAAAGCCGACCATGACAACAGCTTCTACACCTTTCCTGTTGGACTGAGTTACCAATGAACATAATTTTTAATAGAAAACAAGAATATTTTAATTGCCTCAGCCAGATACTTTTATTTTCTTTTATGTGTGCACTCACAGTCAGACCCTTGTGGATAATGTTAAGAGATGGATAGTTTTTCCCTGAGCTTTTTTTCCTTTTTGTGTAAATTATAACAATTGCTTTGGGGACTGTACATTTGGACAAGCCATAAAATAATAAAAATCGTAATACTGTTTGGTGGCAGCATTGGACTCTTCGAGTCAGTGGCTAGACGAACCACCGACAGTTCCAGGCAACCCAGTCCTAGCTGGGTTTAATAGTCTTGGTCATTGGGGGAATGCATTCTTTCGGTTGCTTTGAGGGTTTTTCAAAAATAATATCTTAGATGTGAGTGGGTCCATCACTCACAACTGTATCTTCCTTCTGTCTAAAGCTGTTTCCACACTCTGCCCAAATAATGATGAAAGAGTGAATTACCTAACGTCTTCTACTATAAATGAACAGTTCCGGTGTTAAGTCCTGTAATCCCATTTGTCAAATGATGTTATGATGTTTACATAGGCTTCTCACCATAGTCTTCAGTCTGTTTATGATATGCTTGCCACACAGTTATTATAAAACATCTATTCACAAAAGATCCCTTCAGAAATACTCGCAAACACACACATCCACTTAAACAACAAACATCTTTGATTTCTGTCCCTGCCATTTTTGGTGTTTTAGATGAAATTTCTGCTTTGTTAGGTCCTAGATTTTAACTGTTTTCTTAATGTCTCTGTCTCTCTGTGTGTCTCTCGTGTCTCTCTCTGTCTCCTCTTTCATCTTAATTGCTTTAAATCTATCACTCTAACATTTCAAACTCAACTATTTTATGACTGTGAGATATTTTCACAATATATTATGCTAATGAGACTAATTAATTCTCTGGGAAACTTTCCCAGAAACAGTGATAGAGAACATGATAAAGCCACCAGCTCTCCATGGTAAGCAAACCCCTCCCCCGACAAGTCTGATATTTCTACTGCTGTGGACTGGTTCTTTTTTCTACTCATGAATGTACTTCAGTGATCCCAGCGAGCTTTTTCTCAGCATCTGCTAGCGCTCATCAAGCACATGACCTTTGTACTATCTAGGCAAGTATGCAGAACTCTGAGGGTTAGGGCTGTGATTCTGTCTGTATTCCAGTATGGATCGGAAGGGATGACTTTCTTGATCCTTCTGAGCTCCTGCCTTAAAAGCCAACACATAAAATTTAGGGAAGTGAAAACAGGAGGCAGAAGACCCCTTAATCAGCCTGCATCTTGTTACAACAGGTGCTTCTTTTCCCACAGGTAGGAATCAAACAATTCTCCTGCTTGCAGTTGCTACTGTGTTCCAAGAAAGCTGCTACAGAGACTCAAGTCTGCAAGGCTGATGGAACTTTAAGTAGGGACTTCAAATGTCTAGTTAGACAAAAGAAGTTTACCATTGCAATGAGTCTCTCAACAGTACTGCAAGCCCTAGGTCTTCTAGGGAACAAAGTACTACATGGCCAAAGGCAGGGCCTGAGTGTAAGACTCTGACATTTACTGTTGATAAAGAACTTTGTCATTTTTGCTTTAGTTTTTGAAAGTCAACCAACCAATATATACCTCCAAAAGCTGTTCATGGTAAGAGGATCAAGGAATTTTTCTATGAGACTGTGTCTCCTAGTAATGTCAGAAGTTGCACATATAAAGTCTCACCAACATCATTGTCTAAACATGAGCTGAGCAAAGGACACAGCAATAAATGTGCCAAATTGGATGGGGGAAGGACCCTGAGGACTCAACCCTACACCAAGAACCACAGACAACCAAGAAATCCTTACAGTGGGAGACATAGACTTCCACAGCTAAGAGCACAGCAATTAGTTATTCAGTGCCAAGTGGTCATTCTTAAAGACTCTTCAGGGCAAAAAGAAATGGCTTAGTGGTTAAGAGTCCTGACTGTTCTCCCAGAGTACCAGAGTTCAATACCCAACAACAACATGGCAACATCTGTAACTCCAGTTCCGGGAAATCCAATGCTCTCTTCTGGCCTTCGTGGACACCAGGCAAGAACATGATGCAGAGACAAACATTCAGGAAAATTACACATATACATAAATAAAAATAAGTAAATCTCTAAAAAATTAAAAACAAAGGAAGGCCCAAGGGAGGATGCTTGAATCTCACTCAGAAGAGGATATAAAATAGACATCTGAGGTAGATGGAAGGAGGAACTTGGGTGGAAGGGGGATTGGGAATGGGAGAAGGCATCAGGTGTGGAGGAGTGGGGGCAGGGGATTCTCTGGGACAGAATAGGCTCTCAGGACTCTATGGGGGTGGCCCATAGCTGAGACTCCTAGCAATGAGGGATATGGAGCCTGATGTTGTCAACTCCTATAGCCAAGTGGGACTTCCAATGGAGGAAGAAGGACACACACACACACAAAGACACTTAAATTTTAATCTCTTTAGTATAAATAGCTATCTCTTCTTACAGAGTTTAGAGGGGTTTTGTTGTTGTTTTGTTTTGTACTGGGAATGGCTGCTCAGACATGCTCTTTATAGCTCAATCTCTCTGGAATCTAAAGGGACTTCCCTGGTTAGCTTTATTCTGGTATAGATGTGATTTGTTATGATATTGTATTATAGTGGTTAAGAAATAAGCCTGTGTCACTTTCTCTTTGTCCACCACCTAGATGGACAGTAAGACCTCCAAAATTCTAGAATGGCCACAATGGTGGATGAGTTTCCATATCTCAATCATCAAGGAGAAGATGAAAACTAGGATGGCGCTATTAGGATGATAGGATTAACAGTTTACATCACTTTGTTACATGACATGTCCCAAGAGCATTAACTGTCAATTTGACACTGCTCAGAATTACCCGAGAAAACCTCAATTACTGTCTTTATTATGGTGGTCTGTGGGTGTGTCTATATGTGCTGTCTTGAGTACTAGTTGATGCAGGAGGGCCTAGTCCACTGTGGGCAGCACCATACTTAGGCAGATGTCCTGGACTGTGACAGAAAACTAGCCAAACATGAGATAATCCTGTGAGTGAGCCAGAAAACCAGACACCAAGCAGGGTTTTTGCATGATTTCTAGTTCAGGTTCTTGCCCTGACTTCTCTTGACTATGTGTGGTAACCTGGAAGTATAAGATAAATAAGACCCTTTTTCCCCAAGTTGTTTTTAGTTGGATTCTTTTATCTCAGCAACAGAACAAAATGAAAGCACAATGTTATAGTGATGCACATTATTCCCTCTACTACGTTTTGCACAGTGTGCATCATCCCCCTTATTTATGAGGGCCCTTAATAATCCTGTCCTCATTTTTATTTTCCCTACCTTCTTCACCGAGCTCTTTAAAAGTCGGTGTTTTCCAGTGATGTAATATACAGACTATTGCGTCTGTCTCCTCAGTATCCTCCAGTTCTAAAACACATTGTTGACTTCCATATTTTAACCCTTGCTTAATTTTTGCCTTGTATTCTGTAATATCTCAAACCTAATTTACCCCAGATGAAATCAGTAGTTTTCTTCTTTCCTTTCTCCACCTCACTTCACCTTCTCTTGCATTCTCTGTCTCAGCAAAGAGCACCATAATTCCTTCAGAAACGAAAAGAGCACTGCACAGCCTCTTTCCCCCTCATATTCTATATTTAGGGCATTACCAGTTCTGAAAACTTTGCTTCCTAAATAGCTTACAAATCCACTCTCAGTCTCATCCTGCAGAACATTATCCTAGTGCAGGCTCCATCATTGCTCTCATCTAGGCAGCTCAAACGACTGCCTACTCACATGGATTTGAAATCAGAGCATTTTTCAAATCTAAATTCAGTTAGCTAATTCTTAGCTGTGAGATCTGGTGGAAGATAACTTGTCACTCTAAGCTCATATGAAATAGTAATCCTTTGTAAATGAGGCCAATACATCGATAAAGGAAGTCTGATAGAAGAAAGTGATCTCCAGACAGCCTGGAAAATGCCATGACATTAACTAATGTAGCAGGACGCTGCTTTCCAATGTGCTTCCGTTTGCCCATAAAGGAATAGTCAGAATGCAAACTTCTGTCTTTAACCATTTAATATAAATAAAAAAGAAGAAACTCTGTATGAGAAACAGTCTTGGGTAAAGCTGATAGAAACTAGAAACTGGGGTGGTGAAAATATTTACCATGAATGCATGCAGCAAAAGTAAGTTGAATGAGTTTGGATTTTTTTTTTCAAATTTTTAAGGTGTATTTTTTTTGGTGTTTGTGTATTTGTCTCTTTCTGTGTGTATGCACATGCACATGAAGGTTCCAAGGAGGCCAGAAGAGGACATCAGCTCTCCAATAGCTGGAGTTAGGGATGACTGTGGGTCTCCTGATGTGGTTGATGGGATGGGAACGCCAGTGCTCCTAGTGACCGAGCAATTTCTCTAGTTCTAAATTTGCATTTTTAAGTAGCTCTTGTTTTAAAGTATATTTTAAACCCCATTATAGTTTCTTCTTCGGGATATTCTCCTCCAAAAGCAAAAACCCTTTATTTCTTCTTATTTTCTCTTTATCAGATCAGCGTGTTAAAAATTGAAGTATTAAATTGGTCATTATCCAAATTTCACACAAATCATACTCATTGCATAATGGTCAATCCATTTGTTTACTTATAGGACATGCTTAACAGCTTTAAATGGGAAATTAAAATTAACCAAATCTTCTTTGCAAAAGAATACAATGTGAGGGAAGTTCTAAGTGTGGAATATGTTAATTCTCATTATTGTTCTTTCTTCAAACCTCATCCCAATAATAGTTTCCATGAGTTTTAAATTTCATTTACATGATATGCTGAATGGACAATGAGGGTGTTTAGAAGAAAAAAGATGGCTACTAGGAAAATTACTGAGAAGGGACAGAAACAAACAAATAAACAGAAATGACATGTGTCTACCACTGGTCAGGAACTGTGGAAAGTGGTGTGACAAATACCGTGTACAATCCTTGAAACCATAATAATAATATTAATAATGATAAAAATAAGTAAGGCAAGATAAAAAAGCATGTTTTGAGACTGTACCACACACCATGTGAGGAGATGCATAATTCCTGTTTTACTGAAAGAGACGTAGATATAGTGAAGTCAATCTAGTTACCTGAAGTTATACAGAAAAGGTGTTAGTTTGCTAGAATTACATCTACTTTTATCTAACACCAAATTGCATCAGTTTTATATGACTGTTTGTGGCTTATCAAAGGTTTGAAACACTTGGTGTTTGGCTGACCTGTGCCTTCCCAACATGGTATGTGATAAAGCTTAAGGTTTAGATCACTGTTTCTAACCTTGCAGTATTTCCTTTATCTGCATGGGAGCTGAGCCCGCACAACACGGAATCTTCTATAAGAAACAAGCCAGCTACAGAGGCGCTGGTAATCAAAGTGTGGTGTTCTGTGGACTCATTCTTCATCCTCCATGTCCTTCTCACTTGATGAAAAAGTATCCCTTAGTTACCTACGATCTAGCCTTCAGACCTTTTGCAAAGTAAAATCTTGTTCTCCTACGTCCATGCCATAGGGCAGAGTTCTGTAAGTAACAGAAAATGAGTAATTGATAAATAAATTTTTAAATGAGAATCTTTCTGAGACACTGATTTCATTAGCTCACCAGGCAAACTTCTGCTAAATCTATTCACAATTTAAAAAAAAAAATTACCCAGCTAGTAGTATTGAACTGTGCGTTAATTAGGTCAGCCAAGAATGTCTTGTATAATTAACTTGGATTTGTTTATAATTGTTTCCTTGTGGTTAGAGCTGTTTTCCTTGTATAACTGGGGCAATGATGGCGGTAACACTAACCTTTAATTTCCATAGGAAAACAAGTGAAGGGTAGACAGAAGGTAGACAAATCTAGGAACATAAAAGCAAAAACCACAAAACACTGAATCTCTTACTACTTTCTGTTTTGCCTCAGGAGGAACGGTTTCCCTATTCTCTAGCATAACTCATAGAACTCCTGACATCTCAGCAATTCATTATCTTGCTGAGTAAAACCATCCCTTCACTTTTAGGAAGGGGAGTGATACCTTTTCTAACTGAGGCTTGTGCACTCTCCTGTCTGGTATTATGGAGCCTGAATTTGTTCCACTGGGTTATTGATTGGTTAGGACATTATCAACAGCCTCTGATGTTTTTGGCCAAGAGGAAACTCTAGCAAGAGCATGACATAGAAGGAGGGAAGGACGGTGGAAGGTAGAAGGGAAAAGTAGGAAAGGAGAAGAGAAGGAGAATGATTTCTCAGTACTACGAAGTAGAGTTATCACTAATGGGCTGAATCCTATCTCTCTGCTGAATGTCTTCACTCCTATTAACAACACTCCCTAAATAGCCATCTTCATCTATCACTGTGCTAACCACTGTCTCTCCCCTTCCCTTGTCCTCTACATTAGTAACAGAACACAGCTATACTGACTCCCGGTGGTATAATAAGACCTCTTGTATTTGGCTTGTACTTTATCAAAAACCTTGATAATACTCTCCATTTAGTTCTCTCTAAATCATAACGGGAGCGTGCTATCCATTCCTCACCAGAGTCCATGTTAGCAAGGTGACAGAGTCTGGGTGACAGTGCATACAGTGTGTTCATGTACTCATGTCCTCCCTTGTGAATCATAAACCACTAGAAAATATGGGATCTTCAGCTGTAAGGATTCAGGAACTCTGATAAGTAACTACTGCTAGCACTCAGTGCCATAGGAGCAGCTGGATAGATTTGGATTCTCTAGCTAAGAGAAACACATGGTCAAGTGGCAGTACCAGGTCACACTGCTCAATAATCTCAAGATTTGACAGGTAGGATATTTTTTTTCTGTACAGCTTGCTAATTGTGCTTGGCATAACATAAAAGTTTGGAAGCTTAGGCCAGCAAGTTGGCTCTATGGGGAAAGGTGATCACTGCCAAGCCCAATAACCTTGAACTCAATAGTTGGGACCCACATAGTAGAAGGAAAGTACAGGGTTTTCCAAGTTTTCATCTGACTTCTGCAAACACACACACACACACACACCACTCATACAGAGTAAAAATGTATTTTTTTAATGTAGAGGCTCTATAAATTCTTATCACATCCTTTTGTTTGATGTTTCTTTGAAAGAAAGGTCAAAGGAAAAGGAATAGACTAGAATAAAAGGGATAGAAATCTATTAATGCATCTCTTTCTGATCTCTACACGATGTAGAGCAATCGCTATGTATTTATATGTACCTGGTTCCTTCCCTTGGGTGTGCCACAGCTCACTAGATAGACTGCTACAGAGAGAACATTCATTTTTCTGTGCGTAGGAAAAATAATCTCAAATGACTTTGTAGCTAGAGCAATCATGTAGACAAGTCCAGAGGAATCTCATCTTGTTCATTAGCTGAAAAATAAGATTCCAAAAATAGGAATAATAGTGTCAAATAAGAAGAAAAAAATTAAAGCTCATTGAAATATACAAGAATCATGAGTAATCTGAAACATTTAAAAAGATTAGATTTGTAATAATGTAAATAAACTAAGCATGTGGGTCATGAAGAAAAATCTCTAAGGATGGGATAAGAAAGCTCAGAGATGACCAAAGAATAAAGATACCAGTAAACCAGTTTCATAATATTATTAACTATATTTGGACTCTATAGACAATGAAGATTCTGTGACAGAATTTTAACAGAGATTGAGGTAACTGAAGTTGTTTTAAGAAGATAATTTTAAGGGGTTAAGGATATAACTCATAAGATGATAACACTTGCTTTGTAATTGTGAAGACCTAACTTTGAATCCCTAGAATCCACGTAAAAAGCCAAAAATAATGTCCACACATATTCATGAACACATTGTTGCAGAGTAGACACAGGCAGGACACTCACAAATTCATTGGCCTGCTAGCCTGTATTAAAAAAATCTATATGAAACCCGGTCTCAGAGAAATAAAACTAATAACAATAATAATCTTCAGGATTAAACCATTAATCACATTAAATAAAACTGAGACTGAGCTGCAAGGAAAACAAAGGTCAGAGCATCTACACCATGGCCAAGCTAGCTAAACGCTGGCTTCTGATACTATATGTCATAGAAATAGTCTTACTTATAAAAATGAGTCTAACTTATTTAAGATATCTATACAAAAAATGATGAAGCACTACTGAGGAAAATTAAAGACTGCACAGAAAAGGGCACTGCATGCTCCAGGAGGGCGTTTCAGAGTTGAATATGGGATGAGTCTTTGCACATCTACTCTTGTGTAATCCTAACCACACTTCTAGATAATTTTGTATGTTAATGTGGTAAATTCACACATCAGTTTCAAAAATTATATAGATATTCTGAATCCAAAAATATGTTACAAATTTATTATAATAATTAATACTAGGTGGTGTGAAAACACAGCAAATCAATGAATCCTACAAAACAGAATATCTAGAAAGAAATAACTTACATCTAGTCCTTGGAAATTGGTAAGAATAGTGTAACCTGGTGGTAGTAACTTTTTTTTCTGTTCTTTTTCTTTTACTAAGGCATCCTGGCCTTTGACTCCTAATCCTCCTACCTCAGCTTCTTAAGTGCTGAGATAACAGGAGTGGGCACCCACTCTAAGCAAGAACGCTTTCTGTAATAATACATTAGAGACTGTGTATTCATCTGAAGAAATTATCTATCTAAAGCTTCCTAAAGCTAAACAAAACATCCATAGCCAATAATCATGGATATAAATGAAAGATTAAAAGACAAATATTTCTAGAAGATAATTTAAAAGAATATTTTCATGACTTAAGGGAAGTCAAAGATTTCTTAATCGGAAAGAAAAAGACATTAATCTTGGGAATCGAATTAAATTATATTCAAATTAAGATGTTCATTTATCAAATATAGCGAAAATAGAAGGAAAATTCAAGTAGCAAAAATCAAAGAAGTTACTTCCAAAACACAGAGCCAATCAAGAACTAATTCTAAATATCTGACTATAGAAGTATACTATTTTTTAAAAAAATTATACTATTTATATTTATATATACTATTTATATTACTATTTTTAAAAAGCTGTCATCAAGGGGTAAAATGAACCAAACAATCACCCCCAAATAAAAGCATTACAAATAGTAGGAGACATAAAAGATACTCCACTTTAACAGTTACCAAAAAACACAAACAAGATCTCCTTAAGGTGCCCTAATAATAAAAGGGACCATTGTGGGAAGCATAACTGTAGTAAAAAGTTTATCTAGGTACACAAGGCCCTAGTTTGGACACCCAGGACATGGCGGCACATGCCTGTAATTACAGCATGATATAGGCAAGAAGATCAGAAGTTCCACATCATGTTTGTTTGTGGTGAGTTCAAGGCCAACCTGAGCTACATGAGAGGCTGTCTCAAAACAACAGCATTTAAATAAGTAAATAAATAGGACTGAGGGTGTGTAAATTCATATTTGTAAAAGCTGGCCACTCTTGGGACTTACTGATGATAAACAACCACTTCAGAAATAGTTGATATCAACTGCAGTCAACAACACATATAGCTTCTGTTATTTTGGGCTTTCTACATAGACACTTACTCCCCAGCACACCAAGACAGTCTTATTACTTCATTCATATCACTGTATATTTTCCTGGTTTTTCTTTTCTCACTGAATCAGTGAGGGATTCCAGGACAGTGTGAGAAAGCAAAATGGGAAGGGTCATAACTCCCTCCTTCTTAGTAGGAAAGCTAAAAGCTCCACACCACTAAGTATGATGGTAGATGTAGATATTTCACAAGCATTCTTATAGTGAAAAAATTTCTCTTGCTCCTAGTTTCCTGAGGCTTTTATTATGAATGAATCCTGAATTTTTCCAAATGTTTTCCTGCATGTGTTAATAGGATCTTGTGATCCTTCCATTAGTTTGTTTATTTACGGAACTTTTGAATTTTGAAATGGATTTGCATTCCTGAGAAAAATTACAGTCACTCATTGCACACAATTATTTTTGTTTACTACTGGATTTGCTTTGCTTTTTAACAATTATTATTATTATTATTATTATTATTATTATTATTATTAATTGCTTTTGTGTTCACAAGGGATTCCCCTGTGGTTGTCTTTCCTTGTGATGCTGATATCTGATTTTGGTATTGAGGAAATTCTGGCTTTTGATTATTAATTAGGAGGCATACCTTCTGCTTCCATCTTAGGAAACAGTTATAAAGAATTGGCTTACTTTCCTCTAAAATGCTGAACAGAATCTACCAGGAAACAATCAGGACTTTGTACTCTCTGTTTTAAGCTGTTAATTATTGATTTCTCTTTCTAAATAGGCATATGTCTATAAAAATTTGTAATGGAAGTTTTGGTTTCTTTAAAAATTCAGTTACGATATGTAAATATGTTTTTGTTTTAATCCAAGTGTGGGATTTTAGTTTGGGCTTTAGTTTGTTCACAGCTGATAATTTAGGGGTGTGGTCTCATTTAGGGGTGTGGTCATTGCCAGCTGTTAACAGCCTGATCTGCCTCATGCCGCACAGAAAGGGGCATGATCTAGGGCTCTAAGGGTATAAATATGAAAGCCCAGAGGAAAAAAGTGTAGCATGTGGTGGTGACATGTGGTGAGTGGCAGTTTGAAGAGAACAGAGACAAAAGAGAGAGTGGTGTCTTGGAGACAGATGGATAGAGACCTTTCAATGCAGCAGCGTGGAGGAGACAGCTTGCTGCTGCATCTGCTGTTGAGGGGGATTATTATAACCCCAAAAGAACCCATGGACCCTAAACAGCTGGGTGAAGTAAAGAGGTCCCCCCCCCTCTCGCCACTAACCTTCTCTCTCCTACTTAAGAGTTGGGGGTAGGAAGGGAGAGGCTTTAAAGAGCCACAATAAAATAGTTTAAAAAACGAGAGCTGCAGAAATTTATTTTCTTTTTACTTGAGATGTCTCGAAAGACAGTGTCTCCAGAGGAGTCAGACTATTTCTTATCAGTTCTGTGTGCAGAGAGAGTCAAAGTATTCTTTACCTGTAGAATCCGTAGTGATGTCCCACTCCACTTCTCATGTTTATTAGTTATTTGTGTCCTATATTTCGTTTTCTCTGGGTTTGGACAGTCTTTTTTAATTTTACTAATATTTTTAAAGAACCGTATTTTGGGTTTATTGATTTTTTTCTATTGCTTTCCTGGTTTTAATCTCTTGACTGCTTTTTCTCCTCCTGTTTTCTGTTATGCCACTTTATTGGCTCTTTCGTCTATTTCATTATTGTTATTTTTATCTTTCTTTCTTCTAAAGTTATTTACAAGACTATATATTCCTCCTTAAGCACGACTTTGATTACATTCTCAGATGTTGAGAAGCTGTGCTTCTCTTCATTGTATTATGCTCAAGCTTTTATTTTCCAGTTTTTGTTTTCTTTACTTTTGAGTTTTGTAAATATTTAGTGAAATGTCCTCAAACATAGTTGGGCCTCCCTCAGCCCTATCTAAAATACCAACAAATCTACTGTGAATACTCTTCTTGTCTGTCACACACAGCTTTGTCTCCAAAGCGTTATTTTGACTTTTTCTAGTTTTTGTCTAATAAAGTTGCCCATCTGCTTCCATACGCTGTTTACTGTGTCCAACATAGTCCTTAATATATCAATTAGAGTTTATTTAAATAACTGATTTAATTAATTAATTCCAACATTCTTGCTATATTTGAATTCAGTTCTCAAGCTTTCTCTTTCATCTCTTCAAATTGTATTTTTGTTTCGTTTTTGATTATTTCTTTGATACTTGTCACACCTTGCATTTTCTTTCTTGGTTGTCACATATGATATAGAAGAGTTAAACTCATCAAAGAGACGTTTTTAATGTATCTTTCACTAAGACATTAGTAGATAATTCTCTGTTGTTTATCCAAGAATAAATTAATTCTACCTGACGACTCAAAACCAAGTTCAGAGCCTTCTTCCATACACAGGTAACTGATTTAAAGCACAATAATGTACACAAAAGGGCAAAGGTCAATGCACTACAATAGCAATAAAGGACCATTCAGGGAAAACCTTCCCTCCAGACTGGAATCTCTGGCTGGGAATATTGCAGTTTGGCATCTAAATGACTCCCCTTTGAGATGTTTGATCCACTTCAAACCATGCTAAAGAGAGAGGAAGGACAATTATCCTTTTAAAGAAATAATAAGCATTTCCATTCCAGAATTTAAACTCTCGTGGAGCTGATACAAAGATACCCTGGAGTGTATTGCATCTTCTCTCTTAGTTTTGACTCAGAAAGGCATTATGTTTTTGTTTTGTTTTTTTTTTCCATTTTTGTCTCTCATTTCTTAAGATACTGGGATCCTAAAATGTTTTGCCTGATACTCTGTTTCCTTACTCTTTCTTGAAGCTTCTTCTACTTTGTAGTGCAATTGCTTGTCTGTCACGTGACTAACTTCCATGAGTTTCGTGGCAGAGAGAAAATCTGTACTGAGGAGATGATAGAAGAAGCAGCCACAAACCTAACTTAGTCCTCCTTCTTCTTTGGCAGCAATGTCTCAGTGACCTGAGAATCCTCCTTAGTGTCCAGTTTTGTGATTCCTAGGATGCTGCCCACTGTCCAAGCAGTGACAGTTCTGTGTGATTACTTTATGATCCATTAGCTTTGTCTAGGACAAGAATTAGGAGACTACAGATGCTCTCTCTAGGTAAAGATGCTGGTGTGCAGCCGTGCTCACGCAACTTGTCTCTTCGACTCCTTTGCATCCATTTATTCAATTTCACTTTGCAGTATTTGGAGGAAGACTATTATTTTAGATGTACATCCAAATTACTTATCGGTGTTCATTTTAGATTTTGCTGATGCTCTCTGGAAAAGAAATAGGGGATGGCGTCTGTATTTAAGAAAAAATTGATTCATATACAAAAACAATAAAATTTCCTTACAAATATGTAATATTTGAACAAGTAAAGAAAAAAATTAAGCAAACTATATTCTATTATTACTGTGGCTTTAAAGTACAGCTGAATCAAGTGGCTTAGGGAAAAACAAAAACAGGCTCAGCATATCTAATATCCATTTTACTGTCCAGGGGTCAGCTATATTAACAAAAAACTTTCAAACAAACTTTGATTTCATCTGCTGTCACTGATTGGGGCCAACATGTCACAGCTCAATAAAGCCAGGTGTTTTTTTTTCCATAATAAATTTCTGTTCTGATATTGATTTTCTAGATCTTAAAAAAGTCACAAAAAAACAATTTCTAAAAAGAAAGTGATTATTAAGTGATTATTTTCTATAAACAGAAAATAATCTCTGTTTCTCTAACATGATTGACGCCATGGTTGTTCTATCATTATGTAAACACAGCCTAAGGGGAGGGGATTAGAGAGGCTGATTGTCAAGTTAGTAAGCATGCCATAAGAAATGTTCATATGATACAAAATTGCTTTTCAATAAACTGTTCTGGTGATTGGCGCCAAACCGCTCACTCATTCATTTACTCAGTAAACATCATCGGCTGTCTAGATGTACCTTGCATTGTGCTTCAGTGTGGACTTTTGTATAGAAACTCCTTGAGAGAAGAAAATTTTTTGCTCTGATAGCATATCTGACCCATTATACAGAGCCTGTCCAACTGGAAGTCCTTGTCTCAATGCCAAAAGAATGTTTAAATAATGAAAGCTTTTCAGATTATGATAATTCACTGAGAATCCATGTCATTTCACACACACACACATACATACTCTCATGTGCGTGCATGCACATCACACATAGCACACATGTACTCACATAGACACACACAAATATGCACACACATATATACCCTATACCACACACACCACACACATACACACCAACAATAACACATATGCCAACAGCAATACACGTGTATACCACACGCACACCACCATCAACAACCACACACACACATTCTACCACCACCACCATACCACTAACAACACACATGTTCTGGAAATACAGCCTTGCTCATTATCTCAAATAATTTCTGGTTCCTTTAATCACTGCTAAAATGCTAACAACCCTCTTTAATGCCTAGTCAATAAGCAGATTAAAACATAAATGCCACTAAATATGCTTTAAATATCATCTCCATTGAAATATTTCTAAGTTCTGTATCCTCTTAAAATAATCCCCATTCAAAATTGAGAGGAAATGTCATCCATATGAAGTTCTTCAGGACTTAAGCTCTGATTATACAAGGAATTAGGTGCTATAGCTTCAGAAATCGAATAATTAAGGAACCACTGACTCTTTGTTGATGACATTTTTAAGCCTAGAAAGCTTTCATCAAGGCTACAGTGAAATTTCATAGTTAGTAATGTTGTACACATTGAGGAGATTTCTAACACAATTAGCTACATACTGTGAGCTGGAAGGGTAAAAGGCAGAGACGCAGAAGCATCAGAAGGCCTGCCATGATGGCCGTGGTGCTGAGAAGGGCTGTCAGCTCTGACTGTGTTTGTAGAGAAGGGGTGACGATTATAAAAAAATCTATTAAAAAGAAACAACTTTCAAAGAAACAGTGATCTGTCGCTTCCAGTGCATACCAGTAGGCTTTTCCAGATATTCCCCATCAGTCAGCAAAGTAATACATAAATAGGGTGTTGTTCATTAAAAAAAAAAAAACAGATTCTCAACTGAATGCAAACAGAGAGCTCTAGGTATTCGTTCAGTCTGGTGCAGCATGAGGGAGATGTGGTAGAACCATTTCCCAACTGAAGAAGAAAGGAAAGGGACCTTTTTAAAAATAAATAGATAATATCATAGGTAACTCAAAAGGCTGCTAGATCTGAGCCCAGGGGGTCCTGCAGTGTCTGATGCACCAATGGAGGACCATGCATGGAAAGGACCTAGACCCCTTGCTCAGATGTGGCCAATTGGCAGCTCAGTCTCCACATGGATCTCTGAGGGAAGGGATCAGGGGCTGCCTCTATCATGAACTCAGTTGATTGCTCTCTGGTCACTTGCCCCTGATGATGAGGCCTTGCCAGGCCACAGAGGAAGAGGATCCAGGCAGTCCTGATTGGACTAGGGGAAGGGGATAGGGAGAAAAGGGAGGGAGGGTGGGACTGGGGAAAGTTGAAGGAGGGGGCTTCAATCGTGATATATAGTGAATAGTGAAAAAAATATAATTTTTTAAAAAAGAATGTGAACTAATACAGCATCTTAATAGACAACAAGAAATACTCAAGGAAGTGACAAAATTTTCAGATTTGTCATGGCTGCAAGCAGTAGAAAGTAAATATGGAAGAAACTAATTGTATCAGTCAGCCTTCTGATACTATAACAAAATATGCAGGAAAATCAGCTCCTTCAGAGGAAAGGTTTGGGCTCATTATTTCAGAGGTTTTAGTTGATGACTAATGGACTCAGTTGCTCTGGACCTGCGATGGGAACAAACACTAGGCCATCACCTCCCAACTACACCACGCTAAAGACAAAGCCTTCAGAACCTGGCCTTTGAGGCTCATTCAGATCTAGACTATACCATGCTAATGGAAGGTAAAGAAGAACCATCTTAGCCGTGCTAAGTTGTCTAGTTTCCAATTCCCACATGGTCATAAATCTTCTGTGGGAACAGGATTTTTTAATTAATCCTTCATCCTCAGATGTGTCTGCTTTTCATTGGGTGAAAGTCATCCCTAAGTTGTGGCGCTCCATGTCTGTTCATCTAATTTTCCTCTATCCCTAAATAATCCTAATGTTCAATGGCATGGTGTTTTTTTTGAGGTGGCATTATGGGTGATTGTCTCCATATACTAATAAAAAATTATTTACAATAACCAGAAACTGTAAGTTCCTAAAATACACAACTTGCTAGAGTCTTGTTATGGTGTGGGCACTAAATGTTCTCGGTCAATGGTACTATTGGGAAGGCATGGTGGCTTGAATGAGAAAAGTCTTCCACAGGCTTAGGGGTTAGAACACTTGACCTCCCAATGGCTGTGCTGTTTGGTGGGATGACGCAGTCTTGGTCCAGGAAGTACAACACTAGCATAGACTTTAAGTGTTCATAACCTCACCCTGCCTCTAGTTTCTTCTCCTTCTCTTCCTCCCTCTCTCTCTTCCCCCCTTCCCCTGCTTGGTGTTTACAGTTAAGATGTGATGTCCCAGTTCCCTGCTTTGTCCAACACGCCTGTCTTTGGCGTCAAGTTTTTACGGGCTTTGTGTCTATGATGCCTGCCAGTATGGATTGTACACCTCTACAACTCTTAGTCCAAATAAATTTCCTCCATCAATTTTGTTGGCCATGGTGTTCTATCACAGCACCAAAAGGTAACTAATACTGAAGGGGTAAATATTTAGAGAGGGCCACCCTAGACGGAAGAAGTGGATTACTGGGTTGCGACTTTGAACACAGTGTCTGTCTTTCACTGACATGTTTTTCTGCCACGTCCTTAGCCAAATGTGGTGAAACTGCTGAAACTGTGGTCAAAATAAACCTTCACCCTTCAATTTGATCTCCCCTGAGTACTGTGTCAGCGAGAAGGAAATCTGACTGGTGCAGTCTTACAAAGGTTGACTTAAATTTAACAATCAATCTACCTATACTTGACACTGTTGGCATCTTGTAGGTATGTATCAAACCTACATGCTTACTGACAGCTTTCCTGTGTCCACAAGAGTGTGTGATTTACAGATTTGCTTCTAGAGGCATAGAAGAATTCAAACTCTAATATTTTTAGTTTGCCAATATCTAGTTCCTTTGCATAATTTTATATTATCCTCCCTCCCCAACCAAATGTAGAAACTTGTTAAGCATTCCTCCATTTTAACAGGTAAGGAGGTTTCATTGTTCAGTCCCAGATGACAGTGTGCAGAGATTGATGTCACTGAAGGCGATCTCTTCTTTCATTTTGCAAAAGAGGGAACTGCCTCCAGAAGGGTTAGAGTAGTATGCTGTATGTCGTTGCACTAGCTCAGACTCCCTATTACACAACCTTGAGTTACCATACCTTAACACAGAAGCTTAGAAAACACTCTTCCAAGGGATGGTACCTGTGGCTACCAAGCTCTTTTAAAACAAAAGAAATTAGAAGATAGTAAAAGCTGCCTCAGAAACAGTAACTTTCTAATCTACTTCTGTCTTTCTCCTATATCCCAAGCATGGGGATGGGCTGTCTCTGAAATCCCTTTACTTGTCTGAGGACATCTTTGCTGAGAGAAACACAATCACCTTATACTGCCCCCATAGGAATTTCACAGAAGAAAGGATATGAAGGCTGGTGGGTTGTACAAATCAACTTCTCATCTATTGTGGGAGTCTATCTGAGAAACTTTGTCTGAGTAATCTAATGCCATTTGTTTGCAGGAAAGTTCTATCCCCAACCTCCCTATAATATGTCTCAACCTCCTCAAGCTCAGAAGAACCTTTTCCCAAACTTTTGTCTGGCTCTTTGGGATCACTCATATATTCTAAAAGTCATTTCCCTCTAACCTACAGAAATTGGCTGTATTCCTTTATCTCCCTCTTCCCTATGAAAAGGGACATACGGTTTTCTACATACTTTCCTCTCTTGCCCTTGTCAGCTAAATTAGCAAGCCTTCTTCTCTTGTGAATCGTCCATTGTCAGTTTATAGAGGAGGGAAAACTTCCAAATCCAGAGGTATTTCTCAAACTGAAATATGTAGCATCATTGGAATTGCAGCCTAAGAAAGAACACCTGAATGGAAAAGGCACAGAAGAGGTCCAGCCTATCACCCATAGCCATGTCTTCCTGGAAGGGTTGCAATTCTCATCTATAATGACACCTTGAGCTAAGCTTTATGAATGTGTTAGATACACTCACTGGCAATGGTACAGATCATCATTAAGGTCCAATTTGGAGCAACTTGATCTGAGAGGAGAAAAGGGGCTTCAGAAGTCTCTGGGGAGCACAGACATCTGGGATTCTTGAGAATGAATTAGTTGAACCTGATAGTAACTCAAGAGGAAAGGTCACACAGATTTGGGTGAAAAATTCATGATTTCTAAATGTCAGCTAAGGTTTGGATAAGCATCTGGCTTTGGGATATACATTTGAAAATGAATAAGCACTAAATTCTGCAGGATTCATGCTCACTGGACCTTACCCACCCAGGATTTAATAGCCAAAAATGGAATGCTGGTTATGGCACACATTCCATATGCATTTTAATCATTTACATATGAACATAAAGCAACACAGATGTATGTCTGTACAGATATGTAAACAACCCAATGAACAATCCACACACACAAATGTTTGTGTATCTCCATGCATTTCATGTAAATGCATGTAGGCTCCTGTATGTGTGTATGTGTGTGTCTGTGTGTGTGTGTTTAAATATCCCAAAACATTGACCAGTTGACTATGTATCCACTTTCTCTTGAAAAAGATTTGCTTCATATCTAATAGAAATATACAATCTGGTTAAATGTTGCTGGTGAAATGTCTAACACATGGGTGGATTGACACTGTGAACAAGTGAAGAATACTAACGCAGTCTGACGGAGATAGGTCTTTTGAAGGGAGGCCAGAAAACAATATTCCGTTCCAAAGAGAGAGGATATGCGTCTATTGTTTCTCCAGCTGGCTAAGCAACGGCAGGGTTGTTTCCTACTAAACAGCCTCATTAACATAAGCATAACTACAGGGTAAGTTTTCTAGCTCATTCCAAGTGAATTCAAAGGGGTGGGGGAAGAAAGATACCCTTAATATGCACAACTCATGCAGACAATGATATGAAGCTAATTCATTTCATCATATTATCACCATTGCATATTAACTTAAAAGAAATAATAAGACAACATGGAAATGTTTGCATATTAGAGAGAATTCTCGTTGTACCCTATTAGCACCGTATCGTTATTAGTATTGCATTAGGCTACCATGCTGCAATGCTAAAATGATGAAATCCCACTGTGAAAACTGATATTGAATTCTTGTAATGTTTCAGAATCATTTTTAGCACTGCATATAAATAATTCATGTGAGCAGATCTAATGAATTGATGGAAGAAAAAAAAACATCCCTTGGCATTGTGAGCATATTTATGAATGTAAAGTCACGAGCGAAGCACTTCCTCCTAGAAGGTGGGCAGGGGCTGCAGTGTGACAGCTATCCCAGAATCAGTTATTAATGTAATGAGGAATTCTAGGTCAAGTCCAGTGGAAATATTTCTGAATGCGCATTCCCTTCTAGGAGAGTGGCACAATGTTAGCACTGGTCTTTTCCAGACCCCTTTTATAGGTCAGCTGAGGTAGGCACCCTCATTTACAAATAACTGTCAATGCAGAATCAAACTGATATTTAAAAAAAAATCAGAGAGTGAATACTTTGCACTCCCAAAGTCTTTGTTCAAGCTGTTGTAATGATCTGATTTCCCATCTACCTCCACCATTGGACTGTGTGTCCCTTAAAGTCTGGAATCATAATTTATTCATATTTGTTATCTCAGCCCCCAGCATACCGAATGGCCCTCGGTGGGTTCTCAATAAATATTGAATGAATGGATGAATGAATGAATGACTATGTTGATCCAATTCCAAAGATTCTAATTAAAAAGTTGGAATCAAGGTGAGAGTGGGTCATTTACATTTAAATCTGATTGTTTTTCAAAATTAAATCTTTATTTGTAATGTTGAATTCCGTCAAAGGCGGTTTCAGAGAGGCATTCTAATTCCAGAGTTAGCCACAATTGTTTAAGTTCCTGCTTTAGATTAATGGCTTTTGGGTTTCTCATACGACATATTGCATATTGGTGTCAGCTGCTTGCAGAGAAGTAATCCTAACGCAATTTTAACTCCCCAGGATGGCGATTTCCTGCAAGGAGAGCTGTGGTGCAGAGCGTGTTCCTCTATGTAGAAATATAGCTGGCAGTTACTGGGAATTGCAGGGCGGAAGCCAATGACCTGTTTTCTTTGTAGCTGGCTTGTGGGCACTGTGATTCTTCGCTCCTTCTCTCTAGAGTTTGCTACACTTAAGTTTCCAGATTCTTCTTGGCCTATTTCTTGCTCCCTGCTCAGTGGACATGTCACACACAGCCCTGGCTCCTGCCTTCTTTCTACAAAGTTACCTATTTTAAAGCAAAGGAAACTTGAATAGAATAACTAAACATTGTCCTGAAAGGAATAAAAAGAGAGTCTTTTCGTTCTCTTCTTGGAAAAGGAAATAGTCAAACCTGAGACTGAGGGAATGTACTTCATCCTTATACACAGACACTTTGTGGGTATATACACACACACAAGCAGGCACACACACACAAGCAGGCACACACACACACACACACACACACCTTTCAGCTACAGCCTTGAATGTTCACCACACTTCTGAGTCATAACCCAGAAAGTATCTTCTCCTTGATTAAAGTCCTGAAAGGCCTCCACCGTGGGCTTTATGAATAATAGCTACATGGCTAAAGGAAAGATCATTTGTCCTATCCTGGAGAGCTTTCTGTAGCAGGGATGGGTGTGTGACTCACTGTTCTAAAAAGGAGTCCGTTGGTGCTGTTAACTGCGTTCTCTGAAAACGGATTCTTCCAGTTCTCATCACTTGGAGAAGTAAAAGTGATGTGGTACTATTTGGGGAGTCTTTGACTTCTAATGGAATTGTTCCTTCTGCCCCAGATGGATTTTAAGTCAGGAGTTAGGGCCCCGGATGTTCACTGCCACAAACCTTCTACCGAGTCAGCAGCCTCCAGGTTCTTGTGTCTTAATTTCAAAGAATGAAATTCACAGGGCGCAGACAATGATGAGCTTTAGAAAGAAGTTTGTTCAGATTCACAGGCGGGAGCTTATAGGAAAGAAGTGGGTGGCACTCCTGTATAGCAGAGGGGATGCTGAAGAACAGGGTGCCACCGAGCTGCCGATCTAGCGGGATTTAAAGGATTAGAGGCAGAAAGTCAGGCAAGGCATGAAATGAGGATAAGCTGGTCAATCCAAGTGATCCAACTGCAAGGTGTTCAGGTGTCTCCTGTCAGCTTCTATCCCATCCTAGTACATAGCTTTCAGACAACCCTCAGCTGGGAGATGGCAAGGAACCGGGAGTCCAAACCTACTGGACGTTCCCAGCCTCCAGCAAAGACATTCTCAGAACAGCTGCTTGGTGGTCTCTGCCCTACCAGGCCGGTTTCTGTTTCCTGTTTCATCGAAAGATTGTTTGAGCAAGATGGTGGCTGTTAGAATAAGTAGCTCACACTCGTGAGAAGGGAGTCTGTGGCCTGCTTGGAGACCTCACATTCCAGTTGATCCTGGTCATTCATTTGCTCAAGGGACCAATTTAGGAAGGTGGGATCACCCTGCAACTCTGAGGAGCTCTTTAAGAGATACTGTAGTCCCTGCTCTTAACCCCCAGGCCTACTGCAGCAGATTACAGCCCCAAGACTAGACACCACAGCCATGTAGCTTGCAAGTCTGCTCACTTCTCTGAATTATTCAGAAAAATCTAATTTTTCCTTTTCTTCCTTCTACCTCTTTTCTAAGAATACTTTGCTTAACATTTCAGAATGTCCCTCCAACACTTCACTAAAGCCTCCATCTCTGCTAAAGCCTCTTTCCCTGTCCCGGTGACCACTCGTTTGTCATGTGTCTGACTTCTGCACCACCTTTCACTGCCTGGATGCTTTCCTACTGTCTTATACTCTCCCCTGCAGCAGCTCAAAGTAACAGCCAGCCTGCCTTGTGGTTTTTCTTTTAAATTCGAAATAAAACTGTTCTTCAGCTTCCACCTGAGTTCATTCTTAAATAATTTTAATTGAGACTAGGAACCTCAAGAGGAATCCCTGACTTTCCCTGCAGCAGTAATAACCATTGTCTGAAGCAGAGCTATTAAAGGAGAGGTAGTATCCCACCATTCTCTGAGGAGTAAACAGCTGATATTTTTTCCTTTCTCACCACCCACTGAGGATTTGCACATAGGCCAACAGGGAGTAAAATGTGAGTAGTGTTCAGATATGTTGATATGCTGTAAGAATTAAAATGAAATATAGAATAAATAAATTAACCAATTAAGGACAGTTATATAACTATAGACCTCAAAATTCAAACAACAAGTGAAATTTTTAGTTGAATTTGAAAAAGTTAAAATTAGGAAAATAATCATCAAAAAATATGGTGTCTTTAAGCAACAAATTATACTATTTTGCCAACAGATGGATTTGAGCTTTCCTGCAAACCCTTCATGGCTCACAGTTCACCACAGATCACTTACTGAAGTTGTGTCCAAGCTGTCATAGACAGGAAATTCCGAAGTTGCTTGGCTTTGCTTTGAAAAGCCTATGCTTCAATCCTCCTTCCTGCCTCTACTCTGCTTCTTTATGGGCTTGGGTAAATAGTGTTATAGTTGCATTTTGTCCTATTTTTCATTTTCTGTGTTTTTGTGGAATACCCGTTGGCTGCATTGTGCATCCGTTATTTGATTTTATTCCCATTTTACTGATTTGGAAACAAGAGACTCAGAGAAAACTAAGCTCAGAGTGGAGAAGAGTGGATCCAATGAAGATGCCAGAAACTACACCCTGAACATTTTCTCACTGCACTTTGTGAGTAAGTTCTAAATCACATCAGCAGGTTGCTGATCAAAAAAATATCTGAGATGGATTAAATTATCACCAACTGCTCATTCTTTACAGATGAAGAACCTTGGCATAGATTGCACACCATTCTTGTACATAGATGCAAAGTGGACTCCTGTCTGGGGTCTTTCTTGGTTTTCAGATCTGGAGGAAGGAGGAAGAATCAGTGGAGAAGTTAAAATATTCTCTTCAGTTAAATAGCTCTCCTTCTAGAACATCATCAGATAGATACTCATGTCCAGGAAATTCCAAGAAAGCATATCTCTGTGCTTAGAGGGTCGTTTAGTACAGAGAAATACATGGCTTATTGTCTGTGTGGAAGATTGCCTTGCACCTTGGCTTTGGTGAGAACTAAATACATAGCTTTGAACAAGAGTCTTGGTTTCTTTAAATTTGGAATCAGTAAAACCGAGATAATGACTAATTCATAGAGCTGTGAAAAATAGATGAGATCATTCATGTCTGGCACGTAGCAGTACCCAGCAACTGTCAATTCCCTTTTCTTTCTTCACCCAGCTGCCAAATGACCTGCATCTGAGCTGACGCATATCTGTGTTCACAAACTCTGCAGACAGCTACAGAACTCTATGCAGCAGTGGTTCAAAATCATCTTTCCACCATTGTCACAGGATTCCTACTGGGGCAGAAGGGTCCTAGCACAAGACAGTGAGGATAGTTAGGTTCAATACATAGACTTCCACTCTCAAATAGTATCATTTGCTCAGCTTGGGAGTATCAGTTAAACTTACACAACTTTAACAGTCAAATAGTCTTCTATCTCACCAGTAGGAATAAGCCCCAAAAGTGTCTTTCACAGTATGGCAGTCCCTTAAAGCCAACTCCTTTTTTCTCTATTCCCAGTAAAGCCAGTTACAGTTTTGGTTTATAAACATTTTCAAACTGTGCAAAATGCCTTGAAAAGAGAGGTCGCTTTTCTCATGGAGCATGTGCAACAGACCATTTTGACCCAGGTAATGACCTATCCTAGAGAGCTCTGTGGAGGGGGACCTAATATGAAAGCCCAGCTATCATTATCATTATATATATATATATATATATATTATATATATATATAATATATATCATTATATCAGGTCTCAATGCTTGCCATCAGTTCAGCCTAACCTCGTTGCAAAGACAATGCCATGCCCTCTGGTTGTGCTCTGCCTTCAATGCATGACACTCATGGTTAACCACAAAAATTTTAAGGAATTACTAAATATCCCCTTCAATTAAACGTTTCTGTAGAGAAAGCTAGTGACATATTTGTTTCTTTGAGTAAATAAAGTATTTAAAATACTTGCTCTGTTGAACTCTGACGTAGCCAGATGACTACACTAGTTACTTTTCTTGACAAAGTATCTGAGAAAAGCATCCTAAGAAAAGAAGAGGTGGTTCTGCCTCAAGCTTGTGGATGCTTTGCATCACAGGGGAAGCACAGCTCCGCGCACAGGAGATTGCATTCGGACCAGGAAGAGGCGGAATGCTGGTGCTCAGCTCACTTCCTCCTCTGTATTGAGAGACCAGCTTTTGCCCTCACTGTCTCTACCTTTCTGGAACCTCCCTGGAAACGTTCTCACAGACAAGTGTAGTGGAAGTTTTGGTCTCTTTAAAAACTCAATTATGCTGTGTAAATATGTGTTTGTCCTAATTCCAAGTGTAGGATATGGGACTGCCTTAGTTTATCCACAGCTGGTAATTTCCTTGTGCAGGGTGTGGTCTTTGCCAGCTGGAGTTGGTGGAATTCGGAGAACTCTGGAAGAGTATTAAAAATAGAGCCCAATGAGGCAAAGGGGCTTAGAGTAGTTGGGCCGAGGAGGAAGAAGCCTGCTTGTTCATTCTGCCGCTACCATTTGCTGCCTGCTGTTGCTGGACTGCGAGATATCCTGATGACTGAGATTGGTGTTTTGCCAAAGACCTCAATGACGGTAACCAGCCAGAACTAAGTCTAAGGAGGTCTACATCATCCTTTCCTTCTAGCCTTTCTCTCCTGCCTAGGGTTGGGGGATTGGAAGGGAAATAGAGGTTTAAGGAATATCCCCAAAAGGTAGAATTTAAAAAGTAGTACCTATAGACCAGCCTAGAGATTTGTCCCCTATGTGATCCTAAACCTATTTATGTTGACAATCAAGATTAAGTATCACATTGACCCTATAAGCTATCGCAATCTCTCACAGTGTTTCATCTCTCAATTAATCAAGACAGAACTATCACCATCCCAGAAAGAACCCACTTTTAATTGGATGTATGAACAATATAGTAGTTATAGTGTAGAGTTATTACCCTAGATTGTTTATGTTTGCCATAATAGTTTTAGCTAGATGTCTCTATGAAAATGTCAGAATTATTTCTGATGTAACAAAATACTCTTAAATAACTAATAAAGGATTCATTAATATCTTATGCTGCCATTATGTCATTATTGGCTCTAATAATACCTAATTGCAATAATAAATACCCAATTTTAGGGATTTGCTTGTTTTCTAATTAGACATTTTTCACATTTCTATTCTTTAATTATTCATGAGTAATTATTGTTACTCACAAAATAAAATTATCACTAAGCTTATAGAAACTGCAGTCAGCTTCCTATTGAAAAGAGGAATTAAACTTTTTCTGTTTTATGTTCTAATTAACTTTTTTTCACTGTTTTGTGGAATTACTCAAAACATTGTTGAGGAGCAATATAAAGTAGAGGCTGATAACTCAAGACATTTTTATAATTACAAATATACTGTGGGGAAGTTTAAAGAATCATATAATTGGGGTTTTTCGCATGTACTTATTTGGAATCTACTAAGCTGGTCTGGAAAGACTTATGTTGTCAGGGGCTTGCTGCTGGGCAACTCAAATCCAGCAGGACTCACCTCCCAGGAATCACCTCCTTTCTCTCTGACTCACATAGATGTGACTCCCATCCACATGGCACACTGACCCAGTGCCAGCTGGCCTTTCCACCATTCTATCATTGTGTATTCTTTCCAAAATAACCCTGCTTCTCCTCAGCTTCAAGGGATTGTGTATCCAATTCAAATAGCTATTTCTCCCTGAACTGTCTTGACATCCTTACAAAAACTCTTTTCCATTCTTCATACATTATAAAGGTACTTTTGCCACCTATAACATTTGACTTCTTAATATGTCTTCATGACATTTTATACCTTATTTTGAGCATCTGGATGGATGGTACATGTATCTATATTATATGTGTGTATATGTATATATGTACACATATATATTTACACATGTACACATTTGTATCATGGGTGTATGTGTGTTTACATCAGTATACATATATGCAAGTATATGTGTAGGTATACATGTATAATTTACATATATGTTTATACACACACATTGCTATATCTAGAAAACCCCCTATTGAATGTCTAGGAGCTAACTCTAAATCTAAATTTAATCATGTCCCCAAAGTTCCTTTTGACACATGATGTCACAGGTTCTAGAAACTGGGATGTGGATATCTTAGTGAAGAAAGCAAGAGGTCAGTTGTTCAAGCTACTATGTCTGCGGTTATATTCAAAATAAACTCAAACAGACTGTGTGTGGAGAATGTGGTGTTGCCTAGTGGTATCACTTAGGGAGTTCCTGAAAATTCTGGGAAGTAGGGCCCAGCTGGAGGAAGCAGGTCACTTGCGAACTGTGGACAGATCGTTGATAATTTCTTTTTCCTGGTTTCTTCTTCTTTTTTTCTCTCTTCTTCCTGACTGGCCTGAGGTGAAAACTCTCCTCCAACACACACTTCTACCACTTTGATGTCCTGCCCAAATGCATGGGGCCAAGCACGCTTAGACAAAGCTCCTGGACATCAACAAAATAAAGCCTTTGTTCCTTTAATTTGTCTCGCTGTGTTTAACACAGAGGTGCAAAGTGACTACTCTGATAACTATGTTTTGTTTTTACAAAATCCCCAAATGATTCTTTTGTCCTACGGATAGTTGTGGCGTAAGAACTACTGGTCTAGTTCAATTTCTCATAGAGAAACTGAGGCAGAGCAAGGCTAAATTAAAACCCGAGGACAGTGAGAAGCCGGCTAAAGTGGGAGCAGAAACCACTCCTATACTTCCCCAGGGGTGCTCCCTGCTGTACAGCAAATTCAGGAAAGGTGGGGGAGACCTGTCTGCATTTAGAAGCAGTCCAGGTGATCGCAGGGAGTCAGTCAGTGAGGGATGACTCAGATGTGAATTCCCTGCTGGCTCCCATTTTCATCCCCTTGGGCAGTGTGTAGGAGAGGAATAAGTGCATGAAGAGAGCATTGTCAAAGAAAATATCCTGGCTGATCTATTTTAGTTAAAACAGCATTTTTCCCCCCAGGTACTGTGAGATTGCTTGTCTGTCAGGGTGTTGGCCTTGAGCAGAAGCTGGGCACCAGGGAAAGTGTTTTCAGTGGAGGGAGAAAATAGAAATAAAAAGGAGGGCTGAGCCACGGGGTGCTGGGAGCAGAGGGAGTGAGCGCTGTCAGCTCAGCGGTGTGTTCTTCATTGCAAATATCTCTGGGCTAAGGCAGAGCCTCAGCTCAAAGCTGCACTGGGTGAAATTAGCATTTCTCACATCCGAGGATTCTTCTAGTGTTATTCAAAGTTTTGCACTAAATTCACTCAGTCGTTCTTAATTTTGTGATTGGGTTTATGCTCCTTCTAAGGCCAAGGCTGCTTTCAGGAGGAAGGGGTGAAACTAAACTAAAGTCCAGATGTCTGGCTGTGTCTCTAAGGGGTGACGGGTGGTGAGTAAGAGCCACAGACATATCTGAATGTGCCTAAAGGCAGCCATGGCAGAGTGAAACAGAGGGTCAAAGAAAAAGACAGAAAATCAGAGGGAATACATATTTGGAAAAAAAAAAAGGTTGTTAGTGAGATACGTACGGGAAGATGCTTCCCCCAACTGACTCAAAGTTCTTAAGCTGAGAAAGGTGGGTCTTTTCTCTTCAGTTAACTTCTTAATCTAGGACCAACTATCTTTGTTATCAGCATTAAAGTGAATTTCATGTTTCTGAATTAAGGTAGCAGGTATTCACACAGCTCCCGAACCACAGCTCTAGACTATCCCTGTACCTCTTCATTTAGAAGAATGACTTTAGAATGTTATGATCCTTGGCTTTTCTGGCAATAACCTTGAGCCACACATCCTCATCTAACTGACTTTGACCTGAGCGTTATTTACCCTTAACAACATATAAGCAGAGTTTATTGCTCAGTCATTCACTATGGGTGAGATGCATGTATGTACTTGATCAATGGCTTTCCCATTGGCTCCAGTTCTTGGTGCAGAAACTGTACTACATATGCTATTCTCTGTCTCCTTCTTCCGGATAAAGCGACATTAGAACTCACAGTCTACTGCTCTAAGTGAAAACTTAGAGAAAGACATCAAGTCTCTTGGAAAGGAGCTTATCTTAAGAGCTGAAATAGAGGCACTACATGTGGTTAAATCAAGTGACAAAAAAATGACATTCTATTCATGGAATCTTCTTTTATCAATGACTATTTCATGTACCTTCATTAATTTTCTTTTTCCTATGTTCTTACTTTCTCTTTATGTCCTAAGAAACCATTTAGGTTGTCTAAAAGTAACAACAACAAAAGAATATTTTTGGAAGTGTCTGAGGAAAAAGCTCTAGAAGGTGTTTTCAGTTATGTGGGGAAAGTGAAGGAATTTGTCTTTGCTATGTTGGAGAATAGAAAGGGCAACAAAAAAAAAGAGAGAGATAAGAATAATACTTTTCCAGATGGAAGGGGAAGAGGACCCCCCCTATCATTGGACTGGGAGAGGGGCATAGGAGAAGAAGAGGGAAGGTGGGATTGGGAGGGGGGAGGGGATAAAGGAGGGGATAGGGGAGGGGGCTACAGCTGGGATACAAAGTGAATAATCTATAATTAATAAAAATAAAATTAAAAATTAAAAAAGAAAAATACTTTTCTAATTACTATGATCAAATACCTTGTAAGAAGCAACTTAACAAAGGTTTATTTTGGCTCACGGTTCATGTGCTGCAATCCACAGTGATAAAACATCAGGGTGGAACCACCTCCTGCCAATGACAGTGGGAGGTGCTTGGTTTCAGTGGACCAGGAAATGGACAACAGGGAAGGCCTCTATTCAGCTGGTATATCCCCCTACTTTTAAGTAAGTCTGAGACTCCAGCCCATGGGATAGTACTGTCTGTATTCAGGTTGAATCTTTTCCCCTCCATTAATTTTTTTAAAACACTACCACAGACACAAAGTTATTTCTCACTAACATCCTAGGTTCTTGCTAATATGATAAAGTTAACAATCAAACTTAGCTATCATAGGTAACTTATAGGAGGAATGTTTAGGAATAAAGAAAATATCTGTCTACTGAGTAAGAAGACCTATAGAGAATTGATAGATATCTTCTGTATATGAAAGTAGCCTCAAGAAATAGCTAGGGAGAAATAAAAATGAAAGAAAATATAGATTGTGGGACAAAAGGTCATATTCCTACAGGGGGTGATCTCCACTTATGTGCCAGGCCATGTTATACATCACAGTGTGTCTGATTGTGGCATACAGACATGACCACTGCACATGAAGACAGTCATATGAGAGCAAGTATGAGCGCCTGAGTTCAGATGCCCAATACCCATGTGAAAAGCCAGACATGCTAGCATGTGCCAGTGCTAAGAGAAGAACAGCAGAGACAGGCAGATTTCCAATGCTTGCTAGCAACGCAGTATAACTGAACGGGTGGCATCCAGGTTCAGTGGGAAATTCTCTTAAGAAGAAAAGTGAAGAGGGACTGAGGAACATGCCCAACATGAAACTTCAATGTGTGTGTATGCATTCCACACACATATAATGGCATATACTACACACATGCACAAAAAGAGAGAGAGAGATTTAATGCCCTTTAAAGGCAGCTACTGAAATGTCAACACACTTTCAAGGAATATTTTAATGATGCAAACTCTAAACTGCCTCTGACTTTTAGCACAGCAAACAGTACATAAATATATTTGAATGTACTTGTGTGACAGTTAGATTTTAGAAGCCTTGTTCCTGTGACTGTGAAAACAGAACTAGACCCTACTTGAAGTTATGCTTTTTCATTATAATTTGTTTAAACCACAGCTCACAGTCCTAGAAGGTCTGAAAGAATCACATTCCTCCCTGTTTTCAGCAGTATCAGCCTTTTCCAAATAAGTGTGTTCAGATGTTCATCTGCACATGTGCTGAGTCTTCTGGGGAAAAAAAAATTCTCTCTTAGGCAGGGTTTCTATTGCTGTGAAAAGACACCATGATCATGGTAACCCTCACAAAAGAAAATATTTAACTGGGGCTGGTTTACAGTTCAAAGGTTTAGTCCATTATCATCATGTTGGAAAGCATGGTGGAATGCAGGTAGACATGGTGCGGGAGAAGAAAATGAGAGTTCAGCATCTTGATCTGCAGGCAACAGTAAGAGACAGTGAGCCACTAGACCTGGCTTGAGCTTCTGAGACCTCAAAACCCACTCCCAGGGTAACAGTTACTCCAACAAGGTCACACCTCCTCATAGTGCAGCTCCCTGTGGGCCTAGGGCACCATTTTCTGTCAGACTACCACGGGAACTACATGTGTCCCTTCAACTTTTACATCCATTGGCAGATTTACTCTTCTCATTTCAACCAGGAGAGAGTCGGTAAAAACAGTGATGGTGTTCAAGGCATGATGCTCAAGAACACTGATGCAGAAAACCACATAACACAACAGGGTAGCTTTTGGGGGGTTGATAATCTTGACAGAAGTATTTAAGGCATTCTACTTCCTCCTAAATCTTTTTAGTGCCTTTTACGGTTTTCCCAGAATTTTAGTCTTTCTTTCAGTTTTCCCAGAATTTGAAATTCTGGAGAGACAAATGACATAGAATGGTTAAGGTATTAGCCATTTAATCTTCTTTTAGTTTTATAGAATCCAGAACAACTGAATACCGTTGTAAAGACCATTGTAAAATATAATGGGTGCAACATGCCGAGATACATAACTCTGTGTCTAGTTTTAAAAAAATAAAACTATTAGAACTGCACTGAGCATGATGGTACAAAGCTGTGATAGCAGCGTGTAGAGTGTTGAAGCAGAAGGATTATGAGTTCAAGGTTGCGCTGGATTACCAAGCGATATTTTGTCTCAAAACAATGTAAAAAATAAAAAATAAAATGCAGGAACTAACTTCAGGAGGTTGAGGTTTGCAATGATGCCCTGGTCAGAGATCTACAAGGAGACACATGCCCTGCATGGCAAAGAGTCCGTTCTACACCCATGTTCAGAATGACACAGGTTGGAGGGCCTAGCTGTCTACTCTCAACACAGTCAGGCTATGACTACACCTGTTTTCTTCCTATTAACTCTCATCTCTTGAATACTGGCCCTTGGATGATGGGTATACCAGATCTTTCGTTCTAATAACAAACGTGTCGTGCCAAAATGCTTCTTAAGATATGAAGTTATCATATCTTAACTTCAATATGTTTTAATTTCAGTGGAAGCACATCACTTGATCCCTTTCTCTCCTCCCCCCCAGCATCACCCCAGCTACCCTTCCTCAAACTCCTTCCATGCCCTAGATTATCACATTGACAGTACCTGTCTTTTCTCTTATTTTTACTGTTACCTACAACTGTGTGTGTGGGAGTGTACACAAATATACATAAAGGCAACCCACTGAGGACATTTTTGTTGGTGTGATTTGAAGGCTTTCCACTTTGCATAAGAAAATCAATAAGAGTCTCATCCCTAGGAGAGGCCAACTCTCCTTCTCCCAGTAGTCATTAGTTGCTCATAGTTCCTTATCTAGGTTTGGAACCCCCATGAAATTTTCCTTCCAGAAGGATTGTTTTGAGATGGTTGTTTTCCGAAACCACAGATAAAACAAAAGCTATCAAAAATAACCCATTTTGAAGAAAAATTTATACCTATAAAAAAAATCACAATGTGTAAAGACATTTTCCCCTCTGTGCCAAAAAGAAAAAGAGAACTAAAATGTCATAGATTATTAAAGAATGATGAGATGACTCCATGGGTAAGAACACTTGCTGTGTAACTACAGGGACCTAAGTTCAAATCCTCAGGGCCCTTGTATCCCCAGAGCCTACATAAAAAGGCAGGCGTGTGCTCACCCGTAAACATGTCACTGAAGAGGTCTGAGCTGGGACGGTCTCTGGGCTTGCCTACCTCCCAGTTGGAGGAGAAAACCTATGAGTATTCTGTCCTGGGAATAAGGTGGGGAGTGGTACAGCAAGACAGCCAGCATCCTCTTGCCTCAGTTGTGCACATGTGCACAAACATATACAACATGCACACACACACATACACACTAAGTAAATAATAGTAAACAAATGTGAGAGGCTCCTAATAAATAAAAATAATTAAATAAATCAGCATAACATACGTTATTTTTCTTTAAAGATAGGCAAGCATGTCTCCCATTGGTTCATTTTTAGTATTTTTGTTTTTATTTATTTATGTATTTTGTGGGGAAATTGGTGCATTTCACGGTAACATGACTTGTGTGGAAGAACGGGACAGCTGTGGAAGTAGGTTCTCTCCTTCCACCATGTGGATCCAGGGCATCAAACTCAAGTCCATCAGGCATAGCAGCAAGTGCCTTTATCCTCTGAGCCATCTCCATGGCTACCTTCAATGGTTCTTTATTTTAGAGAGCAGTGGTATTTAAGCCTCAAGCACAATCTCTTCTGGTTTTTATTAGCATTTATTAACTATTCAAGACAATGTGTTTCTCTGTGGCATCACGTAATGTATTTTGATCATATTCACCACCCGCTACCATATTTCATACCCCTTTTCCACTCTCATGGATTCCTTTCTCATTCCCAACTAGTAAAGACATCTGTTATAGATCTGCTTCAGAGCTGAGCCTCATGGCACAGCCCTGTAACTGCAGCTACTCAGAGGCAGAAGGAGCGCAAGTTCAAAGCACATCTAAACTACAGACTAGTCCGAGGTTAGCACGGGCAACCTCTTCAGACTCTGCCTCTAGAGAAAAGTCAGGAGAGGGCAAAATAGATGTGTCCCTGGGAAGCGCTTGTCTAGCACATGGACGGCTGTAGGCCCAGTTCTCTAGATGTCATTTCTAGTATAAAACAAAACAAAACAAAAAACCACTTTTCAAATCCACTCGGGAGATGCAGTGCTCTCCCCCGCCACTTACTTCTCATGTGTGTAGGAGTGGCGCATATTATCAGGCCTCCACTGGTATTCCCCTTGTTAATTTGTGTTTTGTCACAGGGAGCCCCAGCTGATGACTCACAAGGGATGGAGTAAACGATCCTTCCCCTCCCTGCCTGACAGCTCCATTTTCTCTACACTGCAGTCACATCTACTGAGGTCTCTGTGAACTGCAGCACATGAAGATTTGGAATGCCTCGTCTTCCAACCAACTGCCTACCTCAAGTTTAAGGAAGTCTTTGATGCTCGCTGTGCTGATTCAGGCATTAAACCTATGACCATTGTTGTACCCAGAAATGACTCACCTGGCCAGGGAAAAGGAATTGTCCTTTCATGTGCCAACGTCAAGTGCTTCTAGAAACCGAAAATGTAATGCGACGACAGTGTTGTTGCTGCCTTGGTTTCATCCCGTGTGTCAGGAGGAGACTAATGCCTACCTCACTGAATCAGTGTGGGAACAGGAGACCCAGGCTGTGGGAGTAGGGCTCTACACACAGCGACTGGTACATGGCTAAATGCTCAATAAATGGGAGGTGTAAATGCAAAGTATAATTTCCACCCAGCGTCTGAGGTTAGTGTCAGTGTCTGGCCTTGCTTCCCCACACTTAAATTAAATGTGAACTCCATTGTCCTTTGGCTTCACAGTTTTACTAACCACCTTGGACCAGCTCTGGTATGACAGGGAGATTCCAGGGTGAAAGCTTCTGGAAGCCACACACCCTTGAGGGCAAAAAGAGTCAGTTATAATCATCATCCTTGTCAGCACAGCGGGATCCCTGCCTCTTACATTTGCCTGAGTGTGCTACTCGGGACAGCATTAGACAAGTATCATTTTGTCAATTAACCTTTTCCATTCATGGTTTATTAAGGCCCAAGCAAATACATTTATGAAGCAGAGCAGGGCTTTTATTTATTTATTTATTTTGACACAGTAGTTGCAGCTTCAAACACAACCTACCTGCACTTTCCCTCACAACAGACTCAGTAGCACTTCTCTGGCAAATTGGATGACCTTGTGTCATGCTACATAAGAAAATCATATTAATTTATGGGAAGCCTCGATTTGTTTAACATAAGGAGCAAAGGCTGTCTGTGTTTTGCTCAGGTCTTTATATCCAATGGGTATGAGGAAGCAGAGGGTGTTAGGTATTTCCGGTGATCAGCAACTGCTTACCCCTCTATACCTCAATCCACTTGGCCTTCCTCACCAGGTACCTGACACATATATGTCATAATGCATGTATGAGCAAGAGGCCAGCTGGCATAAAAAGTCAAATCCATGGGCTGGATGTTCTCAGAACCCACATAATACCCTTAGTGGGACTATGTGCACTTGTAACCTTAGCATCGTGGTGGGAGGAGACAGAACGATGACCGAGCCTTGCCTGCATTAGCCTAGTCCCAGTGGCACAGGGCAGGGACTTGATATCCTTCTCTGGCCTCTAAATGGATCTTGCACACACAAACACACACCACTACCATCACCACGGTTATACAGCACACACACAAATTTTTTAAAATATAAAAAAGAGATAAATTTCCTAACTGTTTCTTCTGTCTTACTGAATGCCCACAGCATAATCTTCTAATAAACACGTATACCAATAATTGTTCTTACACTTTATTACGTACCAAATTGTGTGACATATTTTATATCTATTCTTATATTTTAATCTTCAGAATAACTCTGAACAGAAGGAATTACTATGTCCATAATGAAATGAAAAAAGCTGTTGAAACTAACTTGTCGGTGATCAAGGTAACTAGAGCCACCTTTCCCTAACCATCACATATTCTAGGATGCTCAATTCATGCCTTTAACTCATGGCTTGACCAATACCTCTCATCCTTCAAATGTATTTTAATTGTGATAACAATGAACAGGTGAGTCATTTAAAAAATAAGTAAGGATAAATCTGATTGGTAGCAGTGGAGATGATGCTAAAATGTTTGATATGTTTCCATAGTTGGGAATATTGATATTATTGTGCATGTATAATCTAAGAGGGAAATGCTGGAATGAAGTCAAGCAGGTGGAATTGGCCCAGCCTTGTTGCTGTGACAGAAGTATCAGTTTAAAAGTCCTCTCCATGTTAGTGTGAACAGGACACTGATGTTTTTTCCACTTCCCCTTTCCTTTCTTTCTACCAAAATCCCCTACTCCAGCACTGAAGTCCATCTCTTTCCACTTATGCTCCCTTCCTTGTGCCTGCATTGATGCTCAGACCACATGTGGACTGCTGAGACCGTATTGCAACGTACTGCTTCTGCCACATACCCAACACTGCCTTCTCTCACACTAACCCTGTGGCTTCTTGGCCCTCTCCTGAGTCACACATCCCTTGAGCACCGCTCTCTCTCACTGGTAGGTAGGTCCTTCTCACATTCTTTCTGTTTCTAACACTGTTCTGTTGAGTCTGAGCTTCAACTTCAAAATGATAAGGTTTGGCAGGCCAGAAAGAAAGTACATGCTGATTTTCAAGTTCCCTTTTTCCTAATGTTAAAAAAATAAGCTAATCAGTGAAAATTTTGTAAAATTAAGATCATTTATGCGGTTTTCACAGAAAGAATATCAAAATGATGGTCTAAGGGATTTGGGGCTCTTTCTGGGGCTTCTGAGGGAACACTTGACAAATGAATGACCCTGCTCTCACTGCACTGACCTCATTAGTGACTCCAGTAAGACAAACAAGAAGGCGAATGAAAAGGCATTTAATTTTGAGGTCCACGAGGAAAAGAAACACACTCAAAAGTAGCAGTATTTGTCGAATGGACTAAATCAGATGGGGAATAAGAGCTACACTTGTTTTGCTTCTAGAAAAAGGATAAGCCGTGTGTAACAAAAATGGAAACCATAGGAAAGGAGCACTTATAATCCTAGCTTTAGATGTTACTGCAAATGAGTCTAATCACCATGTTATCATTATCAGGATTATTATTGTTATTACTGATAACAAACATGTGCCGGCTGCCGACAGGATGCCAGGCTCCACACAAGAGAGAATTAAGATCAGTCCCCCCAGTGCAGGCTTACAGCAGATTATAATTGCCGCAGACAATAATATTAATAGCAACTCGATATTTTGTTAGAAAAATAACATTGTTTCTCTCTTCTCCCTGGGTCGTCTACCACCAAGTGGAGGCCTGACTTTGAGAATGATGGTCTTGTACTCTAAAGCCTGTAACTCCTCCCCACCCCCAAAACCCTCTCCAAAAAACTGCTGCAATTCTCCAGTACCACACACTTCTTGCTTCTGCTTCCATATGATCAAGTAGGGTCATCTCCGATCTGTTCAAGTTTCTACCTCTCAGATGAGATAGATTTCCTGATTTAAGTCAAGTTAACTGAGTTTATGATGATTATCTTAAAGAGATTTTATCCAAACTGAGGGTGGGACTTAACATTTAATTAAAGATATTTTTCTCCAAAATTTTATTTAAAAAAATAGTACATAATTGAACAGAGCACAGAAAAATATACATATATTATATTTGGAGAGAATAATGTTTTTGGAAACCTATTTCCCTGTGACACGTGGGTATGTGTGTACCTTTGTGTGTGCCTGGGTAGTGTATACAACACGTATGTGCAAGTATACATGTGGAGGTCAGAGGTTAATGTAGCTCAAAAATCTTCCTGTCTCTACCTTATTCTCTCTCTCTCTCTCTCTCTCTCTCAGTCTCTCTCTCTGACAAGAACCCTCACTAAACTTATAAGAACTTGCCAACAATTGGCTAAAGAAGCCAGGGAACTCCTGTTTCTCTCGACTATCCTAAGGTTACAGATTCATGCAACTACACTCAGGCTTCTCATATAAGGGCTGAGGATCCAAATGTAGATCCTTAAGGCCTTCATGATACTCATTTTACCAACTGAATAATCATCTTAGGTGCCGCCAGTGTGTATGACTTTAATAGGCTGTAAAATTAAATGTATTCACTGTTGGCCACAATGAGAAAGAAAAGTTTGAAAAGCACAAAAGGTTTAAAGACAGACTGTCTGCTTAATCTGAAGTTCAGTCTCCATGCAAACCACAGCCGATGGCAGGCCAAAAATGTAATTTTCAAAAGAATCCAATTACACTTTTACCACATGTAAAATCAAGTAACATTTACCAGCCTTACAAGAACCTTACACCTAAGAATTAGGTCTGAATTTTGCTATGTCTTTCCTTTGCCATCATAAATGTAACCAGACTTATAAGATGCTGAATCCCGGCTGTTGGTTTTTAAAACATGCAAGCTACATGTCACCTTGAAACCATGGTTTTCATAGGTCTTTCTTACCATAGAACTTTGCAGTGATCTCCTGAAACGGCCTGAGTTGGCTAATGTACCTGAAGATGAGCTGACAGTGGGGACATCTCACTCACAAAACACAAAAGGTCTCAATTTCCAGTCTAGAACCCAATGTTGGGCCAATGTTGACCAAGTCCCAGCTTGACTGAGCAGCAAGTCAGCTCATTCTATGTTGTCACTGTTTTGTCTTTTACTATTATTCAAGCTGGACTGCTTATGCTTTTCGTGTAGCTATGTTACTACAAATGAGTGGAAGATATATACCTAATTAAGTATGCTGAGTCCTGCTAGCTTTTTAGAGCCCCTTCTTATCTTAGGAAGGCAAATGTTTGCAAGAAACTGCCTTAAGAAATGATTACCACAGCTACCCCATCAAATCACAGATCCTGTTTGCCAAGGAAGGAATATTTTAACTGTCAACCTTCAATGTTTATGCCTGTAAACATGTCTTACTGTGATGGAAATTTCCCCTGATGGTCATGGAACTCAAAGACCACCTTCAGATGGTCAGGTAGGCAGGGATTTCAACACTGTTACCCATCCTATAAAAGCTTTCGGAAACTCTGTCCAGAGGCCTGACTTTTGCAAATCATTGGCTTTGGTACAAACCCCTGTGACTAAAGCTGAGTTTTTCCAGTCTCTGAGTACCTGCTTGGCTGTTTGCAAGTCAGGGTTTCCATTACAATTTGCTCTGATTTGATTTGATTTGTTTATAGTGCTCAATGCCTCATGTATGCTAGGCCAGCATGGGGCACTGAGCTAAGATAATTAGTAGTATATTATTAGATTTTGTTTTTAATTGTTTATATCCCAAACTACATTGGTATCTTTTCATAACTTTCTTCTGTTTTTTTTCTTTCTTTTGTTTTAAAAAAAACTTAATTCAAACAAAACAATTTGAACTGGAAGTGGAAAGTAGATTGTACAACTGAATTGTCAAGGTAATCTCTCAGCAAAGAGTCTGTGGGAGACCCAAGAAACCAGAATAGCAAAATATGTAGCAAGTGCTATTAGTACAAAGACATTCACACAAAGATAAAACATGGCCTTGGGAGGGATTTTACAGATCCACAATTTCCATGATGATTCTAAATGTTCATTCTCAATACTGTTTTCTGGTGCTTAAGGAAAAGTCCCCTGATTTTTTTTGTCCTAAGCTTACAAAAGTCTCATAATCATTACAGTGCTGGCCATAAGTGGAAGACATTAAGAGCTGTGTTATTGATTAGAAGGAAAGCAGTTGATACCTTTGTTTGCAACCTGTCCTCCCATCCGACATCAATGAGGACATGAGTGAACAATACATTAGGTACAATACAGGACCACAGGACCAAGTATTGGAAGATGAGGCAAATTTCTTCTCACATAATAGGGATGCTTCTAGTCATTGGACTGAGCCAACCAGAGCACAGTTGCCGTATCAAATATTCTGGCAACTGAATTAAAGGGGAAACACCAAATGATCTGGACAAGTATAGCTTTCATGGAAATGAGCCCAACCAGAAATAGAGCATGCTGCCCTTAAGTGAGGAAAACTTGGCACCTTATGGCCCTGCCTCTAACTTATGTTCATACATATGTCTCATATTCAAATGATTTGTCTACATGCTGAGGGCAGTAGAGGCGGAGCTTGGGATTAGAGGATTGCTATGATCCTGCTAAGTATTAAAATTCTGGTTGTGTAAGACATGGATAGGTTTAAAGAATATGGTTGCTTTAAGCCCAGATCTAAGTGAAGAAAACAATAAAGAAACAGAAAGTTTACCATTGTGTAAAATTAATGATTGTGTAATTTAACTGTTCTGTAAAACTAGCCAGTTATATTCCCATGAGGAGAGTCAGTCTTCCTGTGTATCATAATTCCAGACTTCACTGTTAATTTCAACGCATGGCACACAGCCCTTCCCAGCCTCAGTCAATCTTAGATTCCTTTTCTACCTCTTTCATTTATTCCTCTGTTTCTCTCTTTATTTTGGCAATTCATCACATTACTCCCTACTCTTGCCTCTAATGCCAGTTCCCTTACCCATGCAATACTGTTTGTTCCAAGGGAGACTTTTAAGTGTTTTTCATCCTGTCTTCATTGACTACTCTGAATTGATAGGCTGTCATCCAAAATCTTACCATCGCCACTCAAAGCCTCCAGCTCCTACCAACCACTGGAGGACCACATCTCCCCAGAGCCTCCTTGACTCTACTGTTTCAGGCACCCTTTCAAACGCACTCACAGATCCCCAGTGACTCCAGCCCTGATGCCTTCGAACCTCCTCTTTCCTCCCAAGATACCTGTTCTTCTTGCAGCTCTCCTCCCATTCTGTTGGCCAAACGTTGCCTCCTCCTTCATGATCCCATTAAAACATTGCCTCTTCTAGGGTGACCTAATGTTAGCTACTTGTCTTTTGTTGCCCACCGTGCCTTGTACACTTTTCATCATAGTGCCATGACATCCCATCGCTTATTTGTCTGTCTCTCTCAATCCTTAGTACCAGGAGGCTTGAAATGTTGACAGCTTTTATCCATGCCACTCAAGGAATATTCGTGGAATGCTTGAATGACGAGTCCTCTTAATTTCTAACTCTTACAAGTCCAAGTAAGTCCCACCCAACCCCCAGTCCGTTTTCTGTTCTTGATCAGTTCAGTGCTTCTCCACACTCCTAACAGTGTATGCTCCCCTTGCTCACTCAGTAGCGGTGGGAACCACACTTGTGTTGTAATTAATGCTCACTTCTCACCACCTTCTTTACCTTTCTTTCATTTTTATTCTTTGACTTGGGTTAATTTTGTCATTTGGCCATTTCACACTTGTATGTAATATACTCTCAGTACTTTCCCAACCTTTCTTATCCCACCCCCTGCCCTTCTTACTAGGCCCATACTTTTCATGAAAATATTATTTGGCTTTCTTTTGGGAGCCAACGGGTTTAACCAAGGCTATCTTCTTGACAGTGAGACTGAAAGTACCTGTTGCCGCATCAACAGCATCACCAATGGGTGTACCACTAAAGGCAGTGATTTTTGCTCTCCCTGAATCTACGTTCGGGAGACATGAGCAGAGCCCCTGAGTCCCTCTTCCATCCATGACAGATTTGCCACAGGCTCATTCTTGTGCGAACTCGATGCATACACCTACGTTTATTATGAGCTTGTGAGGTTTGGAATGGCCATGTCTTCCCCGGGGTATGGTTTTTCATGGCCCATCTCCTTGTTTTCCAACCCCCTCTTCCACAATGTTCCCTGAGCCTTAGGGAGGATGGTACAAATGAACAGTCTTCCTTCTTTATCTAGCACATCCATCGTCTGTGATTCTTCCTCACATGCTTCACACCAGCCATGCTCTCTGTAGCAGGGCTATATTTATCTATCGAGTGCTTCATCCATTTTGAGCTTTCCATGAATGCTAAGGCACTTGTTGAAAAGGAGTGAAGCTCACTGAAGTGACAGCTACTTTTTCTTTTTTAATATAATTTTTATTCATTACAATTTGTTACTTTGTATCCTAGCTGTAGGATCCTACCCTCCCATGCCCCTTCCCTAGTCCACTGATAGAGGATGACCTCCTCCCCTTCCATCTCCCCTAGCCTATCAGGTTTCATCAGGACTGTCTTTTATAGTCTTCTTCTGTGGCCTGGGAAGGCTGCTCCCCCATCAGGGGGAGGTGAGCAAAGAGCCAGCCACTGACTTCATGTCAGAGACAGCCCCTGGTCCCCTTACTAGTGAATGCATTTAGAGTCTGAGCTGCCATGGGCTACTGATACTCCAACCAAGTTACTTTTACAATGCGAATACCTCTACACAGGCCTTTAAATCACAAAGCAGAGCAGCATAACAGGAGGTTAACAGAGGCAGTCTGGTTTAGCCAGTTGTTTAACAGACAAGGTGCTGGATTTGAGCCCTACCTCCAGGTCTCACTTGCTGGGAGACCTTGGGCAAGGGCTTAATTTCAGAATAGGATTGCTGCTCATCTGTGAAAGAGGATTATCACATATCCTTGTGTACCTTGTTGAGAAGAACCAAGAAGGTAAGGCGGAAAAAAAAAAGTGCAACAGGCAACAAATAACCCATCAATGATAACTGTTGTTATTGATTACTAATACTGCGGATGGTTAACATGAATTGTTATTATTTTGATCTCATGCATGGCTGATGTTATAATGGAGAATTCCTGGAGGCAGTTTTGCCTTTGGGTTTAGGGTATGAGCCTTTTGATTGGCAACTTTACTGTCCATTTGTTGCTTTAAAAGGACTTGTGCTAATGAGGGATTATTCCATAGAAATCCCATCTGGAGTGGATATGGAGCTCAGCCTGGCATGAGGAGGTCCAGGGTAATCCTTCCTCTAAACGCCAAGCCTGGGGAGAGAGCAACAAAGTAGAAAGAAGCCTTGGCTGTTCTGAGTTATGTGATTGTAGTTGTTGTTTTGTATCATTATTCTCCTTTTATTTTCCAATAAAGAACTGAGAGCCACTACAGGCAAAGAAGATCCTGTGGCTCAATAATGTGGCAATGTGTCACTGGTGGCAGGATTCTGCAGGACTTCAGCGTCGACCCAGGTAGCAGCTTGTGACTTTGCCTTGGACAAAGGAAATCACTCTTCAACGGATGCCTCAGGATGATTTTTAGTTTCTACTGCTCCTCTCAGGCAGCTACTGTAACAAAAGCCTGTAGGGAGAGCTCAAGCCTCACCTATCTCCAACATCCACACACCAGCTCTCTGTTTTAATTAAAATTAAAAAAAGAAAGAAAGAAAGAAAGAAAACATGCAGAGCTTCAATCACTCTCATATTTAATATTTTATCTTAAAATAGCTCCATTTTGTTTTGCTTCTTAAAGTTAAATCAGTGTTTTTCATGATGGGCAACAGAAAAATCAAAGGAAGACAGAAAAATGGTGCACAGAGGAGGAAGGTTTTTGTTGTTGTTTTACTTATTATCCATTTTTATTATTCTGTTTTTCTATTTATTACAATTTATTCACTTTGTATCCCAGCTGTAGCCCCCTCACTCATCCCTTCCCAATCCTGCCCTCCCTCTTCTTCTCCCATACCCTTTCCCCAGTCCACTGAAAAGGGAGGTCCTCCTCCCCTTCCATCTGACCCTAGCCTATCAGGTCTCATCAGGACTGTCTGCATTGTTTTCCTCTGTGGCCTGCTAAGTTTTAAAGCATGAGATCATGCTTTCTCCTTTTGAGGTAAAGAATTTGGTCCAGGCTCTCCTCATCCTTTTCCTGGCAGGCCACAGCAGGAGTTGCTAGAAACCATCCCTATAAGTGTACTAGGAAACACACACACAGGGAGAGAGGCAGAGAAACAAAGACAGGTGCTTAAACTAGAAAAATCCTATCACGAGACACTTGTCTGTTAAAGATAAATCTACAAACTCTCTAAGATTTTTAAGGAGTTTTCCCTTCCATTATCTCTTAACAGACAAATCAGGAGCCACCTGTGGATTCCAGATAATGTCCCTATCTCTCCTGGTTTATTTTTTTTCCCAACTCAAAATTAATAACAGAATTACCAGTTTGAGGTCAAGTTTATCCCAGCTCCTGGATAAGTCACCAACTCACGAAATACTACAGAGAAGCACCTGTAAATCATGCTATTTGTTCCATCACTTCAAAATCTTCTCTGGCTCTCTGCAGGCTGGGCCTCACGCTGCCGGCACAGCAAGCTGTTTGTGCTCAACCGTTATGCAACGATGTTCTGTGTTGCCAGTAAGCCATGGCTGCGTGCCACTGTTCAGTACAGCAGCTCTATTTAGCTTTATTTATTGGATGTTTTTTAAAATCCTCCTGTGCGGTAGGTGTGCTGATCTCTTCTGAAGTTGTGATGACTGCTCTAACTATTGACACTTCGGTAACAGCTGGGTCTTGCATCTCTGCCCTCGTATTGACACACACCAGTAGTGCTGCCCACCCTGTAGCCTTGACCCTGGCCCCTCACATTCTGTGGCATGAACATAATCAGTGTGTGCTGACTCATTCATTCTCTTAGCACACTGGAAGCCCAAATTGCCTTCCTTTGTAGTTTTGCTTCCTGTAGGACCCAGAAGGGGCTCCAAGCTGTATTTCCACCTAAAATGTGTCTCTTTTCCATGCAAGAATTTTTACTCTGCCATCATCTAGATAGCCATAGGCTATGAAGATACTGAAATAATTATTTCAATGAGAATTTGTTAGTCTACCCTTCTCTGAATAGCTTCTGGAATCTCCACTAAAATTCAAAGCACCCAAGTTTGAATACCAGCTTTCATGCAGACTAATTGTGGGACTCTTTTTAAATAATTCAATATGTTTAAATTTCAGTTCTCTCACTTAGACAATGAAGGTCCCTCTCTTGGACAGTGAAGAAACAATGACCTTCCTCTGAGTTTTATTGTGAGGATTAAATGGGAAACTGAATACATGGATATGAAACACAGTGGATTGTCTGTCCATTCTCATTTCATCTCCAGTGTTGCCCTTTGCTGTCTCAGGTTCACCAGATGCTACCCATGAAAGACAAGAAAATCATTCTGTCATATTTCTTCACCATATTGTAGGTCTGATTAAGGAGTATGTCCTGATCATCCTGCTGCCCTGACTTATGTTTCCCTGACTGGCCTCGCTCGGGTGCCTAGAATTCCTCTAGTATTTACTCCTCTTGATACAAACATTGACATGGTGCTATAATGAGTTGTAATAGGTTTCTAAGTGCTTACTTGGTTGATCAAGTAATTTTCAGTTCTAGGGTGGATTTACATTGCCTTTATATTATGTTACTGCAAGTAGGTTCAGAATCTTTGAAAAGCATTTCTAGAGATTGTTTAATGAAGAAATAAATTGACCTCATACATAATCATTCTATACCTCTGGCAAAGGAAGTCATATTGACTATAAGAGGATTCCAAGAGGAAAAGAGCAACTGAGGGAAAAGCAAATGAGGGAAGAGTTAGCTTTACTTCTTTTAATGAAGAAAGCAGATCAGTGTCTCTTGGATTGAGAGGACCAACCCAGTAGAGGATGCTTCATAGACAGGTTGTACAAAGCTTAAATTTAGTATCTTCTCTTTTTTAAAAAATGGGAGAACAGGAACAGGGGAAAATTGAGAGAAAGAACATCGGTAAGAAATTAAGTAACAAGATATCAAGGCCTTTGCTACCACTTTCCTGGGCACCAAAATCATGTAATAGTATTTGAAAGGATAATATTTATCAGTGTTTATTATAAAGAGAATGGGAAGCCTGCATAGGTGTAAACATGGTTCTCCTTCCTTACTGGTCAAATGTTAAATTCTGAGTTCAAATTAAACAAGGGCCTTTGTTACAGGACTTCTAAGAATCCACCATGCATTCATGTGTTCCATAGCATCAAGAAATCTAATGAATGTTCCTATGTTGCAAACTCAACTCTCTTCAGAAGCTGCATTTAGAGAACAAGTTAAAGAATCAGGACTCATGAGCATGATTTCTCACCGAAGACTCTGCCACAATGTGTAGGACTTATGAATGGAGGCATTGTTTTCAGCACAAGGCTATATCCTACATTCCCATACTCCGACCCATTTAAAATGTTTTATCCAGCAGAACAGCCAGGATGGTCTCTAAATGATGAATGGGATAAGAGGAGGGGAGGAGAAGATGGGGAAGAGTGAGACCAAAGGGAAGAGAACTGGGAGGAAATGAAAAGGAAAACAGATGGAGGGAAAGAGGAAGGAAGGAATAAAGGAATGGAGACAGGGAGGAAGGATAGAGGGAAGGGAGAGAAACAGAAGATGGAATTTTAAAAAGTCTCAGTTTTGGTGTGATGGCACATGCCTTTACTCACTGTGCTTGTGAGTTCAAAGCCAGCCTAGTCTATATAGTGAGTGCCAGGACAGCCAGAGCTGTCTCAAAAAAGCAAAATACAAATGAAAATTCAAAGCCTGGACGTTCAAGTATTCAGTGTTTGTTACCAATTCAGCAGCTGGAGAATCTGAAAAGAAAGAGAAAATGAAAGGAAGCATGGTTATAACATTGGAGCAGAATTCCACCAAGGATCTGTTCCCATGTAACTATGCCTTAGTTCTCATTTCTCTATACCTCAGATCCATCCTCAAAATAATTGGGCAGAAGTTTCTAGACTCTTAACAAAAGCTAAGCTCTCTTTCATGTATACTGTTCACATATCTATGCATGTCTCCATTGGGAGGCCAGTGGGAAACCCTGGAGTAACCAAATACCTTTTGCTGTCCTTCTGTTTCAACCCTTCAATGTAGAAAACTCAAACTCCTATAGAGAGAGAGTAAGGGAGAGGGAGAGAGAGGAAGATTGCAGCCTTGCCTGCTTAAATCACACCATTACCTACAGAAAAACTGCCCGTGTGCCCTTGCTTTACCATCTGAGGTCAAAAGAGATTAGTCTGAAATTCTCTCACTGTGCATCGAGCTCTCATCTCTCTAGTTTCTTTACCTGTTGCTGTGATCTAACGCATGAGGAAAAAAATTAATGGATGAAAGGATTTGTTTTGTATTACAGTTCAGGGAGGCAGTCCATGGTGTTGTGGAAGTTACAGCAGCAGGTACTTGCAGCTACTGATTACATTGTACCCACACTGAAGAAGTAGAGTGACAAATGCTCAGCTCACATTGCCCAAGGCTGCAGCCCAGGGAATAGTGCCAACTGCAGAATGGATAGGTCTTACCACTACAGTAAACCGAACCAAGATAATCTTCCATGGGCATGTCTCCTGTCACCCAGATAACCTGAGAGCTCTTGGAGCTAAGAATTGAGATTAACCATCATACCTCCCAGAACATAAGTGGTCCTAGTTCCTTTAACCATTGTTCTGACAAAGTCTAGCTTTTCCTTTTGAATTAATTATGGACTTTCATTGTCTGTGTAAAGTATCTTGCCTAACACTGAGCCATGCTCAGCATGTATTTGGGGTGAGGGTGAGTGCTCTTTAGTAACATTTTTAGAAGTTCCATAGAATGTGTGTTGGTTTTTAAGCTTCTTTAAGCTGAGATTTTAATTTGTAAAGTTTTCCTCTCACCAAGCAGACCTGGTTTACAAAACTAAGTTGAGTGATAGAGGAGAGTGATAAACTATTGAAGACAATGAGAACTGAGCATAATGGTATGTATCTATGGATGTCATAATGAGACCTGTTATTTTTGTTGCTAACTTGAGAAGATGATTTAAAAAGCAAGTTGTATACATACATATACACACAATGTTTACTGAGTAATGGATATCCCACATCATTCTAAACTTCCAGTGGCTATCCTGCATCTTTCTGTGTTCCAAAAGCTCTGTGTGAGATAATTCTCACCATGATCTTGTTTTAAAAATGAGAAAATGCAGGCCAAAAAAAGCATTGCAAATCTCTGTATGTTTTCAGTTGAGGGATACAGACTAACAAGACTTCAACACCAGCATCCAACTGCCTAAATGAAAAACCATACCATCTTTCCATGTTCATCGCATTGGAAATAAAGGAAACCATGCAAGAAATGGAGACATTTCATAGTCAAACAAGTAGAAAGGGGCATTTTGTCAGGAAAGCATTGGCTGTGGTACAACCACTTCTCTAGGGCAGAAGTAATTTAACCCTTGTTAAACTCTGTGATAAAAATTATCCTGAGTGAAAACCAATCGACAAAATAAGTGGAAACTGAAGAATTTCTATGGTTAATAATGATAGTAAATGAGTAAAACATTAGCTGTGCCTCAGCTTCTCTTGGATATGATTCTGCACACTTCAGATCTGGTCCTCTGGGAGTTCACAGTCCAGTTTTCCAGTAATAACTGCGAAGTCATTAATAAACAATTTTTGGTAATGTAATAGGGCAAAATATTTATGGAAAAAGAGCATGAAGATAGGAATCTGGCAATTGAAGCTAGTTTGCTGAAAGAGGAAGCATCAACACCAAAGGTAGGGACACCTAGAAGTACTTTCTCTTAGTTCATGGTCAATTATATCACGGTTTCTTACTGATACGTTTTAAGCTAGCTAGTTTTATGTCAACTTGACACAGGTTAGTCATTGGAGAGGAGAAAGCCTCATCTGAGAGAAGATCAGACTGTAGACAAACGTGTAGGGCATTTTCTTAATTAGTAATAGATGGTGGAGGGCCCAGCCCATTGTGGGTGGTACCATTCCTAGGCAGGTGGTGCTGGGTTCTAGAAGAAAACAGGCTGAGCAAAGCATGTGGAGCAAGCGGGTAAGCAGCACCCCAGCATCAACTCCCAGCTCCAGACTCCGATCCTGATTGAATTTCTGTCCTGACTTCCTTTGAAGATGAATAGTGATTTGGCAGCATAAGCCAAATAAACCCTTTCTTGCCCAGGTTGCTTAGATTTTGTTATTTCATCACAGAAACAGAAACCTTAAGTTAAGACAAGTTTAATCTATAGACTTGACTCATTTTAATGGTGTTTGAATTATGTTCCTAAGGAGAAAGGCTCTTACATAGAAAAGATAGAACCTTTTGTTGTGAATTTGAATTTTTCTCATTTTTGATACCTGTTAAATATCAGACAGATTATTAAAGAAGACATTAATGGCAAATGGTTGAGCCTCAGTGACTCTGTTGTATAGTAAAATTCGTCATGTATTCTTTACGTTGATGAATTGGTATAAAAACAAATCATTTTCCATGGTATTATCAGACTCCTAAGTTTTGGGGACTATGCTATATGAACAAGTCTTCTTTGCTAACAATTAACAAGTTGGACTTGGGTTTTAGGCCAGCATTGATAATGCAAGTGAATGCATGCTATCCATACATCAATAATGCAAGAAAAGTCAAGTCACTTGGGTATCATGGGACAAATATAAATCTAAATAACAAGAGATTAAATTATTTAAATTAATAAGTTTTTTTCTCAAAAATGTGCAAGGGTAGATTGATTAAGAAACCCCATGAGTAGTAAAGACAGAATATAGCTTGCTTTGGAATACTGTAAGCAGAAATTTACCATTAGCGGATACCATTGTGTCTATCTGAAAAAGAAAAAGGATAAAGAGAGTGAGAGAGGGAAGGGAGGGAGGGGCATGTGGAGGAAGGAACACGGAGAGAAAGGAAAAACAAAACAAAACACCCAGGGTTATCAGAAACAACGTCAGCACTGAAAACTTCATTTTTATTTTGCTGAGACAGGAAATGTCACAAAGGTAAAATTTTTATTTTTGTCTTTTTAAGGAAGACTCCTGCAAAACAGGAAGCAAAAGTAAAGGCTGGCAAATCCCATCCCTCAGCAGCTTCACAAATAATGTCTGTCTCCTCTCTCATGGTATGCTGCGTCAGTGACAAAGAAAAGGAGCCAAGAGTGCTGGGAACTGTTCTGCGGCGACTTAATGTCCCAGGGCAGGTTGGTACCTATAGGGAGCTCCCGTTCTTTGAGAAGAAGGAGAGGGGTAATTGGGGGAGGAGTGAAGAAGGGGGCTGGAAGGAGGGGTGCTGCAGTGAGAATGTAAAGTGAATAAATAAGTAATTCAAAAAAAGAATGAAGCCATTTTATCTAGATCCTAGGAAGTACTGAGTGATGGGGCACAGGAGAGAACCCACTTTACCTAGACTGGGGACCTGTTTCTTTTAAAGGAGAAATGACCCCTTATTTGACTATGAAGAATGAGTCTAGAAGTGTAGGAAGACTAAATACTACTACTACTACTAATAATAATAATAACAATGAAAAAACTCTATAGAAAGGGGGAAAGGATGTTATACAAAGGCACTGAGGGAGAGATCCACGATGGCTGCCACGAGAGAACACTGTGTCTGAGGAGTAGGAGAGCAGAAACAACGCAGGGACCAGGAGACTGAACTCTGGGACCTAAAACGCCAGCATTGTGAGTGCCAGGTGAGCGGAACTCCTACGGTGAGAAAATCAAGTGGGAAAACCCTAGGGACACCCAGTTATTACCTGGAGAAATTTCCCTGTGACCAGCAGCGCACAGCTCTGATCTGAACGAGCAGCCGCGCTGGGCGCCCGCACCCGCCATTATAGACAGGATCACTCAGTCTTGTGGGCAGTCTCAGGAGGAACCGGGCACCGTTTTCGCTGAAATGCACCCTGCGAGCTCATACTGCACCCGGGTTCTGCTTCAACCCACGGGTGTGCGGTCGCCGGAACCACCCCAAACTGAGAGGATTGAGGGACCGTTTTGACCAGTCCGCACACTGCGGGGAAGCGCGCCTAAGGCTTCTGCCAGCAAAAACTCATTCAGTGTGTGAGTCCACTGGCGGGTCTGGGAGGAACCCGAGTTCTGTCTCAACCCACAGCTGAGAGGATCCTGGGACCATCTTGACCAGACCGCACACTGAGGGCAAAAGCTGCACTCATCAGCCAGCAAAAACCTCAGTTCCGGTGTCTGTCCAAGGGCCACACAGAGAAGGCCTCGGGCACCATTTCAGACAGGCCTGCATACAGCGGATGCACACCAACCCAAACACACTGTGTGTGCCCCAAATATCATCTCAGACCGTGGTGCACAGCCTCTGGCACAGAAGGAGGCGCCAAATCTCCATTCCAGGGGAGAGCCCTTAGCAGCAAGCCCAGGGCAGAGTGCACAGCCCCCAGCTGACATCTCAAACCTGGACACTCAGACTCTAGCACAAACTGAGGAGTAAAGACTCCAGACCAGAGGGGTGACCAGCCTGCAGTGCTCACAGCTTCTAGCACAGAGCACGAAGCTGGGCACACAGAGCCCACAACAGAGTTCAACTGAGACAAAACACACACCACAAATCACCTGAAATCCCTGATCTTCTTGAAGAATACTCCTGACACAAGAGATTGACAGATTCAGACTGAAGTACAGCCTTAAAGC
>CM053744.1:76595381-76622145 GCA_028658305.1 Pachyuromys duprasi
TGAGACTTGGGGAGAACAAGAGCTCCACAAAGACCAAACTGAGCAGGGCACAGGGGTCTTGTATGAGACGGTTTCTACAATCAAGGACCATGTGTGGATGTGGCCTGGAACCCCCGCACAGATGGGGCCCATGATAGCTCGGTGTAGGACTGAAGACCCTATTCAGGGAAACAGGGACTGTTTCAGTCATGATCTTGATAGCTGACTCTTTGACCCTCCCCCATACAAGCCGGGGAGTGACAGACTGGCTAGATCCCAGGGGAGGACATTGCAGCCAGCCCTGAGGAGACAGGATAAGGTGGGGTTGGATGGAATGGAAGGAGGTCCTCCCCTGTTGGTGGACTTGGAGGGGGCGGGGAGGTGGGAGATGAGGGAGGGAGTGGGAGGGTAGGAGAGAATGAGGGAGGGGGCTACGCCTGGGATTCAAAGTACCTAACCTGTGATTGAGATAAAAATAAATAAATTTTAAAAAAGGCACTGAGATCAGAAAAAATAGGACTCACGTAAAATACTGTAAAATACAGTACATTAGGGTAACTGTACATCACAATAATGCACATATATTTCAAAAGCTTAAATGAAGCTATTTTTATATTGTCATCATAAAGAACTGTGCATGCTAAAGAAGATAAATGTGGTTATCCTGATTTAAACATCATACAACATACAGAAGTATGGAAATATAACGTGCCACTATATCCATTCAGATTTGACGCTTCTATTCATAGGTTGTAATAAATTTAAAACAAGAAATAAAATTTAAAACATCACAAGAATAGGGAACTAACAAAGTAATAACTAACTCATTTCAAGCAATGTGTCCAAGCACAGCTGAAACACACTAATTTCTGGGTGTGATTGCTTGGAGACAAGAGACAAAACCTGGTTCGATGAGACACTCAAAAGAGACAATGAAGGTCAGAGGGGATAGAGAGGAGATGACAAGGGGGGTTGAACAGAGGCAAATTTTGTCACATATTCTCCACAGGGAGTGAGGTCAAAGGCCAATGTAAATGATTCCTAGTTTGAGTGTAGGGTACAAAAGAGTGACACCATTTAATACATGCTCGCTTTGCCTATCCTAGTAAGGATTTCGACGCTGTAAGTTCTAATGGGGTTCCTTAAAATTCAAGAAAGGATACTGATTAGAATATGGTTCATTGTTTCTTTTCCTGTAAGTATATTCTATGAACATTGTGTTGATCATTCATACTTACAATAAATATCATATTGATAAGTTGTTGCATAGTGTTTCTGCTTACTTAAAGGTAGACTCTGGGTACAGGCAAGTTCTCCTTGTCTCTTTAAAAATCTTCTGATCCTGGGGCAGGTAGTCCTGCTGCATCTGTCACAAAAGAAAAGAACACAGCAGGGAGGAACTAAAAGTACCGTGCTCTTGGTAAACTATTTCCAGTCAAGGTTGCTGTTGTTTATTCTATAATGCAAATTGCCCGCAGTAGAAATGGGAAGCCAGAAGTGTAGTCATGGGAACTTGGAAAGGGCAGAGGGGATCCTTTGCCTGGTACTTAATCAGGAAACCCAGCAGACAACCTCAATTCCCCACCACTTGGGCTTCTGCTGAAAGTTCTGAGTGTGTGATTTGATGTTACCTATCTTCTGCTTTTTGATGCCAAAACCTTACCTGAGAAAGGACTCTGCGTGCACATATCTGATTGGTGGTGGCCTCAACACAGCTTCCTCTGTTGACTTCTGCTGGATGTTTCTAAGCTGCAGATGTGAAAGACCTTACCTTCTCTTTGTTCTCTCAATTGGACTGCCCCAGCTAGCTTTCCTAGATACTGTGAGAGCTCAACTTGATGAAATCTAGCTCTCCGCTGCTTCTCTATATATGCTCCTTGCAATTCTTTCATTTTTCCTTCCCACCTGCTTAATAAACCCATTTCACGAAAAACTGAAAAGCCTCACCATCATAATAATTTTTAGAAACATACAGAGCAATGCTTTTTGATCTAAAATCAGACACTATCTGCTTTCTTATTGTGCCGTGTTATTATAATATTCCTTCTTATTTTGGACAAGACAATCCCTTCGGAAGCCTGGCAAAGTGAATAATAAGCAGTTAAAATGTAAGCAAGAAGCATTGAGTTATTAGGCAAGGCATTACAAAGATAAATGGTTGCTGAAGGAAAAATGTAATTAACAGGTTACAGTGTATATGTTTGCAAAATGCCTATGATGCATGAAAATGTTTTTGTCTACCTAATTTTCCAATGATTGTGTGTGTACATTTAAATTAATTAGATGCAAACAGCCTGGTGCTCAAAATAATTTCGTTGTAAGTGCTATATGCAGCCAAATCAATGGACTGTACTCAAAAAGCCTAACCTCAAACTGTGATCCAAGAAACCTTTTTCCTAGTGAGAACCTAGAGCCAGTTGGGCCATAGGATAAGCTACTGTCCTTAAGGGGAAAGAATCCCAAAGCCTCCTTGAGTACCAGCCAGAAACCTTCCTTTCAAAGGAAGATTTGCAGCATATTAAGGCTTTGCCAAGAAATAAGTGCCCAGAGAACAAAGCTCTTCATCTGTTTTGTTCATTGACATAACCCAGTGCTTAGAAAAAGCTAAATGTTCAATAAGCATTTGCTTAACTGGTGAATCATTGAGTGCAGTAATCAATACATTGCCCCAGCATTTTAACAGCATGGTGGGAGAGCAAGAATTTGACATCAGAAATCCTGAAATTTCACCCTCATTGGAAAGTGATACACAGTGATACCCTTGGCCTTGTAAGACTAATGTAGTTCTTGATCGGAAAAAAGGAGAGAGTTCTTAGGCAACCAAGTTACAAGTCTCTATGAAAGCATGCTGTTAACTGAAGGACTGGGCAGGGGAGATGTCTCAGTTGATAAGGTGCTTGCTTGTGTGCTAGAATGATGACCTGAGTTTGATTCCCTGAACCCACCATAAAAATTCACGCTTATAATTGAGGAGGTGAAGACAAAGGAATCTCTGGGGTTAGCTGACCAACCAGCCTATTCTAAATTGTGAGTCCAGGTCCTCATGAGAGATCATGTCTCAAAAAGCAAGGTGTATGGTTCCTGAGGAATACCATTACCCAAGGCATACCTGAACTCAAACATACCTGAACAAACATACACAAACATTAAAGGTTTGATGTGTTTAACTTCTTAAAGGTGAAGAATCTACTTAGGTGTTACTAATTAATTGTCAACCCTATTTCTCATGTATTATTTATTTTACAGTCCCATGGCACACAATCAATCCATAACAAATGTCAGATATAAATGTCTGGATGGCTAGAGCACTTTACACCGGGGAATGAAAATAAAAAACAAGGTAGCACAAATGAAGGAAAATTCATTTCAGGAGGCGTCTATGATTAGCTATCGGGGCTTCAGAGCCCTACATTTCTTTCCCACACTGGACCCTCTCAGCCGGGTTTCTCAAACGTGACTGCCATGTAAGTAGAGTAATCTGTGTCCAGTGATTCCTGCAATGCAGGTCTATCCCAGTTCAAATGGCTCTTGATTTGAAGATGCCCAGGTTTATCAATACCATACATGTGTTTTATAGTTCCCCCAAACCATCTCTCTATGTAACAAATACACTTATTTTTCCAAATTTTCGAGGGTAAAAATCTCATTTATGAATTTCTTTGACAAACCCAGAGACTGTCATTCTTCTGGCACTTGTATGAAACTCTGAGAGCAAATGCTTTCCATGTTTGCACGGTATCATCTGCCATCTTTGGGTTCTTTTTCCTGTTCTCTCGAGGCAGGAAGAGCAAAGAGAAAGCTACTGCCTATGGTGAGGTGAGAAAAGGATGCTTTGGTAGTGTCTTCTGGGAAGAGGGCTGGGAAATGATTGAAAGGGAGCATCATGAGGACCATGTGATGGTTCCAATGTGAGAGTAGATAAGCAAAGACAGCGATACTCTGAGAAGGCACTCTGGGTTTATGGCTTCTGCAAGTGGGAAAGCAGCTTGGTTGTTTGCTGAACGAGAGAGGCAGAAAGGATGAGCAGCCTAAAGGCAAGAAAGAATTGGCGTTAATCACACACAGTACTCAACTTAACACTGGAGTTGAACAGGTAGCTGGCCATTGCCACCAAATAGGGAGATAGCACCTCACAGGGATTTTGCCATGGATACCCAATGTTGGTTAATAAAATAACCTCTGCTGTACTATTTCCTAGTTGTACAGCTTTGGATAATTTACTTATGCTTTCTAAGTCTTATTTGGAGGAGGATAGGGATAATAATTCCCAACTAAATAATAATAATTATTTTTTAAACAGAGTTATGATAGGAGCTAAAGACAGAGCTCAGCTGGAAGTATACTTGTCTCGCACATATAAGGTCTTGGGTTTGACTTCCAGCCTGGCATGACAACTACAGAAAGTGTTTAGAACAAGTAATAGCAACAATGACCACTTACATGCTTTCCCCTCAAGGAATTTGTATCCAAGGCAGGACAGCAAGGAAAAATAAACAGATGGGAGTGATCATTTCATTAATAGTATGAGCTCATTTTAAAAATAATTGTTGGCAGAACCTCTGGCTGGCAGCTATATTTGATTTTGTGGGAACATGGAAACCTCATCAAATGAGTACAGAGCTCTCCAAGTGAGAACCTGCTATGAATCCTTGTCAGGACTCAATTCCCTGCAGCCCATTTTCTACACACCTTCCTTCACTTCCACAAGATAGTTAAATCAGTGGCAGAGCAGCTGCTAAGAAAAAAAAATCAATGCAAGGAAAAGCAAGAACTGACCCCCTCCAGCCTACTTACTTAAACTTTAATATTGTGTGTAAGGGCAGATCATACAGTTAACATAATTTTATGCACAGCACATGTGCGTATGCAAAAACATGTAAATCATATCACTCTAAATGCAAATATATGCATGATCTTATTGTTATCTATGCCACTTAGATATGACCCCCAGGATAACCTTAATAGAACCTACTGCCCTAGGTATCATATTTTAACTGAATCACTGATCTGAGATTTTTTTTTCAACAAACTCTGGAATGAAAAAGAAATCTGTTTTACAGTTCATATCTGCGTGGGTTTAGCCACCTGCTATGATTCCATATATTATGTTCCCTTTACCGTTTTGCTCTTTTGGTAAGTTTTTTGTTTTGTCTTGTTTTATGTGTACATGTTTTCCTTCCCACAACCATCAACTCCAGACGGCAGGTTCCTGGAAAGAAGGTGTGGTGGTTTAAATGAGATGCGTCCCCTGTAAGTCCTCGACCTTTGACACCGCAGTTGGTGGCTGTTTGGAAAGGATTTGGAGCTTATACTTTGTTGGAGTAGTTGGGGTTTGAGGTTCAAAAGCGTCCCCCCTGCCCTCACTGCACTCTATTTCCTGCTTGTGTTTTGACAAGTGAACCCCCAGCTACTCCATGCAGCCATGCTTTTGCTTTGCAGTCATGGATTCCAGCTCTCTAGAACCGTATTCTCAGCTAAATACTTTCTTTTATAATTTACCTTACTCATGGTGCTTTGTCACAACAATAGAGTAGGTACTATGTATTATAATCACTATTTTTCTTAGTAGCTCTGGCAACCAAGTCTTCATAAACATAGATATTTCCAGAATTCTAGTTCAGGTAGTATGGCTGAGAAGTCTCCATAAGCCAGGTCAAGACATTCAGCCTGATCAGCCGAAACTGCACGGATAATAACGGTGGCGAAACAAATCATTTCTTTCAGTGTAGCCTAAACTGAGATGCACGAAGGACTAAATAGTCTTATTCATGGGCTTCAAGAAACTAACCTTGATTTTTTTAGCAAACCTACTTTATTTAGTGTTATTAGACGCTTCTATCTCCCTTCCGCTCCCCCCAACACCAGGTTGGAAGGGAAGAAAGTTAGTGGAAACAGGGACCGCGGTCTCTCTGCTACTTCCTGCTGGGTCGGGTCCCAGGATTCTTTTGGGGACAATGTCAAGATTATTCCTCCAGAAATCCAGAAGTCCAGGTAACCCTCAAACAGCAAATGCAGCAGCAGAATGAACCAGCAGCAGACAGTCCTCCTCTGAGCAGCTGTGCCTTTTTCCACTGGGCTGTCCTATTTATACCCCCTCGAAGTCCTATGAATTCAACTAATTCCACCTGGCAAAGACCACGCTCTGCACGAGATGCTTAGCAGGCGTGGACAAACTAAAACCCCCAACTTGGAATTTTAACAAAAACATGTGTATGTATCATAAACCAAAACGTCCACGACACTGTCATTACTGCTAAACTCATATAAAGGAAGAACGTGGACATGAGCTGAGCGGCATGTGCGGTTAATTATTGGACAGACTCAGGACAGCTATTCACTTAGGCTGGATTGTATGCCGTCCTCAGGCACAGGACATGTCACTGCTGTTTCACAGGGGGTACTTTGGTTTCCCACTCTGGCATGATTGCCCAAAGAGTTCCCTGTTCTTGGGATATGAGGTAAGCTGAGGAAAAATCACTTACAGAGAGAGCAGACCACCAGAGTCAGTAAAGGTAATGCCAACAGGAAGAGAGGACAATTTCCAAGAAGTCCCTTTTGCAGAGAGAATGAGCTACCACATGAAGTACTATCATGAAACAGTTTCTCACCTGCCTTTCCATTCTCTCTTCCCTCTCTCTTCCATAGTTCCATATTCTGCTCACCTTATGAGTCTTTCTTGGTTTCCTACCTCCCTTTCTTCTGGACGATGTTTGTCTCTCCTCTTTGGTTAAGCACACTCAGAGATGCTCTGCATTACAGCCGCTCTCTCCATGGCCTGGGTCCTCCCGAAATGCCCCTCCTGTGACTTCCCACCAGGCCTTTCCCAAACTCTTATCCCAAGTTTTTCACCCAGCATTTTCAACTTCTATTTTGGATTCTATTACTATGTCCAGTGTTATCACTCAAGCACTTAGAGTTTTCAGACTTAGACAATGTCATAACCCTTTACAGATACTGTTTCCTTACCTGTGAGATAAAATGACCTGCTTTCTCTTCAGACATACCTTAACCACAAAAAAAACAAAACAAAACAACAACAACAAAAAACACCACACATTAGAACTCTTTCTCACAACTGGTCTCATTCTGAACAGAGTTAGCTCTGGTCCTAGAAACCAGAAAAGAAAAAGAGTAAGAGAAAGAGAAAGAAAAAGAAAAATACCAACCTAAATGTCCTGTCCAGTGGCCTCTTAAGTTACTTCTCGGTTTTTAACTTCTCTTATTTTTTTCTCCTACTGTTTCCAAAGTCTTCATTTCATCTAAGAACTCCTCATACCTAAGTTCAAGTTTACTGACTTCATTCCATGCTCAAATCCCAGGTTTGTCTGCACTCAATTTTTCAATGGTTTTCATTGGGCTTAAGGGCAAACTTCTTACTCAAATAGCTTCAAAGTTCCATGGGGAAATGAGTGGTTCATTGTTATCTTGTCAGTATAAATCTATAGAGAACCACTTGGGGCTGTGTGGATGCTTTTTAGGGAAATGGCTCTTTTATAAAATAGCTCTGTAACAGGTGCCAGGGAAAACCAATGCCTCTGGTCTCTGTTCCTATAAAAAGTAAAGCCCAGACAATTTTGAATCAGTTTTTTTAAGAGGAAAAAGAAAGTTAAATACCTGTTTAAATGCTTCCATCTTTTTTGTTTCCTTGTCTGTTTTCTTTCGTTTTGTTTCATTTGTCTTTTTTCTGTACAATGGGTCAGAAAACCCTTTTTCTGTAAAGAGATGGATATCAATGATGGAGGCTTTGCTGCCCACTCAGTCTCTGTCACCACTGCTCAGTTCAGTCAGTTTTCTCACAAGAGCATCCATATACAATATGGAGAAGACAGGGTGTGACTGGGCTAAAATACAAAATCAGAAGGAAGAGAGAAGGCAAAGAGTGAAAAAAAAGGAAGCAAAGGGCCTTTGTTCTCTCATCCAGCTGTAAGCTCCAGATATGGTAAAACTTTGATCACCAAAAATATACATTTTCCCCCCTCTGTGTGTTATATATCCAAGTCACCATCGAGGAAAGGATGCCAGAGTGTTCACTTCTTACATCATCAGCACTTATTCATCTAGCCCTTCATTCATAGATTGATTCTGGTTTATCATTTTACCCACTTCATTGTAATAATAGTACCTACCATAGGAGTTGTTAAAAAAAAAAAAAACATGTAGCACATTCTGTTATAGAAGGAAGTGGACGATTCAGCGGGATTGAAGTGGCATATACCTTTAACCCCATTTTTAAAATTTTTCCTAATGTGATTGATTTATTTTGTGTTCTTCTTGTTTCCATTTAATTGATTTCTACTATGATCTTCATTATTTCTTTTAATTTACTGATTTTAGATTTGGATTTTCCTTGTTTGTCTAACACTTTTAGGCATACAGAGTTAATTATTTGTTATTTTTCTGATTTCTGAAGAACAATATTAACTAAATTTGTTCTTACAATTTCTCACACTTGTATGATATGTACTGACCAATCTTACCCCCACTGGCCTATTATCCTTGTTCATTCTGATTTTATTTTATTCTATTTTTTAGATGATCTCACTATGTATATATCACTGACTGACCTGGAATTTGCTGTGTAGACCAGGCTGGCCTTGAACACACAGAAGTCTACCTGTTTCTCCCTCTCCATTCCAATATATATGCAGGCATCTATAACCATAAATTTCATTCTTACTGCAACCTGTGTAGTATTCTACAGATGCTTGTATGTCATATTTTATTTAATTTTAAGAAATTTAAATTTCCTTTCCTGGTTTCTTTGATGACTCAGTCATCACTAAGAAATGTGATGTTCAATCTCCGTAAATTTGTCTAACTTTTATAGTTTTTCTCTCAGTTGATTTTTAGTTCTATTTCTTTCAAGAAAAAAATCAAATGGCTGGCTGAAAATTTTAGTGAAGATCTGCAGATGTCTGTTAAGTCACTTTGTTCTGCCATCCCTTCTGCTTAATTCCAGCTTGAAGTGTATGTCATCAGATATCAATATGACTATACCTGTTCTCTTATTTGGAATGTCTCTTTCACCCTAAGTCTGTGATTTAATTGGGTCTACTTGCTTGTGCATTTTGATTGGATAGTTGAGACCATTATCATTTAGAATTATTGAAATTATGTAGCCATTCTTTTGTTTTGTTTTTCTATAATGTTTGGTGTTTTTCTAGTCCTTATTTTCTTACTCTTCTATACTGTGTGTGTGTGTTCCTTTTCTGCACATCTTTTTATTGCTTTTAAACCTCAGAATAATAGCACATCCTCAATTCATTTAGAAAGCAGCAACTGAGGTAAAAGAAGTCTCATTTGTACTCAGTCTCCTTCCCATCCCCTGAGAGTCCGCTGCTTTCTTCTTCCTCCTCCTTTTTTCTTTTTCTTGAGACAAGGTTTCTGTGTAGCCTTGGCTGTCCTGGACTCGCTTTGAGGCTAGCCTCAAATTCACAGAGATCTGCCTTCCTCTGCCTCCCTGAGTGCTGGAATTACAGGCGTGCACCAGCGCACCAGGCTACCTGCTATCATCTTAAAGAAGTAAGCCCTCCACTCCATGGATATATTCTTTTTGAAGTCAAATGGCCTTTCTACTCTGACAGCTCTGTTAGAAACTAGATCCTGCATGAGCAAGTCTGCCACAAATCCAGTGCACTGCTTCATTAAAGTGCAATTCATCCTGGTGAGCTTCACAACAAAGACATCCTGGATCAACCTCTGTTCCACCCTAATAGCACTGAAAATTATTCCTTTTACTCTCCTCTCTGATGTTATGTGTACCAAGTGTTTGGACATCAGGCAGCTGAAGTCACAATGAAAACCCTCGTCTCTGCTAATAAGCTCATTGGAAAATCTGAGGTTGGGCATCAGCCCTCATTTCTTGAGCCAGAACGCTAATATGAAAGAACCGAAAGAGAAGATTCCTTTCCCAGTGACAAGGCTTACAGCATGTTCTCGATAGCCTAATTCTCATTTGTGGCTTGTTTGTTCCCCTAGTCCTTTCACGTCCCCCGATCTAGTGGAATCTGCCTTTTCACACAAGGCTCCATTTAAATGGCATTGAGGAGAAATTGACTTTCTTTAGAGTCTTTATTGAGTCAGTGATGAGACTGAGACTATACATTTCTGAACGTGTGTTTTCTATGGAATATTGGAAGCCATTGAAACAGTAAGCTTTCATATTTGAACTTCTTGACTAAATCACCTCACCAATTTTTCATTTATTTTACCATCACTGACCACAAAAAAATCTAGAATATAATATGTGTTGAAGCTTGTCTCATATTAATCTTTTCTTCAAAACTGCCATGGCTTCCCTTATGCAACCATAAAGAGAGTATTATTTTGGGTCAATAAAACTAAAAACCAATATTACCTCAGGCCTGAAGTACAAAAAGACCTATGTATAGGAAAGTCAATAACAGTAGAAGATCCATCCAATCATGGAGATTTGTAAAGAGGCATCAATAAGTTTCAGTGTGTGAACTGAACAGAATAAGGCAACATATCATGGCAAAAGTACATAACAGAGAAAGCTCCTCGCATAATGATGACAAGAAAACAGAGACAGAGTGAGAAAGAGACCAGGTCCTACCATTCTCTTTCAAAGATACACACCCTAAAACATTAAACCTTCTACTAGGCTCTATTATTATCTCACTATGTGACAGTGCCAAGGTAAAGATCAAACGTCTAAACCTAAGGGAGCATCCTACACACGAGGATAGCAGATCTCTACTCTTCTCCCTGTAACTATTTGGAAACGAGGACACAGAAAGAAATATGCCTAAATAAGATGACAAAGCCAAGACTCTGTAAGTGGAAGCGATGTCTCAAGACTGGGGTATAGCTATTTCCTACAAATTGAATCATTCTTCCTGAAAGGAAAACAGAGACTTACAAGACTCAGGAAGTAAACACAACTCCTAAGGCTCAGAAATTTCCTGAAATTTATGAGACTCAGAAAGCCTCTTCCGAGGATTATAAAAGCAGTCATAATTTCTGGAGAAAGTAAGTTTTTGCTCAGCCAAGTTTCCTAAAAAGTCATGCATAGAACTACGAGATCTAGTCATCACTAATGCTGGAGTGGGCTTTTCCATGATACTGCTGCCATTGAGTCATCCACGATTCTGCAAGTAATCCTTTAAATATACTCTTGTAAGTAACCCTAATAAACTCACCTGGCCAGAATCGTTGCTTTTGTCTGTCCTTAGTCCCGTATCTGGGGTAAACAGACATTTGTTAATAGTCAGGAGGAAAAATCATACAACAAACACATAAGTAATAGGTCACATGAGAACAGGAAGAGAGGATGGTATCTGAAAACTAGGAAGAAAACTGATGCCAGTCTCTTAATTTGGGACTTCTACTGGTGAACTGTGAGACACGTCATTCAGTCTACCTGTCCTGCGATATGTTGTTGTGGTTATGGGAGTAGACTGGCCTCTTCTCTCCCTTGTTTCATTTCTTCCTTCTTTTTCTTTATCCTTCTTTCATTTTCTTGAACATCTATTCTTATTTATACTTCTATTTATTCTCTTTCATCTCTTCTTCTCACTTTCCTTCCTTTCTCTAAAAGAAACAAATTCATTTGTTTTTACATTTCAAAGTGATATTTGTATGTGCTTCTTTGACATAATTTTATGCTGTGTTGTTGTTAACATAAATGCTATAGTGGGTAATAAATTTTACTCTATCTTGCTTTTTTTCACTACACATAAGTTGGTTTGGTTTGTTTGTTTGTTTTTTAATCTATCAGGGTTACTGAGAGTACCTGTCTATAAGTTAGTCTTGGTTAGTATACCTGTCTGTATACTGACATGCATGCAGCCATAACACGTATGTAACCGCTCCTTCAGCACAGGATAACTGTTACCTTCAGCCCCTCTCCACCACTACAAACAATGATTTAAGAAATAACCCCATTCATTTTCAATTACTGTTGTGTATAGAATGGACTCGCAGGAATAACAGACGCTTTCCTTTTTGTTAGGTGTTAGCAGAGTGCTTCAGAATTGCTGTGTTCTTCTATAATCCGACCAGCCAAGCCAGAGCATACCCACAATCTCTCCTCCCACCAGCATTTATTAGCTACTGTTTTATCCATCTGACAGGTCTTCAGGGATACGTCATTGTGACTTTAATTTGCATTTATCTAATTACTAATGATTTTGAGCATCTCTTTGTAAGTTTATTAGTCCTTTGAGTTTCCTCATCCATGAATTCCTTTACATATATCTTTGGACCATTTTCCTCCTGGGGTTCATATCTACTTGTTGTTTATTTGTAGGAGTTTCATGTATATTCTAGATATGGGTCTCAGTGGTGCTCAATAGTGAATAAAAATCTTTAGTGCAATGTAACCAATTACAGTGATTTTATATCTCATGATTCTGTAATGTTGTGCTTTTCCACTGTCTGTGCTATCTTTCTATTAGCTTTATGGTTTTCATGTTTGGCTAACTAAGCCAGCTGAAGTCTTCTTTATAGCATCATCTGTTTTATTTTTATTTAGTAAGACATTTTCTCTAACAACACCTATGAAGTAATCTGTCTGCTTTCCATAACACCTTGGGCCCTTTTACTATTTATCAACTGTTCAAGTATATACATGTTCATACATGTATATATGTATATATGTGTGTATATATTTTTAAAAATCTCTAGACTTCTATTGATTTATTTTATATCATATTATATACCTTTATATTTAGCATATGACAATATCTAATAAAATAAACATCCTTCTAGATTTTTAAAGTAAATTTTACTTCCCATCAGTACTCAATTTTGAAATGTTTTGAATGTATTAGTTTCTTGTTAAGCTTGTCCTAGGAATTACCTAGATTTTGTTTCAAAATGACTAATGCTTCATTTTTATTATAATTATGATTATTGATAAAGTATTAAAACAAAATTACTTTTTCTGTGTTTATTTTGTATTTGCTCCCTTCATTCAATTTTATTTTCCTAAATGTGGGGGATTTTTTTTTCTAGGCGTGGTGGCTGCATCTGTACACCCAGAATGGGGGAGTTTTATCATGGATTCTAGGCCAGCCTGGGTGATATCTTGAACTCTAGGTCAATCTAAAGAACAGGATAAGATTTAAAAGAAGAAGAAGAAAAAAAAGAAAACGAAGAAGATGAAGACAAGGGAGAAGGAGAAGACAAGAATGACAAAGAGAATAAGGAGGAGAAAGAAGAGGAGGACAAGGAAGAGGAGGAGGAGGAGGAAGGAGAGGCAGAAGATAGCGTGTTCTGTCGGTTCTGATGGATTTCCCAGGCTGAGAAGGTGTGTCACAGTCCACTGTTGTTGCCTGTGTATCTGAATCCTTTCTCTTGGTGTGCTACATTGGCTAGAATTCTTCATTAATGTGGAACTCTAGACAGTGACAGTTCTGTGTTTGTGATTCTATAGAGATGGATCAGTAACTTATTCATTAGTATTATAAATACTTCCTAATGTATCAAAGTACTGATCTTGACTAGTTTCCGTAGATGTTATGCAGTTATTAGAATCCGGACAACGCCAAATGCGTTTCTAGCATTGATGTGCCACAGCAGCATTCCTCATTTCGCTCCTTAATTTAATTGTTATTCTAATGAATTTTCTATTATTGAGACAACCTTCCATCTCAGAAGCTTAATTTAATATGATTTAGTAAAGGTCAGTGTAAGTAATAAACTCAATTTACTGATATGTGTTATGTTTAGAACCTTCCACTATTTTGATGGCAAGTTTTACTTTTATATTTTTATAAGGTTGGCAAAGTTGAATCAATAAGTTAAATTGCAACTTAAAATATTTCAGGATTTTAATCATGAAAACATTCAGATTTGGTTTATTTCTGGGAATATATTGACCACTTTCAAAATTTCAATGAACCAAGTTCTCCATTCAATAAAGCAATTTATTAAATGATATTTTACTCTACAGTTACCAGTTTACCATATTCTCACATCCAGATTCTAATTCGTAGCCTGGATTTGTCTGACAAGATTTTCCAGTGCTGCAGTGGGTTGAGTGAATGGCCCCCAATGGCGCCTTTGCTTGAAACTGGTCCCCAGTTGGGTGGAACTGTTTGGGAAGAACTAAGATGTGTGACCTTGTTGGAAAAGGCATTTCTCTTGGGGTGTGATTTGAGGTTGCAAAAGACTTAAACCATTCCCAGAGTGTTCCCCTCTGCCTTCATTTGAGTACGAATGTGTGAGCTCTCAGCTATTTCTAACATTGTGCCTCTGTGCTTCTCTATCATGGTCTTTAACCCTCTGGAACTGTAAGTCCAATTAAACATTCTCTTTTATGAAATGCCTTGCTTCTTGTGTTTTGTCACAGCTATAGAAAAGAAATTAATACAGGTGTCTTTGATAAGTTCTCCTCCTGTTTTAGAATTATGTACTGAACTTGTTGTGTTGCATTTCTGATTTGAAAATCTGCAGAGGTTTCTCTTTGTATGTACTTATTTAATATTTTTTTCTTATTTAATTTTTAAGAACCAGCCTTGTATTTCTTTTCCTGCTTCCCAAATTCTGCTCTGTATTTAGCAGCTACAATTTTATTTGATTAATTTTTTCTATTTATTTTTATAGGTTTTTTTTAAACTTTGTTAATTAAATGTTTAGATCCAATATTTTATTTTCATTCATTGGTAAGATGCTTGTGATTGCAGCTCTGACTGGACCCCATATGTCTTGCTGTGTGTGTACTTCTCACTACCCATTGTCCTAAGCATCAACCCTACTGTTTGATTCCCACTTCAACCCATCAGTTTTTTTTAAAAAATTGCAGTGGCTTTGAATTCACATGACTGGAGCAGTCGAGTTCCTCTACATGTTTATCATTAACTTTGTGCAGTGTGGCGAGACAATAAACCACACACGTTTTTCACTCTTTTTTTTTCTACTTTACTTTTTATTCAAGATTTTCTTCATCTAATAAACTATGAAATTTAAAATATATCTATTGTATATGAAAAAGAATAGTATCTGTGTTTCTGGAAACAAAATATTACTCAGATCTGTGGTTGTCATATGTTTTGAAACCATTTTAATTTTTTATGCAATTATTTGCCTTTTGCTGTTATATTTCAGACATAGAGAGCTATTTCTAAAACACCATAGTGTTGGTCACCTTTCAGTCGTTGCTGTTATTTTTTAATATGAGATTACTCCTTTATTCCACTTAAGGCTGTTTTCCATTAGATTCTACTTGGTGGTAGTATTTCTGGTTGTTTCCATTTACTTTAAAGGTTATTGCCTCTCCTGTTACTTTTACATTTTTCTGAGTTGTTTGGAGTGCAAAATATCACACTTGTAATTGGCATAGAATTCTGACATTGTTCTATGTTCATTTGAAGTGAGTCTTTCTATAAATGAGGGAAGTCAAATGTATCCCATTTGTTGTATAATTACGATGGCTAGTCTTAATTATAATGTAGTGTTACATTTTGAACCTTTTGTGATTCCTTGCTGTTTTCTTGTATCATTTTATATTTCCTTTTCTTTTTCTCTTTTCATTAGGTTTATTGAAAACATTATTGTGTAAAATGAGACTATAATATCTCCATCACGAATGCATTATGAGGTTTTAATTACCTACTCTGAAGAAAGCATACTGAACAGTATCTGCTACACTAAATATGCTCATGACGTCCTTGTCATTTTTCTTAATTTATCATCCATCATCACCACCATCGTAGTTACTGTTCAAATAAAATTCATAGGCCCACTCAACTTTGGTTCTTCTCTGAGTATCTGACAAGGTGACCATGGAAGTTATTCCCAATGATGGGTCTAGCAGTTCTTAAGGTCTTTGATTCTATATGTTTCCTTCTGGCATATCAAAATGTTACCCTGATTTTGGCCTTTATTATTGTTTTCCTTTTGTTTCCTTTTGCAAGAAGATAAAACATCCACTTGTTAGAGCAGCTTCCTCCGGGCCAGATGCCCCTTGTTTCCGCCCTTTAAGGTTCTAAGGTCACCCAGACTGTTGCCCTCATCTGCCTTGATTTTTCTTGAGACTTCTGGTGTACTTCTGTGTCTTGTCAATTATGTGCACAAGATGACTCCTATCCTAGCTCCTGGCTCTTGTCTCATTTTTCATATTTTATTTCTATGTAGTCTGTGCTCTTTAGAATTTTACGAGGTATACAAAGTTGATGGCATGCATCTATTTCTGCTTCATTTAAAACTGTTTAATTTTTTTCGTTCGTTCTTAAGTACTACGTTTTTCATATTCTTTATGGAAGAAGTCCCGCAGCCCATAATTATTACATATCGTTGAGTGAAACTTTGATGCCACTTCTCTTGTATTTGCCTAGGAAGAGAAGCACAGATGCTTTTCCAATCCCCATTTATCTCCATGGTTAGTAATCATTTTCCAGACCTCGGGCTACAAGGCAGATGGAAGCAGTGCCCATTAGGATCTGATTTCCAGACAAACGGTGAGACAGAGGCCATGACTATTTCTAAACAGATGGACTGCAGAGCCACTGTGTTTCACAGACCCTACTTTTAGCTCTTCCCCTTCTCTGTACTACTCACTCTGTACAATTCATTCCACTTTTCTGGGGCTTCATCATGGGGAAAGGTCATGGATGTTCAGCAAGGACCTATTCCTTGCTGTACTCCACGGTTTAGGGTGGCCCATGAACATAGACCTTCTAAACTCCAGCCACAGCCAAGAGCACCAGGCTTGAGGGAAAAAAAGATTTTAAGGAAAGTCCCTTTCCCGTGATTCATGCTGCTGAATAGGTGTGATTTGGCTCTACCTGACACTTCACTCTTTCTCAGAGTACTTCATAACCATGTCATAGAAGAAAGTTGTATGTCATCAGTGACTCTTTTTCATTGTATTCCATTTGCATCATGGTTCAAACACCTGATAGGGAATAACATGGATCTGCGATTGTCAGCACAGATGAAGTTTTTCCTGATTTTTTTTTTCTTTTGTATTGTAATTGGGAGGGGTCGTTTGGATCTGGGAGGCTTCTCAGGTGGAAATGAGCTGGCAGCTAGAGTGCTTTGGTTGTTACAGACTAACAGCACAGATACTCAAGTATCTACCGCCTCTGTTGCAAACATCTAAAAGTTCCTGACAGCCATCTAGGAATCAGAATGATCAGAATTCATACCCTGAAAGCTACAGTTACACTAATGATCCTCTGTGAGGAGATATGGCAAGACATGTCATATGACACTGTAGAGTTCTGCCTGGTGATTGTGACAAACAAGTGTGGGGATTAGGTCCTACTCAGCCTGCTCGTGGGAAGGTGTGGGAAGATTCCACACCCTCTCTTTGCACAGAAATCAAAATTGTCCAAGAATGCCACAGGGGAATCAATATCGGCGCCACTCCTTCACTCAGAGATACCACGAGGAGTGCAAGGCCACCACATACTCGTTGGGATGAGGAGTCAGCAAATGGTATCTCCGGAAGCTGCAGCTGAATGCACAGGAACGGCCTCTGTAAGGAGCTGGATCTTTGGGCTTTACCCTGCACAGCGCAAGCCGTGGCTAACAAATACTGGAGAAATCTCCATTGTACAACCACTCACTTCAAATATAAGCTTTGTGGGCTTATATTTTTTAAATATTTCAAGTATGTAACTCAAAATGAGGTTCTTGAGGCTAAGAAGGCTGAGTGGATAAAGGGAGCCACGGACAAGCATGATTCAGATCACCAGGGCCCAAGCAGAAGCAGGCTACAGGGGTGTGTCTGTGATCCAGCAGGGCAAAGGAGTTTACTGCCTAGAGAGTGTCACAAAACTGATATCTCTAGGTTCAGAAAGAAACCTGTGTCAAAAATGGATGGATGGATGGATGGATGGATGGATGGATGGATGGATGGATTGAGAGAGAGAGAGAGAGAGAGATAGGAGGGTAGCAATTGAATCAGCCTCTGGCCAAGACTCAATATCTGAGCTAGAGTTTCTAGGACTCATGTTGGAGAAGAAGAAAAACAACTTCCATAAGCTCCCCTCTAATAAACCCCTCACCCAGAAATGAATAAATAAATGTAATAAAAATTAATTAAAAACTACAGTAGGGAGTGATCCAAGAAGACACTAAACACTGACATCTGGACTTCACACTCACATAAACACACATATGTAGCCATTGGCATGCATGAACACACATATCTACACTCAAAAATTAATAAATGGGTAATAACAAACAAACAAACAAATAAATAAATAAATAAAGGAAAACTAAATGCCTGGGATAGTCAAAAACATATTTTGAATCAAGTATAAATTCTTTTGACTATATTGAACCAAAATAAAAGGCAGGGGAGTGGGGAGAGACTTATTCAAGACTTATAAAACCTAGCACCCGTCTCCAAAAGGCCAGGAAGTAATTTCCTTTTCTGGAAGAAGTGGGTCTAGCCATTTCAGACAAGTATTCAAAATGCTGTGCTGATACAGAACAATTTTTTTTTGCCTCATCCTCCATAAAAGTCTTTAGAATCACGAAGAGAACAAGCTAAAAGATGTATGCAGATCTTATAAATAGATCTACAGTTCTACAATATATCCAAGGCTGAACATGTCAAGTGGCCTCACTCTCATTAGTCACTCTGCTTCCCACCTCAGATGTCTTACAGCCTTGCAATCCTTCCAGCATCATCTATTATCTTACTTTTCATTGACACGAAATTACCTTTGCAGAGTCCAGCGCATGAACCTTCTAGTTTCCTGTCAGATGGAATGTCCTTTCTGCCTGCAGCATTAAATGTGCTATCTATCTCAAACTTTCCATACTGCACTGTATTCAATACGTTGAATGCATGGAGACCTTGACAGACTCCCTTATTTGAGTGTTCCACCACCACCAAAGCTAAGAAAACCCAAGCTGAAAAGGAAATAATTCCCTTACATTCTGCCACCAAACTGGCTGCCACAAACACCTACTCTCCTAGAGAGGAAAGAGGGCAGACAGGAGCCTTGTCTTCTCATTCGGTTACATTCCCTTCTCGTGTTTAGTTTTTGACGATTTCCTGACAGTTGTCTCCTGATACATCCATAAAATAATGGAGGGGACACACTTGGTTTCCTCATGCTTGGTGAGCAGCCTGCTGGGTTACTAATTAACCTAGCAATGTCATCTCATTGGATCCTCAGATAGTCAGTAAGCCAGTTCTGCTACTATCCTTATTCTATAGTTTGGGGGCGAGGAATTAAATAACATATCCAAGGTTATATAGATCACGAGTGGAGGATCCTGGGGACTCGAACTAAAGCCATCTGACAGGAACTCTTTACTCCTCTGTCCTGCTGGGATGCCATCCCCTGTAAGTATCCTGTATTGCATTGACACTGCACATATCTGCGGATGTTAACAGGTAGTTAAGAACATAGCTTCCACTGTGTATTTTACCTTGCACAGATTTTAATCGGTCTGTACCGAAGTGTGTCTCATTCACCTGTACTCCTCAGACCTAGCCATGGCTGTCCTGTGACTTCCCTGACATCACTCAGACCTCTCTATACCCAAGCCAGGAGATGATAATCACTCTTCCAGGCCGCCATACCCTTTGAAGGTTGGGAGCACAAATGTTCCATGGTCTGCTTCTTGGTCTAACCTGGGGGCCTCCTGGCTCAGCCGTGAAGTATTTTCCCGGGACTCTGTGGCTCAGTGTTTTATTCAGGCTCCCTAAACTGAACTGCGATATAATCCGTTCTGTCTATTGTCTCTCTGCTTCCCACACCCCAGCCTGCTGCCCTCAACTGTCACCAGCTAATCTTGTTTCTTTTCTGTTTTGTCTTTCCTATCCTTCCTCCTAATCCTTTTCAAATTGCTGTTTTCTCAGGCCCTTAACCCGGGCTCAACTCCTCCCTGTTCTTTAAGCCTCTTTCTCATTTCCCTCTGTCAACACCAAGAGCTCTCTTTCCCTTTCTAACTGGGCTTCAGCAACCTGCTGACATCTGACCAGAGAGAGCGTTCCATTGTTTCTCCTCTTCGCCCCAGCAGGAGCTACATATCCGCCTTTCAGGAATTCCTGTCACTTCATAAATATCCCTAGGCATGTTGAAAGGCAGCCGCCATCTGGCTGTGCTGAGGCCCATCAACAAACATCCTCAGAACTATTCAAATCATGTATATTTAATAACACTGCCTCCACCTTCCCAGACCTTCTAGTTCACACTTGCTTTGCTCTTTTTTTTCCATGCTACCCTGTTTGTTTATTTGTTCTTGAATGAGAATACAGTGTAAGTGGCTCATCATCTGAAACTTTTCTGCAGATAATCTGTTGGTGCTAGGGAGATGGTTTCCAGGGAAAAGCACTGCTCAGCAAGCGGGAAGAACTCCTTGTTGATTTGGGTACCAGCAAGGACATAAAAGCCGGGCATGATGTGTACTTCTATAGCTCCAGTGCTAGAAGATAGAGACAGGCAGATCTCTGGGGCTCACTGGCCAGCCAGTCTAGCTAAAGTGAAGTTCCAAATTAGCAAAAGATCCTATCATAAAAACTAAGGTGGAGGAGTTGGAGATACCATTTAATGTGAAGAACACATACTGCTCTTCTGCAGAACCTGAGTTCAGCTCCCAGCACCCACATCAAGCAGCTCAGAACTGCCTGAAACTCCAGTACCAGGTAATCTAAGTTTCTTCTAGCACCCATAGGTAATCAGACTCACATGAACACACACATACACAATTAAAAACAAAAGAAAACTGGGTTGGTTGGGCATGGTGGTTCATGCCTTCAATCCCCGAAGTCAGGAAACCAGGCCGTTGGATCTGTGAGTTTGAGGCCAGCAACTTTCAAGCTATCCAGGGTTATGTACTGAGAACCTGACATACAAAATAATAATCTTTATAAAAGGTGGAGAGAAATAGAAGAATGGCACACAATGACCTCTGGCTTCCACTTGCCCATACACGCAGACGTAAACTCCCAGAGACCACACACACAAACACAGATCCATGTCTATTTGCTTTGTGATATCATGCATCACCAACAGGATATGGCATAGATAAAGCTGAGTACTGGCTAGGAAAAAATTAAGCTTATATCCTAGTTCTTGGAAGTTTTGTTTATTTGTCCATATCAAACTATACTCTGATAGTTACAGACACTAAGGATGGGACACATTCCCAGCAGCAGGAAATAATTCAGAGAAGGTCTGGGCAGATGGCGAATCTGTATCAGGGGAAAGTCAGCAGCAAGCAACAGGTGTGCTGGCAGAGAAGCCAGAGCCAGCATCAGGAGCTAAGTTGGCAGCCAGCAGAGTCAATATCAGGAAAATCTGGCAGTGAGTAAAGGGAGCCAAGTATGAACATTAAAGTTCAGATCTATAACATGACGAAAGTGGCGAGACAAGCATTGTGGCACCGACGGACTGAAGGAGTATAGACAGGGGCATCCAGCCGCTGGAGCTGGGATTCAAGATAGAGTTTTATTCCCAAGGAAGTTGAGAGGCAGAGTAGAAAGGCAGCAAGACTGATCTGATATTGAGTTAGTGAGTCACTCCCTTCTGCTCGGGTTCTGCCTGCCTGGGGCCAGGACTGGCCTAAGTCAAGATTGGAGTTTAATTGCCAGATGGGACCCATGCAGCCCAACTTTCCAATTCAAAACAAAGAGCCCATCATCAGCGTACCGAGATACACATTAGTGATCAGAGATGATAATGGGAGAAGGATCAACGTTATGTCAGCCCTGGAGTGGGTAAGCTGACAAAAGGACCCATTTCCCAGGAGAGCCTGTCTAGATTAGAGCCCAGTGTCCTAGTAGAGATCTGTCTGCCTCCATGTCCATTATGGGCTATGTCCCAGAGGTGCCTGCTTCACAGACCCTTCAGTTCAAAGTGAACAACTCCCATTTGACCATATAATCCCTAAAGAGAAGCAAACTGAGGTAAGAAATTTTTTAAGATTTATTTTTCATTATGCATAAGTACGTGTGTGCATGGCACCCACAAGCACATGTGCGTGTGAGTGCAAAGGTCCACCTGATGTGGGTGTTGGGAAGAAAACTCAGGTCCTCTGCAAGAACAATGTGTACTGCTCTTAACCGCTGAGCTGACTCGGCCCCAAGAAACAAATCTAAATGAGAGCATGCTAGAGACTATACCTTTCCCTGAAAAGATCATGTACTTTACCACTGAGAGAACAGAAAAGACAATGCTAGCAAACACTTTTGGCTTGGAGGCCAGGATAATAACATGACTTCCAGAATGTGTTTTGGTCCAAGTAGACACCCAATCAATATCTGGAGATTGGCTAATTCTGCTATTGTCTTTAGGTTTCTAAAGAAACTTGATTCAAACCCTGTCTTCAGTCATTTTCCTTTGTCCAGTAGCAATATATATATATATATATATATATATATATATATATATATATATATATATATATATATGACTAATTTTGACCTCAGCATAGTCTTTGTTGACATTCAAAGGTAAAGAAAGCCACAAGGGACTAATTCCCCCAAATCTAGGAGACCTGCCCTTGAATTTTTGTGACTGTAATGTCTACAACTCTAAATGCAAAATATCTACTGTCTGGGAAGTGGTCCAGATTCTCCGGCATTGGCAAGTTTCTGAGTTGCCCTGAAAAAGCTCGTATTTAAACAGTAAGAATGGTATGTATAGGTATGCACTGTCTGCTTCAATGTCAATTGTTCAGAATTTAAATGCACTTTTAACGACTATTATTTATATGAGTCACAATGAGATCACTCTTGCCAAACAAACCACCCCTTATTTGAGCATGGAAGAAACTTGTACTTTCTGTTCTCCTGCGCATTTAGGGGGACTTTTCTTTCCCCTACCACAAGGCAAATACCAATGCCACCCCTTCCCCCTCCTTCTGCCTGCCTTCCCTGCATAAACAGGGCGACCAGTAAATGTCTGGTGTGCCTTTTACCTAGACTGTCTGAGCCTGCATATAGGAAGGGGATAGAAAGAAGCAATCCATTTCATTTAGAGCTATGACTGTCATCCTGGCATCAAGGTGACAAACGATCCCTCTCCATGTGTGAAGCATGCTGGAGTTAGTGGGCTATGTACCAGGGCTATAAAAACCTGGAAATGTCACCCGTATTCCAAGCATCTGTTCTCTCTAGCCCCGCATTTCTGGGCAACTGCAAAAAAAAATTCTTCAGGATGATGCATTCAAGCCCCAGTCCTCCGACATAATCTGTCAGGAGAAATTTTAAATTTACATCAAAGAAATTAGGTGAATCATCCGACTCTCCACCGTTACTGCTCCATGGGGGTCTGTGGGATGAAATGAAATTGTGGTTACATTTCCAAATGGGTTATAAACTCAATACAATGCTCCTCGGAGACTCACAACTTATACTTCCCTATTTCCTGATACAGTATCGCATCTCTAAAGCTAGGGCAAGCATACTAGATAGAGCAGAGGGCTTTGGGGAAAAAGAGAGAATAGGGAAAAGAATTCTGACAATGTATGATTGAGAGCTTTGTGGACCTTATTAAGCACGCACACACAGGCACACACACAGCATACACAGGCACACACATGCACACTTTTGCAGCCCTGCATCCCTGATTGTCGATTGCTGGATAACTCTGTCCCATTATATGCTGATATAATGGCATGCTGGCAAATAGCTAAATAACAGGTCTCCACCCTGACAGGGAATTTACACCCTGTGAAACCTCCTTTATTTTTTGTGACTACTGAGCTCTAAATGGGGCTTCCCTTTCAAATCTCTCTAAGAGTATTGGTTGGTTTGTGTGTTTCTTGTTTTCCTTTTTTATTTTTTTCATTTTTGTGTTGGTGCTTCACCTTAAACATATCTTGGTGTGTGAGTGTCTGTGTGTGTGTGTGTCTGTGTATCTGCATGTGTGTGTTCTATATATGTGCTTGTGGGTGTGATGCATGTGTGTGTGAACACTCATATAGAGGCTAGAGGTATGCTTGGATGTCTTCTTCAATCAGCTTGTCCATCTTATTTTTTTTTGACAGGGTCTCTCAATGCGTCTAGAACTCAACAAGTGGATAAATAGCCTGTCTGGCCAGTGAGCTCTAGAGATCTGCCCGTCTGTGCCTGCCTGGCATCTGCTGCCCAACCCTGAGGTTACAGATGTGTGCCACCACACTGTTTTTTCATGGGTGCTTAGCATCCCAACCTAGGTGCTCATACTTACAGAGAAAACACTTTTTTCTTTTAACTCTCTCCCCAATTCCTAACTTGAGTATTCTCCAATTTTTTTAAAATTTTTTATTTTGTACTTCTGTGAAGCAGAGGAGGGTTTCTGAGGCAAGATACAGTCCACCTGGATGAGACCTACTCCTTGTACAATCCCAGAAATGATGTTAAGAACCCTAAAATGGCAAATTTTGGCAGCCTTTATTATACTCAGGGAATTACCAAGAAACACAGAGCCTGTGTCTAGGTATTTTTAGAAAACAGGCAATAACCAAGAGACAAACACATTGACTAAGTACACACGTCTCCGAGATGATTGCTAATTTAAAAACACACTTCCAGCAACTCATTTTCTCCCACTGTTTCTAGGCACAGTACCAGCAAGAAATTAATTGCCTAGGAGAAGGAGGAAAATGTAAGTAAAATAAAATCAGATAAACTCTTCTTTTAAAATAATGGCACGTATGGATTTTTAAGACTATTTGAAGACTGTCCCAGGCACAGTCATGAGGCCGCACACCGGCAGTCTCAGGCCAAGTCGATACAGGCAGCATCGCACCAGCCTCTCTCCAGCTGCGTCTGTGATGTATGCACACGTCTACTTACTACGAAGCTTTTGATTAATGTTCAGTTGATCTTTTTTCTCGCTAATAGACCAAAATATTTCTCATCAAGGAATAAATGATCAGACCACTGTTACAAGTAGCTTTTGAAGAGTCCATTTATAACGTAGCACCTTCAGCAAGAATTCTTGATTTAAAAAAGGGGGGGGGAGAAACTAGAATTGATATGTTTAGGCTTTTACAACTCTTTTCCATGCCTTCTTTTAGACAGCATGTATGTAGAGGCTCATGGAATTGGCAAGAAGAAGGAAAGAAAGAGGCAAGAGCCATGCCAAGGAGCATTTACCAGGGACGCCCGCAGTGGCAGTCTCCATAAAGGACAATGAGTTACTATCTCATTTGAATATGACAACACTGTCTCAAACTGGTCCTCATTATCCCAGTTTTGCCAATGAATAAACTGACATCTACTGACATAGTCCTAGTCCATGCAGCTAGCAAGGGCATAAAACCAGCCTCCAATCATACTCTCTCTGACCATGAAATCTATGCTACGGTGCTCCCATAGTATTTGTGATGGTTAGTGTCGATTGTCAGTGTGACAATGTGTGGAACCACCTGAGAGATGGCCTTCTGGGCATGCCTATGGGGGATGCTGCCTTGATTATAATAACTGACATGAGAAGATCCATCTTGTGGGCACTATCATTCCTTGGCAGGGATTATATGATCCTGAACGATTTGAATGGAGAAAGGGAATTGACCGTCCCGCTCTGTTTCCGAATTGTGGATACAATATGGCAACCAAATGCTTCAGGCTCCCACTGTCTTGAATTCCTCACCATGATAAACACTACCTTGAACTGAACAGATCCTTTCTCCCATCAGTTGTTTTTCAGAGTATTGCATACTAGCAATAGAAAAAGAAACTGAGACACTATTAGACATCTACATATTTAGCATAGAGAAATCATGTGATTCTGTCATTAGAGATACTAATTATCTACCAAAAATATTATAAATTATATATATTATCAGATAATATATAATATATTTCTCAACTAGCTGACTGAAAGTGCTGAGCAATCCCAAACATACTTCCAAAAGAAAGTAATCACCCAAGATGTGTCCCTCCATAAAACAGCAGAAGCCCCCCCCAAAACAAACGGGCCATTACCAGAAAGCAGTAACTTTCCAACTTGTAGTACAGAATCTGCCATTAAGTACAAGACTTAGAAAACTGATGCTTAGATCCAGATCATTCCATAGTTGGGAGCCACCACTAAGTCCCTAAAACCTCTTGATACAGACGCCAAGGTGGACAACACAGACTGGCCAGGAGAGGAAAGCCCAGCCTTGAGAAGCATGATGCACTTGAAGAAGACAGGCACACAGAGATGATGCAGAATTAAGGGCCAGGAAATACAAAGTCTAGGTCTAATTCTCATCTCTGAAGATTTCAAACATGTCACTTTCTACTCTATGTTTGATTTCCCAGTCTCTTAGAGATCCTAAATTAACTATTTCCATGGGTCCTAACAGACCAATTTGTGGTGTCAAGTTTGCGTTCAACTAAGTGGAACTAGGAAAGAGTTTAAACTTGGAACAAGATTATATACAAATTTAGACTGTATTACAACAAAGAATAGGGACAAAACACAAAACTCTCCGTGTTCCAGGTGAAGGGTTTAAAGCAAAGCAGAACCCAAACCTAAGCACAAGAGATAAAGACACTAGCAGTAAGATATATCTACAAAAAAGAAAAAAACAAACAAACAAAAAAAACAAAAACCACTGAGCTCCAATCCCAGGCTCTTCCTAAGAAAAGTAAACCAGCCCCTAACAAATGCTAAGCTGAGGGCAGACAGTGATGGGTGTGCCTGGTGAGAATGGGAAATATTCAGAATGAAAAGTTGTGTGATACTCTTAATGTTTCCAAAAACAATCTTAACCAAGAATGTCCTAGCCCTTCACAATAGCCACTAATAACATAAAGTACCTTGGGGTGACTCTAACCAAGCAAGTGAAAGACCTATATGAAAAAAATTTCAAATCTCTGAAGAAAGAAATTGAAGAAGATCTTAGAAGGTGGAAAGACCTCCCGTGCTCATGG
>CM053744.1:76622645-76672416 GCA_028658305.1 Pachyuromys duprasi
ACTGGGAGGGGGTGGGGAGGAGGGAGATGAGGGAGGGAGTGGGAGGGTAGGAGGGAATGAGGGAGGGGGCTACGCCTGGGATTCAAAATACCTAACCTGTGATTGAGATAAAAATAAATAAATTTAATAATAAAAAAAAGAATGTCCTAGCAATGTCTTCAGTCCTCTTAGCAACTCCCATATTCTTAAAGAAGCAGAACTAAAGAAATCAATAAGCCACAGAGACTTCTTTAACAACATCCTTCTAAGAAAGGATCTTGGGTCCTTAGGTTATTTCCCCCTAAAGGAGACTGATTTAATAGTAATTTTGGCTTGATCCGTGAAGATTTTTTTTTAATTTGCACTATTTTTTGAATCAATTTTGCTAATAGCTAGCATCCTCACTTGCCAGCCTTTAAATAACAAAGCCTATCCAAGTGTGGTTTTTAAAAGAGTGATTTGATTTATTTTATGTTGCAATGGAAATGGTCAGATGACTTGGCTGGTTGTACATGTACTTATTATATATAGTGAATATTTTACCTGTGTGCATATACATATCAGCTTATATGATTTGATATTGAAAATAAAAGGAAAACAGGAAATTCTGGGTTGTGAGTATGATTCATTTTAATAAATATTCACACCCTAAATCATTAACACAAATATTAAATACAAATGGATTAAGCTTTTGTCCAACCATACAGCAAGTGCAGTTAAGTTGTTAAAAATGTAAAGGTAGACGTGTTTGCAGACAGGAGAAGATAATTGACTCTGTGTTGGGAGACCAAGATATGGTAGCACAGCACTGGATCTTGCTCTCATGTTAGCGCACAGACACAAGAAAACATAAGCCTGATGTTAGCTTTTGGGTCTAGGAATTCAACTTTATCTTCTGTTTTTCTTTTCTTTCTTTCTTTTACAAATTACTTGATGATATTTATTAGTCATGAAAAAAATAAATCAAAAGAAAGGTAAGGTACAAGCAAACTTCCCACAGGCTTCTCTCTTAGTGTTGTCATGGAAGCTAAGCATTAAGGCACAACTTGGCACTGTGCCATTTAGTATCTCATTCATGGGACTAATTGTGTTTTAAATTTTTATGTAAAGTATCTGACACATGTGTCACTCATGATAATTGGCAATGATAATAATGGCTGATGATGAGAATGATCTTGGCTTTTAAAACCCCATGTTGAACCTAGTCCTTCAGAAAGGAGTCAAACGAGGAATCTTGATTGATAAAATCTTGCGTGTATTGAAGGTTGCAACAATCCCCAGTTGGGCAGGACTTGTGACTCAAACCAATGTAATCTTTATTTTGTTGAGGGATGCAAATCAAAAAGTAAAATAATTGCTAGAAGCCTATAAGGCCATTGTGAATGAGCTGGCAATCAGCCTCTTCACACAGACTCAAGGTCAGTTAACACATGCCCCAGCCGCGGCCTTGGGCATTGCACATCAGAAGCCATTCCTGACTTGGTTGCTTTTAACTAGTCCTACAAGTGGGAAAAGCAAGGCCACAAGTCATAGACATGCACCCTTAGAGCCAAACCTGCCTCTAACAGATAAACTATGTGAATCTGGCCAATGCACTTCTCACCTTCTCTGCATTCTTATCTTTTTAGACTTCCCTTAGTCTACATTTTCTTCAACTGAGTGAACCTACTTTACATCACCAAGACAAAAAAAAACAAATAAAAGCCAAAACAAAACAAAAAACCTAGTCTGAATTGCCGTGGTAGCTGTTGGCTATTTTGCCAGCTTCTAGAATGGTTCTGCTCCAGAGCCGATGTTTAATACGTATTGTTTCACATGGGTAAACTCCTTAGCGTACATTTTTGCTTTGGGCATAACTTTAAGTAAAACGAGAACGCACAGAATACAGATCAGGTTCTGTTGCTGGGGCAAGAGAACTTCTTCGCCTAAAAATTAAAACAAAATCAGCAAAAAAACATACACAAACAAACAACAACAAAAACCCATGGCCAAGCCCATCCCTGAAGCTCATTATGCTTTCAAATAGCTTTGCCAACCCTGCAGAGCAGGGTGCCTGCTGGGAAGGCTACACACACAAAGCAGAGCCCGCTCAGCCGGGCCCACTCTGAGCTCAAATAATTGGCCCCCTCCCCCTTTCTCATTCCTTTCCTCCCTCTCTTACTGTCTCCGAAGCCTGCCCTATAAATCAGATTTAATTATCTATAAAATTTGGTGTAGAAAAGGATTTACTCATTAAAAATGTTCATCAGCTTGCTACCCACGTTCCAGACTAATAGAAGCGGAAAAGGAACACCATGGAAACACCAGACGGGCTGGAGAGATAAGCAGGCTTTGAAATACCTGAACCTCAATTAAATAGCAAGTTCCTGCTTCTGTATTTGCCTTTTAAAATATCATGTCGGAATAAGTAAATGTCACCAAATAATCAACCTGTTCCCCCTCCTTTCTGTTTTGGTTACTTGCTTCAACAGGTTTTAAGAGATGTTTTCCCCCCTAAGTTTACATCTTTTGCCTATGTGCTACCCAAGACATTTCCTCAGTTCTCTCTCTCTCTCTCTCTCTCTCTCTCTCTCTCTCTCTCTCTCTCTCTCTCTCTCTCTCTCTTTCATTCTCTCTGTGTGTCTCTGTCTGTGTGTGTGTGTACGCGCGCGAGCGAGCGAGCGAGAGAGACAGACAGACAGACAGACAGACAGACAGACAGACAGACAGACAGAGAGACAGAGAGAGAGCTTATTTGCAAAATGTCATAATCCTCTCTATAGCCAAACACAACGACTCTCGACTCTCGTTTAGTCACACAGTGAGAAGCAGTTAATTAATGAGTACCAAGGGAGGCACGGAGGAAACATTGGAGAAGAATGCAGCCAGAGGAAGAGCAGAGGGGAATGTCTGAAGTGGGGCCAAGATAAATCTTCAGTCCTAGGAGAAAGCCCTGGGAGAGACTAAGGAGATGCTAGCTGCTAGCTGAGGTGGACTTGGGGGTGGGGGTTGGGAGGAGAGGATTGTTTGTTCTCACTGTTTGTGCAAGTGATGAAAGCCAGAAGTGCAGGAACTTGGAGAGAATTCCGGAGCTTCTTTAATGAGGCAAACCTCCTAAAAACTAAAATCGCACATCAGTTTCCATGAAAGGCTTCCATAGGAAAAAATAAAAAAATAGAACTTTTTTTTTCTCATCTGCTGGCACAAGGGGATTCTTGTCATGACTCTCCTAAATCCTCATTGTGCTAGGAAAGAAAGAAGGTGCCAACAGAAGAGGGAGGGACAAGGCGTGTGTTCTAGAGAAAGCATCTTTCCTGAGCTTGTCTGCCTCCTGTGTGCTATTCCAACTCACAGCCCAACCTTGGGCGCTGGGATTTTCTTTTTTTAAGAAAGGTGTCTGTAGTGAGAAGTAGGAAATGGAAAACCAAAGAGGGCTGGCAGGCAGGGCTCTGCTCATCATGCTAGTGGGAAGGTCCATTTGTCCTATTTTTTAAGACTGTCTCATTGAGCCTAGATATTCCTTTTTTCTTGTTACTATGGGATCTGTTCTTTTGCTGTTTGTCCCTAGATTTCTTTTGGAGCTTTCTGTTCAATCCCTTTAATCTCATGAACTCACCAAAGCTCACCCAGGTAAAGGTTTGGGATCTTTTAATGAAGTTTAGAAAAGCAGGTGCTCTAGTTAGTATTCATTCATCAATAGGATGTGGTCCCACCTTCTCTCAGCTCACGGGAGACTTCTGAAGACTCTTGTCCTTGAACCCACAACTGTACGTGACTATAGAGCCAAAACATCCTGACCAACATAAGAGATTTGGTCTTGGCCCAGCACTTGCCTTAGAAGACAGAAGGGGGGGTCAAAGATAAATGATAAATTCTACTTTGTGATGCTGTTGTCCCTTTGAGCCATTGATTTGTTAAAGCAGTGCAGCTATTTACGCATATGGCTCTGCTAGACCTAGAGACTCATTGACAAAGATCTTGCCTTACTTCACATTATCAATGGCTGAGGCAGTGTCTGCCATTGATTTGTTAAAGCAGTGCAGCTATTTACGCATATGGCTCTGCTAGACCTAGAGACTCATTGACAAAGATCTTGCCTTACTTCACATTATCAATGGCTGAGGCAGTGTCTGCCATATGAAAGGGTTACAATGATCGAAAAAGGACTAAACGAACAAATAATCTTTTGGTGTTCAAGCTACAGTACCTTCTGATCCAGACACAAAAGCTACCATTTTTAAATTGTTATCATTTTGCCTTTGGGTTCACCCAATTACTCAGAGTGCAGTAGCAGAAGCAATGGCCCTGGTAGTTTCCAGGAACAACATTTTATCCACTCTTTGCTTCTTCTATTTTGTCATTATCTTTACCCCTTTCCCAACTAGCTAACATAGTACACCTCCTCAAATCCCGGTACAGTCAGTGATAGGACCCTTTGGATTTCACTGAAATGAATACATATTGAACCTGAAACTCTGTGCCATTCAGCTTGTCCTGGCAGCAAGAATGCAGAGCACAGATCAAAGGAGGAGGAGGGAAGATCCAGAGAACGGGAAAACCTTCTTATTGCATCAAACACTATCATTTACTTACTTAGGCCAGGAATTGAGCAACTGAGCTTTTTTTTTTTTTCTTTATTTTTTTTAGCAATGAAAAGCAAAACACGTTACTAGATTTTAAAGAGTTAAAAGTCCAGTGGGGGCAGTTAAGTATGAGCATGGAAGCCCTACTGATTTCACTGCTCTGGTAATCATACCTTGTAAGTGGTTGTTAGGCCCCAGGCTGTGCTAGTGTTGACTGTAACTGATAATGGGTGAATAAACCAGAGTCTGAGCTATGAGGTTGATCATTAGCTCTGCACTGTTGAACACTATGATCATTCTTCCATGCCAATAGGCTTGCTACTACCATCCGAGTGAATACCAAATGGACTCCTTAGGCAATGGGAGCAGCCAATGAACTCCAACATATGGTCAGTTAGAAATGGTAGTTTTGCCGCCACTGACTTTCTTTATTATGCAAATATGGTGGCTAATATTCACAGACAGAGAAGACTGATGCCTCCATTGAATGACTGAAAGATTCACAAACCTCCCCTGTTCTAGAAGTGGTCCCCTTAAACCAGCCACAAAATTCTTTTTGCCCCTGTGAGAAAGGCACTCATCAGATTCTGTCATCCCGTGCCTGAAAAAGAAATGCATGGGCAGATCTTGCCTACTACCAGGAATCGTCTTATTAGTTAATCCATTACCTTCTTTCTGCTGACCCCTTGTCATATCAAACTCATGCTTGCATCTATCTTTGTTCAGAGAGCTGTATTCAAGCCCAGAGAGTAGAATGCCTAGTCCTCTATGGAGAAAAGACCTGTGTTTATCTCAGGAGGCCAACAGCAAGGAGCCCTGTTTTGGTCACTGTGACCCACAAAGAAAGTTTTTCCATTTCACAACTTTGGGAACCATGCTGTGAACGTGGTAGCTCCCCCACCCCCACCCCACTGAAATCTCAACTCTTATACAGAGCTCTCTAAAACGTCTGCTGTAGGCACAAAATCCCCCGTTAACAACGCTCAACAGTCTAACCCATGCCACTCTTCTCTCAGTGGCGGCTACACTAAATGACATCCACACATCAGCAATGAGGAGACATCTGCACACACGCTGGCTTTGAAACAAAAAGCACTGGAGGACTTTGGAGCTGTCAATCACTGTAGCTGTCCTGGCCCTGTGTTTATTCAGAAGTAATTTTCAAGGCTGCAGGAAGTGTTGTTACTAACTGATGAGCAAGTCTGAACGCTGAGAATGAAGAATGATTGATGCCCCTTTAGGTAAGCTGAGAAAGTCTGCATCCTCCAGAGGCAGCCACCACTCACCGCTCGGGATGCTGATAAGGCTCTGACTAGGTGTGTAAGTGATGAGTGGTGTGCAATATCTACGGAAAAACAAAAACCTACAGTGTCGAAGGAGAGTCCTTTGGATACAAATCCCCCAGCTTTACACGGCAAGCTAATGGTCCTGATATTTTGACTTGATCCACAAGTGAACCTTCTAAAAGGATTACTTTTATTTTTTTTTCTGATGAAACAAAATATAAAAGGAGAGACTAACTGGTTACAAAATCCTCTTTGGTTTACTAATTGGTGGGTAATTTTCACATTTTCTAATCTGAATGTTTAATTCAGTGTATTTTACATCCTGTCATGTTCCAATGTTAATAGCTGAAATAAAGGTTGGAAATATGAAACATTAGAAATACTGAAACCATGAGAACTGAGTTGTAGACTCATGTCATGGAGTCAAAAGCTCCACAGAATTCCCCACAATATCCCTCCCTGCGCCCTGACTGAAAGATTCAGAATGCCACTCCAGTCAAATCTGTGCTGTCTGGAAAGGACAGAACATCCTTTTGATTATTGGTCTATGGACAGGCTTGCTCACAGGCTAAGGCAACTCTCCATTATTGCTTTCCTCAAACTCCTGAGTGAGGCAGCCATCCACCCTTACACACAGCCTCTGAAGGACATGCCCAGTCGGTGCTGTGCAATGGAGCGTGTTCTATGCAAGACATAATGTAGGTGCCAAGGACACGTTGGTTGATGAAATCAAATTTTCTCTCTGTCCAGAGCCACTGAGTGTAAAATACATATTTCAAGAAGTCCCATGGAGGGTAAGTGTCTGTTGATATATGAAAGAGAATGATAGGCACATGAAGAAGCAATGAATGGCTTTCTGCAAGCATCATGTTCAGGATGAAACATGAAGATAAAATAGGAAAGGAACAGGCAATGGACCAAGGTGACCAGAGGGGAAAGGAAGCTGCGAGCAACCTAGGCAGACAGAATAGCATATGCTAAATCCATGGCAGATTGAGAGGAGGAAATCACAGCCTAATATGACCTGTGTTTAGGCAGTGGAAAATGACTGCAATTTGTAAATATGCACTTTGTCTTAAATTCCTCTAACTTGATTATCCATTCCGATTTAGTGCAGGTCAGTTCTACTCTCTCTTACTCTGAGTTCTCAGTCCCGCACTTCCTCTCCAGCATCTTTGGACTTCCTTCTCAAGCTTTATCCTCCATGCTTCAGGCTTTTCTATCATCTTCAGCAACCCTGAGAATAAGGCAGATAATCTGCAGGAATATTGACTTGTGCTTGTGATTGTGCTATAGAAAGCTTGACAGATTGAGGAGACTTTTGTATCTCCCCTACACAGGAAGAGCAGACAGCCTCAACATCTAAAATCTCTTTTGTACCTGCTTGCAATGAGTAAGTCCCTTCGTGTGAGAAGTCCCCTCGAGGTCTGCTGTTATGCAAAGTGTCCCATCAAGAGAAAGGACTTGAGATGTAGAGCTGGAGAGCTGTCTTGCTGACAGAGACTAGCAAGTCTTTGTCAGTTTTCTACTCAAGAGTCTACAAAAGTCTATAAAAGCCAGTCAGAGCTGGATTTGAAGGACTGGGAGCACTGGCCTAGCTTACACAAGGCCCTAATCTGACATCCTACTATGGTTCTCAACATTCCTGATACTGCAACCCTTTTATGGAGTTCCTCATGCTGTGTTGATCCCCATCCATAGAATTATTTTGGTTGCCATGTCATAATTGTGATTTTGTTACTGTTATGAATCATAATGGAAATAGTTTTGGAGACAGAGGTATGCCAGAGGGTTCCCAACCAGCAAGATGAGAGCTTCTGCCCCAATAGCAAGTAAGTGGTCCTGAGACACATGCTTGTAAGCCCAGGCCTCAAGAGATAGAGTCTGGAAGGGTCAGGGGTTGAAAACCACCCTCAGCTATATGGGAAGGCCAGCTCAGGCTACATGAGGCCCTGTATCAAAAACAAAAATCTATACAAATTCAATGTTGCATGGGCCCTTGTAACATGTCCTTGCTCACCAGCCCCACAAACTCATGCCCAATACTAAGTCCTGCCCTACCAACTTGTCCTGTCCTATGATTCATCTCAAATCTCTTTCAAACATGCTTCTCTCAAATCCAGTTCTCCATTTCAACCTCGTTTTGATCATTCATATTCCTTGTCTCCTGTAGGACTTGCTGCCTGTGCTGCCTGTATGGCTATTACAGAACAATGGATGCACTTTTACTCCTCAACTATACTGTAGAATGCTGGATTACTGAACCAAAGTCTCATGCTCCCTGAATTGAATCTAATTGCCACAGCAAAGATAAATCTGTGGCAAGCACTCAAAATATAAAATTGACAAGATGATAAATAAACAAACAAATAAACAAATAAAAAATCTTTTGGAACAAGTTTATATACAGTGCCATCCTGGATACTGGATATGGATGTGTCGGCCTGCCTCACTCCTTATCTTCTCTCAAGACTCATTTATACACACTACTTTTCTCTTGCTGGCTCCTGATGACTCTAAGTACAGGGTTACCTTCCCCTGTGTGCTGAAAAACCCACCATTTTACACAACAGCTGATCCTTAGTCTCTTCCTCCAGGCTAAAAGCTCCTTGAGGATAGGGACCACATTTGATTAACTTATCACTGAGCTCAATGTTCAATTGTCCATCCCATTGCAGAAAATATTATTCAATAATAATTACTGAGTTATTCCATAAACAAAATGTACTGATTTTAAGACACAAATGGTCTAATTATTGAAAAAGAAGATCTGCAACACACCCATATTAAAGCATCTCTTTACTCATTTATTGTAAAGCTAAATATTATAGTTTGAGTATTCTTCAGGAGTGGTAAGAGCTTCTTACAATGGCAAGCAGTGAGCTGCGAGTCTGAAAGCAGTCATTATTAACACAGCATGCCAATATATAAATTTGTAGCTTTGCCATAGATAATAGCAGATCACAGAACCTCGCCAGGTCTCAGGCTGTCTCACATTCCGTGTGATGGGTAATATTGATTGTCAGCTTGTCAAGATCAAGAATAGCCTGGGAAAATAAACAAACAAAATAAGCCTCTGGGCATGTCTATGAGAGACTATCCAGATTAGGTCAGTCCCTGGGCATGTCCACGAGGGATTATGGAGATTGGGGTAATTTAGATGGGAAGGCCAACCCTAGTGTCCAGACAAAAAGGGGGGAGCTGAACATTCATGGCCTTATCCTCAGTCTCCAGGGTTATCTAGGTTGGGGTAACACGGGGGGAAGATCCGTACGGATTCTATAAATATGGAATCAAGGTGGCTGAGGGTTTGGTGAGCTATCCTGTCCTTTATTTCTGAGCCAGGTGGCACTGTATTCCACATGCTGAAAGTATGCATACCAAATACAGTGTGAAGTGTTTGTAGTGGCTCACATTGCTGAAACCCTGCCTGCCTTTTCACTCCTGTGATCAGACCCTTCCCTTTCACGCCTGGATCATAGGTGCCAGTCATTATTGAAAACTGCTCAGCACTTTCTGGGTATCCATCAAGAGTGGATAACCTTTGATGAGTGTTAGGTCCCATCTTGAGGTTTCGAGAATAGTTTGGGATTTTAGCAGACTAGGAAGTCAACCATGCCTTCCTCCATTGAATAAGAATATAAGAAACATTTACTACATACCAGGTGCTGGACTAGGTGATAGGAACTTAAAAACGGGTGAAAAAAATTCCTCACATTTTTTGTAAGTTTTCCATTCCAAACAGAGGGATAAGTGCAGACATTCGGTTTCTCTCCTTTACCAGCATTTCCAGACTTACACAGTTCACCATTGTGTATTACTATAAAGACAAGTTCCTGGGACAAGTTAAAATGTCATCATTATGTCTGAATTCCTCTACCTTGCTTTCCATATCATCCATTGGACTATTTTTCCTGTTGTTATACTATTAGTTATATAAATTTTTTTTTGCTTTTGCTTTATCTACCTAAAAATATAATTAAATCACGAAGTGTGTGGTATCATTGTATGCTTCCAGTGTTTCCAGAATTTTCTTTCTTCCTTCCTTTCAGGACTCATTCTGAAGCTCTCTGCTGTAACTAATGCATCACCAGGGGTTTGTTTGACTGAATGAGGTATTTGTGCATGTGCACACGTATGTGTGAAGTATAAAAATTAAAAATGAAAAAAAATATTTGCAACTGACCCTATTAAATCCCACTCCTGGCATTTTTTACAGATTTCAACATCAGATAAAAGCTATGCATCTCATGACAGCCGGTGAGGAATCATATAAAAGAAAAAGGACACAGAAAAGTGGAGGGTTCATTTTTAAACTGTATTTTATTTGGGTTCCTTAAAGTGTTTCCCTTTCAACCTCCAACCCTAACTAAGAGAGAGAAGGTAAGTGAGGAGAGGGGGCACAGATCTCTTTACTTCTGGCTGTTTAGGGTCAATAGGTTCTTTTAGGGCTCCATACCAATCTTCTTCAACAGCAAACAAAGCAAGCAGTCTTCTCCAAACTGCTGTGCTCCAAAATGTTTCTGTCTATCTGTCTGCTGCAAACTGCCACACAGTCTGTCCCTGGTCTCTTCAAATTGCTACATGCCACACACCACCACCAAACGCCACAAGCCACCACCAACACCACGCTTTCTCATTCTGGGCACTCATATTTATATCCTCAGAGCCCTAGACCACGCCCCTCTCCATGCTGCACACGGCGGGCTGCTACCAGCTGTCAAAAGCCATACCTTGCACCAGACAATGGTCACCTGTAGACAAACTAAAGCCCAACTAAAATCCCACACTTGGGATTAAAACAAGAACATATTTACATAACATAACTGAGTTTTTAAAGAAACCAGAAATTCAATTACAGAAAAGTTCTCAGAATTTCATTGATAAATGGCAAGATTTATCATGAAGCATGCAAGCCAGAATCAAAAAGCTCACCTGCTCCTTTTACATGTTCCGGCACTAAACCAAAGGCAGATGAGGAGGGCTTTGTCTCGTGGGAGCAGCAGGATGATGCCATTTTGCCAGCACTGCCCCCATTGGTGCATGTGGGCTGCAGGACTCTTGATCTTTCACTCTCAGGAGTTTTCATATTTAACGTAGTGAGGAGAGAATGAAGTGTGAACATGCATACATCTGTGTGTTTTAACTATGATATACACCATATTCTCAGCAGTGCCTTGACTGGGAAGGATGGACAGAAGCAAGCCTTTGTCATAAACACAGTCTTACCCATATGACCTTTGTCATTGGCCACTCTTTTTTCTCTTCCTTTTTCTCTGTGAAAGAATTATTAAAATGTTATTCTGGTGCCCGAATACTTAATGTTGTCTCTTTAAGACTCAGCTCCCGGGAGACATAAAATGTTGTAGATATGACTGTTGCCCATGAAATGTCAGGGAGCTTTAGGGTAGTGGGGGAAGATTCCCCAGGTTTCACACACCCTTTTCAACTTGAGAGCCGCTATCTAACATCACTGTTGTGTAAAAATTAGAGTGTAGTATAAATGAGGTTTTCTGTGGGAGATGAGGATGAATTTTGCTGCCTTTTAAATATATAAACCCGTGACTGAACAAACAGAAAGATGTGGGATAAGTACATAGTTTTTATCTATTTCTGCTTGAGAAGCATATTGGATTTCAATGATGTATGAGTATAGATACAAAGTTTGTTTGTTTGTTTGGCCTTTATTTATGCAATTAAGTGTCATGAAGATTACTTCTTTAGTAGATCAGGGTGCTAAGTGATACTGCCAAATAAACATTAAGGAAATGCAAAGCTACTTGTCAAAACAGCTTAATATTGTTCCATAGTTTTCTCCATGAAGGTCCAGTGAAACTGAATGTCACTGTCAAATGTTGTTCCCTCACACTGGAAGCTGAACCCACACCAAAGCAAAATGTGTACAAATTCTGACAGGAAGTCAAAATGTAGAGTGTTTATGTAAGATGTATGTGTGTGCTCATATCCAAAGACAGCTTGAAGTACAACAAGACTAAGAGACCACACTATAATCATTTGAATTTTATTTGTAATTTATTGTTTTGATTGATAAGATGACATGTATGAATCTTGCACAGTCAAATGCTTTGACATGTATGTGCACTGCAGATGAAGTAAATTCAACTAATTAACTCAGATAACTGCTCACATGGCTTTAATTCTTATGAAAAGAACATATCTTCTCCCCTCTTTGCATTTCCCCAAGAACACAGTGTATTATTAACCACAGTCACCATATTGTATGCGACCTGATCTCTCTCCTGCATTTTCACATCCTCCCAGTGCCCAGATGTGTTCACATTAACAATGCCAGAAACAGCAACTCTGAAACTATTTCTTCCAGTGGCATGGTGTCTTCTGCTCACACTATGATGAACACACTCCCTAGTGAGTCTGACAGGAAGTAAGCATCAGAACCCAGTGAGTCCAGCGATTGTTCTGGCTACAGAGACAGAATCTAGCCTGGGATGTTATGTGTGCTTTCTGGGCTGAAGCCATTATCTCTTCGTACACACGGGATACCAATGGTGACATCTAATTAGCATTCCAAAACTGATGAACTCTCAATATGGCCAGCACAAAGCAGAGAAATACATCTTGATGCAGTCTATTAGGTCAATTATTTAATGAATTAAAATACTTCAGGAAAAAAAATCAACCTGGCATTTTCTGCAATCTGTTCTTTTTGGCGAATGACTGAATTACAGAGCAAATACTAAGAGAGTGGAGGCAGCACTGCATTAAAAGCTCCGTAATCAAAACAGAGAGCATAAAAACACTTGAGCATTGGCTAATGGACAGTTTATCATCCAAACAGATGCATTCATTAAGGGAAAAATTACCTTCAAATATCAGTAAAATAAATTGGGTCTGTTCTGATTTCTTATTTCTGCAGCAAGAGTGTTGGGAACTACAAAAACGAGAATATAAAGGATGTTCCTGTGCGGAGGCAGGGCAGTTTGGGCATTTAAGTTTATTGGGCGAAGCTGTTTGAACTGCTTGAAGATGGTAAATCAAGAAAATATGGAACATTCCAGCTGATAATGTCTTTCTGGGCCAATTACTTCTCTTCTATATTTCAAACGCAGAGACTGTTTTGTTACTTCATGGCTATTGTTATTATTAATGCTATGGGTAGTGCTAATAAGAAATCATTTTCTGCTTTGCCTTAGCAGTGTGGGCTCCGATCACTCACCACAGCAACTCACCCCCCAAACCCGTGGCAGGGAGACATCCCTCTCCGACACAGAACTGGAAGACTGGCCTGAGCTCACAGTCAGAAGGCAGAGGGAATCGCTCTGTGCAGATGGTGGACTGGGATGAGAGTTCTCCCATTTTGCCACATCATTCTGAAATTAACACCAAGAAACAGGGCTCGAGGTGCCCCAAGGCTGCAATCCAGCCACTAAGTGGAATAAAGAACTTTCATAAATAAACGGGTTAAACAGTAGCTCACTGCGCCGTGGCCCTGCGGCACATGGAAAGCTTTTCTTTGCCCTGTGAGATTGCAGAGGGATTTTTCTAGACTTCCTGGTGCTATGGCAGTTACAACCAATCATTGTGGGGGTGGTGCTTCCCTCATACAGTACCTACTGTGTTATGGGCACTCGCAACTGCTCTTGCAAATTCTCAGGCCCTAGCAGCAAACCTACCCACATATACCACTGCCGCCAAGAAGCGGAGGCTCAATTGCCAGCTGGCAGAATCTTTTAAGTGCAGGTATTGCCTTGTGGTCCTGAACCCTAACCATCATACACATCTTCTAACTGCTGATGACAGGCTAAAAGGTAGTCAGTGCCTTTTATGTTGCCTAGGATGAACTGAAGGCAACAATAGCTGAAGCAACTACCACCAACTTAGGACTGCTCAGGCAATGATCATGCAAGATACTATTTGGACAACTCACCTGGGGTCCCAGTGTATGGAGCCAAGCCAGGTCTGTGCAAATCTGACCTGAGGGTGTGGCTGACTGTATCATCTTCAGGAAACTAGTTAACTTGTCCAATTTGTGTGTGTGTGTGTCTGTGAGAGAGAGAGAGAGAGAAATACTAACAATAACGTGGGCAGTAGTCAAACTTTATTGAGTACTTACTATTAATGATCACTAAGTATTCACCAATACCACAACTTAATCACCAGAGCAACTGTATTACAAATTTGTAATGGTAAAACTGTGTTACAGAGAGGTTGTATAATTGGACCAGGGAGAAAAAGCAGGAGGTGTCAGGACAGATGTTGCAGCATGTGTATTCAGACCCCAGATTCTATGGTTGTACAGTCTTATTCTTCCCTGCCTCACCCGTTGCTTTTAGCATCAGAAAGTACATATGTTATGATGCACACACATACACTATTATATATATATACACACACATATGATATATGTATATAATATATGTTTGTAGACCATCTGGTGTGTGGAAGCCATGTGACACATGGTTTTAAATGTCAGTATATCACACATAACCGATAATAACTACATTGTTCAGTAAAAACTGACTTTCTGACGTTAAGTATATGCCACAGACATGGCATACTATTAAAGACAGGGCAAGCTGCCTAGAAGAAATCCTCAGTCACAATGTATATGTAAATGAGATGGAATGGTGTGGTCTTACCGGAGGAGGAGGCAGAGGCTTAGCCATCTTGTTAGCCTAGAAAACAATACTTTGCATGTTGAAAATACTCCATCAAATTGACTCAAATTGTTATTGTAATGGGGAAATGTAAGCTTAATTATTGTGTTTCTATTGCAGGCATCTCTTCACTTAATTAGGCAGTAAACCCTAACCAGGACCCTACGAATGCTGAGCTATGTTTCTCTGAACTCCTGTATTTGAACAATCAGTAATCTATTGGTCATAGAGATGTAGATTATGTAGAAATCACACCCTTAAGTGATAGCTCTGTAGTACACCTTACAATGTAGGAAAGGTATATAGGAGTAGGTGTTTTCTCCATCTGCAGATATTGAAGGACAGCTCTTCAAAAAGGAGATTTTTTTTAAACTATCACAAAGAAAGACTAGAAACTATCCACTTAGACAAGGAAGAATATCTCTGTAACAGCCACATAGAATCAGGGCAGCTCAAAATCTCAAAAAAATTTAGACCATAAGAGCCTACATTTAGGACATTTTCAACCCAATCTATATGCATTGCTAGAATAGATGTATACTGATTATGGAAGCCACTATGAAATTCAAGAACTGAGGCTAGAAAAGTAAACCATGTTTAGGTTTAGCAAAGCATATGTGTTGTGTTTGTATTCCAACTCTACACATTAGGAAAACACTGACTATTCTAATTAGAAGATTGATATGGTAACATTTATGTTTTGTTTTGACATTTATACTGTGTGTGTGTATGTGTATGTGTGTGTTTGAGCATACATGTGAGAGTCATGAGACTGTGCAGAGAGTCATCATGTTTCCATGCTTTAAACATTTAAACTCCTCTCTTGTTGGTACCATACCCTCCTCCTTCAAGTAGAGGTCAAGAGGGCAACCTTGAGAGAGTCAGCTCCCTTTTTCCAACAGACTTGGTGCCAAGTGACTATTTCTACCAGGCCATCTTGCAGACCAAAACTTCATGCCTCATCAAAATAATTGACAAAAGAATCAGCTGAAGAACCTACCAAGGAAAGTAGAATGGAACCAAAAAGAACTTGCTCACTTGTAGAGAACTTAGAAGCACTTTGTCTATGGCAGGGCCTTGCTTAGGCTTTCTGGGTTTCTTCGTGCCACCACTATTTCCGATGAATTCCATGGTCCTGCCTTCAGTGACCAATAGCAATACTGTTGATGACCAAATGTTTATCAGGAGATCTTCATTTTCATGAGCTGAGGTGGGCATTCTACAGCTGAATTTTCTGCCAGAGTGTTGGTAGCCAAACCCATTTATTCTCTAGCATCTGTATATCCTTCATGTCCCCTGTTCTCATTCACAGTGCAGAATGCCACTATCTGACATCAAACCTTCCTGTCAGAGGAGTCATTTAATCATATAGCCCACAAGGGTCAAACTTCCTAAGTAATTTTGCAAATTCAGAACATCAATGCATTCACTAACACACAAGAAGCTTTATTGTCCACTCAGCTGCATGTGTCTTCACGGATTGGCTTTGAAGATTCTGTTCCTCTGGTCACTAAGGGCAAAGCTACTGTCAGCCTCTCCCTCTCTAACTGTTCACACCCCCAGAATGTGTGGTCATCCCTTTCCAGAAAAGGGGAAAGAGGGTCTGAAAAGTTCAAAGCCCAATACTTGGGTGTTGCAGTGGCTTCTGTTCTTTGCACTTACAAGCCACTTCCCTAAACTCTTGGAGCCTAGTGCCCTACAGTAACACCAGGGAGGAACTGATTTCCTTCTGTACTCAGAAATAAATGGGCACGTGAACTCCCCAGTATCTGAGACAAAAACAAACAAAATCAGAGTACTTAGAATATTCTGTGCTCTTAGCCTTTGGTAGAAAAGTCTGTATAGATGAACAATAGCAGCTCATTCAATAACATAAAAAGAATCTGGTTTTTTTTTCTCTGTTTTTTCACAGTCCTCTTGAAGGGAAAAAGAATCTGAACATTCTGGAATAATTATAGTCCAAGCCCTTGGTTTGAAGAGCACACTGCCAGCCTATATTTGTTTTGTTTTAGGAAGGTTCATTCTTTAAAACAAGTAGGTAATTTCCACTGAGCAAGGCTTTTTGTTTCGGTTCCTTATAGCTAAAGTCCATTTGTAAACTTGAAGGTTTTCTGCAGTGGGTGAGTGGACTCACATTTTAGCAAGAACTACATTGCATAACATGGAGTGCTTTGATTTTTTCCCATCTAAGTTGAAAAAGTTGTCACAAAACACCAGCGGATTCAAAACAGCTCTCAAAATGACTTTTGTTAAAGGCAGATTCCTGAACTATTCATCTGTGTTAAAATGCATTTTGCCTTGAATCATATGTCATGTTGCCAGCAAAGACTTGTTTCCATGCCAACTCGTTTGCAACACAGGGGGAAAAAAATCAAAGCTACTAACATCTGGAAGATGTCAGTACTGATATCAGCCACTTACAATGAAAAACACGGGACCACAAGTGTCTGCCAAAGACACCCTATATATGGGGGTAAAATTTTACAGTATAATTGCCTAACAATGCATGACACTTCATTTGAGGGGAGCAGTTGTTTTCTTGATCTAAACCCTCTTCCAGAAAAAGCTTTCAGAAAGGAAGAATTAATATGCTTCTTATGCAGTGTTATTCCTAGAGAAACTAGCACATTTTTCTGACATGAGCCTTTTAACAAGCCATTTAATTTCCTGCACAGACATCAAAGCAAGACAGGAACCTACCCCTCCACACTCTCTACACCTTCCCTTTTACCTGTGGTCCTGCAAAGCTCTGCTTTAAAAGAAGGTGCTATAGCTGAGACCAGTGACACCCAGAATCTCAAACAACGAATGCTATGACCAGCATTTCCAAAATATTCCTCTTTCCATGTATTTCTGGCTTTCTTTTTTGTTTGTTTGTTTCTGTATGTGTATATGTGTGTATGTGTGAAGATGTACATGTACCCTTATGTTTGTATTTCTAGATCTTTAAATACAATTAGTTCACTTCTTTGTTAAGTCTTAAAGAATGACATGGGCTGGGTGGCTTCTTAGAAATAGCATGCTATGGGCAAAGAGCCTAAAGACACTAACATTCCAGGTGCTGTGAATGCTATCAGAATGGTTAGGGTCTAATGCAGTAACAAGTACCCACTGAAAACTCTTGGCTGATAGCAGAAGAATTTGTGTATTTCACATTCCAACAGAACGTAAGTGTTTACCAAGCCTTAACAACTTGTGAGCATCCAGACAGGCATGACGACAGTAATCATCAATGGTTCTTACTCCACCCACTCAAGCAGGAGTTCTGTCTTTTCTTGGAGGTCCTGATATATCCAAGTATTCCTATCTGTTGAACGTGCCTTGTCTATCTACACATGAGAAGCCTGCTTAGAGGTACTGTGAGCCAGCCTTCTTCTGCTACAGCCTAACTGCAATAGCTCTGTTCACCTTCTACCAAAGAAGGGGCAAGGCTCTGGACCACCACCAAGATGTTCTGCCTCTTACCATCAAGTCCCACTTCCTGGTGTCTCCCACAAAGTAGCAAGGCCCTTGTTAATATCTCCTATTCGTACTTGGAATATTTGATGGCTTGGCTTAAGGATTTTAATTTTGAAATTGTTTTCAGTGAGACTTATCCATGACTCCGTTGGGACCTGGACCAATGCCAATGAAGATAAATCCCCAATGGCAATCACTAGACAATCTTTCACCCTGTTCCTCACCCTCTGACATATTTTAGATGTCCTTGATGAGTCAACCCACCCTTCTGTGGCTCATCTTAATTTTAAGTATATTCTTTTTCCAAGAAGTTCATTGACCTTTCTTGCAAAGAGATCATCTGACATGCCTCCCCAGGCTACCAAGCAAGGTCTAAAGGACAGATGAATTGGTAAGCAGTAATCACTTAGAGTCATTAGGTATCCCTCACTTTTCGAAAGGACCAGGTTGTTGGGTGCATATTCAGAAAAGACTTTTCCTTAAAAGGAGTCCAGTTTGTTCCTCCCAGCCCTCATCCCTATGTGCTCGCCTTCAGGGTAAATGGACCGTATTCATGGTTTTCTCTATACCTCATCTACATGAGTGTGTTTTCTTGCTGTATATATAGATAAGCACTATTGACATACTGGCTTTCCTGATCTCTGTTTGTCAGCTTAAGTCTGGTTTGCTCTAGCTCCTTCTCTGTCTTAGAGACTCATCCCCACCTTGGGCTTTTGGGCTGAGCCTGTTCCCATTGCTGAATGAGAGATCCAGTTTACTAGCCCAGGGGACTTGATAACATGATGTTGATTTTTTTTTATCATTATTGTGTGTTGGTGCATATTTGTGTGTGTGCGTGTGTGTGTGTGTGTGTGATATGTGTGTGTGAGAGAGAGAAAGAGAGAGAGCACATGTGCCTTGGCGTATATGTGGAGATCAGAGGACAACTGTGGGGAGTCAGTTCTCTTCTTATATCTTTGCTTAGGTTCTGGGGCCAAACTCAGAATCCAGGAATGTACAGCAAGCATTTTTGAGCACTGATCTATCTTGCCAGTCCTATGCTGTCTGTCGTAACCACATCGATTTCACATTGGAAACCAAGTCTTGAGGTTACACTTCTAGCTCATGTCTGCCTCACTCTTCTCAATCTTTCTCCTGTCAGCTTTCCTGCATGCAAGCCTGTTTCTACACGGATCTCTGCTTCATGAATGCTGACTCGTTCTTACCTGTCTGCTTCTGTACTCTCCCTCCTGTGTGTCTCCAAGAACTCTCTAAAGCACCTGCATAGCTCTCTTTGATGCCTTTGGACAGCTGATTGTTTTATGCAAGGGCTGAGCCTTTCCACTTCTATCCTCCCTCACTGAGCTCACATTATAGGTTTTAGAAACTGAGTCCCTCTATTGTATAATATCTCAACCAATGAAAAGCTGCCAAATATTTCAGAGAAGCCAGACCTTTATCACAAATACCACTGGGCCATATTCAACTGGAAAACAGCCTTTATCTATCCATGCAAGGTTTAAAAAATATTTGTGCCAACCTTGGAACTTGGTACATTTCATATCAGACTACTAATTTCAATTTTTTTGAGAAGTCAGAAGCTCTCATAATTTGCTCACATTCCTTCATGTTTAAATAACACAGCTGCTTAGAGCAATGTTCACTGAAAGGGCACATGTGCCCTGTTGACAACAGCACTGCATGCTCCCTATGACACAGAGGTTGCTTACCCTTACCCTGGCAGTAATGCTTTCCTCATACTTCTAACGCACTTCTCTGTATCCCTGTCAAGGCTGAAAAATTGGAAGAGAAAGAGAAGTCAATCTATTTATAAAACATACAAGAGACTATTAGGCTTGAATGGGAAGAAATATGTATAACATCAGAATAGCCTTCCATGTTTAATAAGTCGAATGCATAAACATTCATATTTTTAATACAATGCTCACATTATCATCTTATAATCATTTGATTCCACTCCTGTCCTAATATGCTTTTCTGTTGCTGTGATAAAAACACTTAACCAAAAGCAACTTGAGGGATAAGAGTTTATTTCAGATTACAGATAATAGCCCATCACTGAGGAAGCAGGGGAAGCCCAACATGGGAGCCTAAAAGCAGGTGTCCTAAAATACAGGTTCTCAACCTGTGGGTCACGACCCCTTCAGAAACCCTCTACTTCCAAAGATATTTACAGATGATTCATAACTGTAGCAAAATTATTGTTATGAAGCAGCAACAAAAATAATTTTGTGGTTGGGAGTCACCACAACATGAGGAGCTGTATCAAAGGGTCACAGAATTAGGAAGGTTAAGAACTACACATGCCCTAGAGGAATGCTGCTTTCTGCCTTGCTTCTTAGCTCAAATCTTGTGTAATCCAGGAGCACCTGGCCAACAGTGGCATTGCCAATTGTGGACTTCTCCACCAATTAGCAGCCTAGAAAATGCTCCAGTGACATGTCCCAGACTAATGTGTAGGAAGTAGTTTCTCAGTTGAGATTTTCTCTTCCCAGGTGTTCTAGTTCCTGACAAGTTGACAAAAAAAAACTAACCAGTACAGCCCCTAACCTGAAGAATAAATGATTAATTTGCAACTAAGGTAAGTTCTATAAGTACCTCAGATAACAACCTATCTATAATGTCATGATTTAAGGACTACTAAGGTGGTCATAGTCATCAAGAACCTCCTGAAAAGCAGAGTATTTGTTTATCTGCACACCTTCACCAATAACACAGGTACAAGGTCTATTTATTAGAGTCATACTAACAACAACAGCAATAGCTGAACCTAAAAAGCAGTTTCACTGCTTGAGGACAGCTACTCAAATTTCATTTATTCAACTCAGCCAATATGCACTGTGTTCCTCTGTGTTCTTGGCACCATATTGTCACTTTACATAATTATATTTAATGTTGTTCATGAAGAGGCTGCTATGTGCTGGGGGCTCTACCAAACCCTTTACAGACACGCTGTGATCTGGAAGGCTCTTCCATTTTGAACCCCATCGTCTTGCAGTGAGATTGGGATACTGAGAGAGCTATACATCTGGTTCACAAATACACTTGTAAATGATGGGCTTAGGCCCTAGCCAGGCCAGTCAATGTTTAAATGGAAAACGATGACATCCGAGGGTTGTTTGCTTAAACAGCCTTGTCTCTACATTGCTCAAAGCTGGATAACACAAACATGGAACAGCCAATTGATTGGAAAGTACACACCAACTCCTGAGTCACCCAAAGAGACCCATCTACAGATGAGTCACTGACTTACCCAGAAGGACCAAGCCTGATTGTTCAAAGGACTTTTCTTTCAATTTCTAAATCATCCTCGGGTTTTGACAGTACTGAAGAGCAGCTGGTCTGCAGTGATCATCTGACTTCAAATCACATCCTTCACTGCATTGTGTCAATGAGCCTCCCAGAATGTTATGATCAGCATCTTACAGAAAGTTTAACCTCTCTGCATGTTCATAAATAGCAGCAGAAACCCATATGTAGTAACAGAGTGAAAAAAAGTAATAAAGCTGTTCATTACCCTTGACTCTTCTGCTCCCTTGCCCTTGTTTTCCCTCTGCACGTGGTCAGAAATTGAATTGACACTGAATTTGCTTCCCTCCTGTAACACTGTTCATACATGCTTTAGCAATTCATCTACTTCACCTTGTGTCTTTTCAATCACTTTAAATCTGCTTTGGCCTCCTTCACATCCGGCCGACTATGTTTGTAGGCACAAGTACATTTATTAACTTTACTTGCTTCGTTTCTAGTTACAGTAGGCACAATCTCTTCTGGAAATGGGTTTATGTACTGAAATAAGGCCTGAGATGTAGAGCTACATCAGCCTTCCCTGGGGCAGGTACACAATCAGAAAGCATGTCCTACAGCCCTCAACAAGAGTAATATGATGCGGCAAATATCTTGGGGCCATACTCAGATGGTCAGAGTTTACAGCTATGTTCTGCATGGCATCATGGGCGAGTGCTTCCGTGTCTTCTTCTGTAAAACACTTATAGCAACAGATATTAGCTCTATTGCTGTGATAAATACTGTAGAACGATTTTAATACAACAGCTTGACTACTCACACCTTCAATCTCAAACAATGAAGGTGAAGTTAGTTTGTAGAAAAAAAGCACCTATATGTGAAAGGGGTGTCTAATTGAGAGGCAGATAAAGTGACAAATGAGAGAAAGATTTTACAGGATAGGATATGCCCAACTCACATGACAACAGAGAGGAAAGAGAGAGCAGCACATACACAGAGAGAAAGGAGGCAATTTTACTAGAAGAGTTTCACAGAGACAGGTTGAAGAACAAACTAGACACAGGTGAATACAGATGAGCCAGACAATGAGAAGGATCCAGAAGATTAGAACAGATTACTAGAGTTAATTCGAGGCCAAGCAGAGTAATTCAGTTTGAAATGAGAGAAGCCAAATGGAATCAGTCAGCTTAGAGAGGAGTTTGAGCCAGAACAGCTGAATTGAACCAGCCAGCCAGAGTTCAGAAAGAGCTAGAAAGGTGTGCTTATTCACCAGTAAGACTCAGAGGCTGAAAACATTCTAGGCCTAGATTAGATTGTATGGAGGCTAGAAGCTTCCAGGACTAGGCCTAAGTTAGCAGACGGAAGCAATGAGCCTCTGAGACACTAATCACATCTGGCAAAAAACTACTTCTACAAAATAACATAACCAAAAGCAACTAAAGGAAAAAAATGCCCTTATTTTGGCTGATATTCCAGATGGATAGAGTCCCTAAAAGTGGGGAAGGCATAGGATGTAGGCAGCATCAGGAAGCTGGTTGCTCATGTATACAGGAAGCAGAGCAAAAGAACACAGGATGTGGAGGAATGCTATAAGCCCTCAAAGCCAGTCCTCAGTGATGTGCTTCCTACAGCTAGTCTGTACCTCTTAAGTGTTCCATAACACCTCCACACAGCACCCCCAACTGGGGTCAAGTGTTCAAATACATGGGCCTAGGAAGACCATCTCTCATTCAGACTACAACACAAGAATATTGAAAACATAGGTTTATTTTGAAGTTCAATGAGAAAATCTATGTTGAGCACTTAGCTCATAACACTTATCAATGAATGTGTTCTCATAATTAGCATTATTGTTATTGTGATAAAGCCTTGAAGGCATAGTGCTAACCTCCGTTATTTTGAAGGTTTTTTTTATTATTAATTAAAAATGAAAAAAGGCTTTAATAATGTACTACTTCCACTCTGGAATGGACAAAAAGACAACAGTAACAAAAAGCCATATTTAGAACAATCGTATATGCAGTCCACCAGGGTCAAGGCTCATAGCATACAAGCCAGTTTGTCCCTCCTTACCATCACCCAATGCTATAAACTTCAAGGACTGATACACTTCTTTTGGAAAAACACTTCACTATTATCTTAATTAAATTTAAGCTCTTTAAGCTTCCCTTTTTTAGGCCTGTAACTTTGTTACATATACATGCAGGTGAGAGCGCAAAATCAGAAGCACGGATGAACATGTCTGATAGTTTTAACAATGGTCGAATTTACTGAATAACAGTAAATTGCAGGTATTGCAGGTTTATGAGCAGCAATTTGTCTGATAGTCCTACCTACCTCACTAACCTGGCCAAGGTTAACGTGGGTTCTTTTGTTTTCATCTTAGTTACAGATATTAACTCTCCTTTCACACTGCTTGTAGCAGACATAGCTATCTATTTGCTTATAAGTGGCTTACAGAATGAAGGTAAGTTAACGAGGCCACATCAGTGTCTCATTAAGTTTTTAGAAGTGGGCTCAACAGAACGTAAAGTAGCACTTGTGTTGATAACAAACCAAACACCAGGCACAGAGAAGAAGCTGTTGGGACGATGGGAGAGTCGGGGTGCGGACAGAAGTGGTAGAGTTGAGTCTAGCTACAAGGTGAAAGGCAGAACCAGATCAAACAGAAAGAGCATTTCTAGGTCCAGACAGGTAAGGTGGGGCACCAAAATGAACAGAGGATAGGCAGAATCCTGTCTGTCTGTCCTCTGTCCACACACCGGGTGTCAGATGAAAGGCGGGACCGAACCAGCATAGCGGTGGATGTCTGCTATGATATGGGGTCCAGGTGAGAGATTTATACCCTTATCGTCATCCTATGTGATTTTAATATGCACATGTGCCTGGCTGTCTCAATCAGCTTATAGGACGATACCATTTCTGCTTCCTGGAATAAGTAGCTCATCATCAGTCTGTGCTACCCAGGTGCTACCAGACAAACATTCTCTGGAGGTTCATCCTGGGACACAATCTTCCTCTACCCTCAAAACACAGTAAAAAGTTATTTGTAAAATGAGGTCTCTCAACCCAAAGCACAACCAAGTTATTTTTTTAATAAAAAAAAAATCACTGTTTTATACAAAGAGGAATAACTCAGGATAAAGATTACATGAATACTGCAAACTTTGTTTTCACTTAATTGCTGAATTTTAGAAACTTGGTGAATGAATTACAATTTTATGGGCTTTCTCCTCATAGAGAAATATTGCTCTTTTCTTTGACTTCCGTGTAAAGGGAAAGGTAGGTGACCAAGACATCCACGAACCAAAGAAAGCCATGACTCGGGCACTGTCTTGATTGACTTCGTGGTATCAAAAATAACAGCAAGTATTGACATGAGTGTTGTTGGCCTGGATGATGCTTAACAGAATGGATAAGAAAAGAACAGATGCTGAAACTAGATCTAAGTATGTCTCAGAGCTGGCTTGGCAGGCTAAGTAGACAAAATGGTAGACTAAGTCTGAATGGCAACCTCTTAAAGCTTCTAGCTGCTCCAACAAGGATTTGAAGGTAAAGTTGCCTGGAAGTAATTGAGTTCAATTCTGTGTAGGCTGTTATTATATGCCCGAGTGTTTCAAGACAGAATCGATACCCTGATTCACTCAGGATCATTGAAAGTTAGGTCTGTGGATAAAGCCACATGTGACAACCTGTGTCAAGCCTTCATTGCAAGCCCCATCTAAAGATCCTCGTCACGATCCAATCTGAGAAAGGATGCCTTCTTAGAGGACTCATGTTTTATTTCTCAGCATCTCCTTCTGTATGCCTCACTGGTGTTATTCCTCAGGAGTCAAAGTTATTTAAGTAAGGCCATAGTGCTATCATTTTCATTTCCGCTTGCTGGGAAGCCATTCCAGCACATTTATCACCTAAAACCTGTATGTCTTTGGCCTCTTTCCAGGTCAGTTTATAGCTTTCTGGAAATGCAATGACCAGAACACGATCTTCAAGGGTAACACTATACTTTCTATTTTCATTCTCATCTCCTCCTTGGCAATGCCAAGAACACTCTGGCCTTCTTCCCCCCTGCAGTTGTATAAGGATCCCTCAAGCACTGAGACTCTATGAGACCCAGAAGCAGTTTAATCCCGCTGCTATTTACTGAGATCTTGTGGAGGATATCAAAGAAACAAAGGACTAAGTTGTGGCTCTCACGGAGCTAAGGTATTCATGAGACTGTAAAATCATGAGCACCTCTAAGATGACATAAAGTAATATATTATAAAGTGCAAATATTTGAGAAATCCAAATTAACTCAGGTACTTTTATTTTAAGCAAACATATTACTGGGATATAATAATATTAATGCAATTATTCAAAAACTGGGCCATAATGAGATAAATTAGGTGATTCTTCTATTTAGTTGTGGTTCAGTGGGAAGTTATGTTACTAGGATCTTCCTGTTAATGTCTAGCCATAGTATCAGGACATGTATGTAAAAAGGACATCCACTTCTGGCCTTGGAAATGTGGGTTAACTCATATGTGAGCTTCAAGATTTTATTTTACCGTATTGGCCCAAGACTCGGGTTAAAGTCAGGAAAGAGAAAACCTGTGTGTGCCTGTTCCTCTGGAAAAATAATACCATTGTTTCTCACTAAATCCAGAAACAACCACCAAAATTATGTCAATTCAGCCCTTGTAAGGTCATCACCTATAATCAGAAATTGACATCATAAACTGATACCTTTTTGCCTAATGATCTCCAGTCCAAGCTCCTGTTAACCCATTACAGTTTGAAAACAGGTCATGCCCTGCCTATAAGCAGATTGTCACACTGTCAACCTTTATGACTATAATGACTTTGAATCAGTAATCATTGCATGATTCATTATGGAAGATCTTTGTGGCCCAATAAAAGTTTAAGACATGAATATAATCACGGTCTAATGTGTCAGCTGTGAAGAGTAAGCCAGATACTGGAACGGATAAGATGAAGTTATGACCAAATCAATTCATGCTCACTCTTTCCTCATGTTGGTCACCATCAGCAAGCTACAGCTACAACTCCAGTCAGCCATGCAATCATGAAGGGAAACAGCCCTTACACGACATCACTGAGCCCTGATGCTTAGTAGTAAGACATTTTTTTTTTACTTACAGCATTTTCAATTAACACTGATTCATTATTAGCTCAGCTTTCTTTCTATCGGGCAGGGTTAACCCATATCAGACTAAACGAATTTTAACATAATCACAAGAAATTAATGTCTGAAATTTCAACCATCTATTCTCTACATCCAGTAAAGGAGTTCACTTAAGTTCATTAGTAAATCAAAAGACAAAAGGGGCCTGGGGGTGTGGGCGGAGGATTGGCAAAGTGGTTGAGAGCACTGGCCACTCTACCAGAGGACCCTGGTTCATTTCACTTCCACAGTAGTTCAAAATTGTCTGTCGATCTAGCTCCAAAGACTCTGAGGCCTTCTTCTGCCCGCCGGAGGAACCAGGGACGCTCATGGTACACATACACGCATATGGACAAATACTCTTGCACGTGGAATAAGAATTAATAAATCTAGAAAAGAGAAAGAACGGACAAGGGGAGCTCATCTTCCGCATGGTGGCCTCATGACGTCTCATCACCCAAAAGGGGCTAAAAACCTTCTTGACACATTGACTTTCTGTGAATTATTTCCTTTAAAACACTAACATTAAAATATTAGGTGGAATACAATCCAGACTACAAGAGTCCCCTAAATCGGTAAGAAAGCCATGTAACAGAAAATCAAATGGAAAAAAGATAAAAGGCAACTTCACATAAAAGAAAATCCAGATGACCAATTAACATAATGACAACATGAAAGCCCATCAGTGATCAGAGAAACTGAAACCGAACCACAACGAGACGCGACGTCACTTCAGAAATATATTTCGAAGTTTAAAATTCTGGTGCCATCCCACACTGAAAAACATGTGTAGTCACAGGACTATTTTTGTGGAGTAAAAGCACATTAAGTACAGTTTAGTTGCACAAAGTGAAGATGATGCTGCACCACCTTTGGTCAAGGCTAAAAAACTGTTTAGTTGCACAAAGATGCATGCTGGGGCAACTAAGGCAGTATTTTTTTGTAATCGACAAAAAAAAAAAGATAGAAGTGGTAAAGGATGTAAACACCAATCCTGAGACACATTTCTATAGCAGCATAGTGTTTGGCGACCTATTAGGTGGCCTAGAACCACGTGTCAGTCTTTTAAATCTCTGCTCCAAAACACAGGAACCATAAAGAAAATATGTGCACCACAGCAAACGGTACTTACTAATATTCATATCAGAAATAGGAAAGTGAATATCCAATGTACTCAGGACAGATCTGGGGAATGACACCACAGTTAAGTCTTTCGTGTCAATTAGAATTTAAATTTCCCGACTGGAGACATGGCTCAGTGGTTAAGAGCACATAAGGCCCTCTCAGAGGACCCAAGTTTGGTGTTTAGCGCCCATTTGGGGCGGCTCACACCCACCTCTAATTCCAGATTCAGGGGAATCCAAAGCTGCCGTTCTGCCAGGCACTTGCATCTATGCACACATATACTTAATTACCGTAACAGTAATTTTTGTTTAGTCCTAACAGTAATTTTTGCTTATTTTAATGAGAAAACTGAAGCAACACTGACAAAATATCCCCATATGTTGATTCTGGACAGGGAGTACATCTATAATTATGTATGTATTTTCTTTACCTTTCCATCACTTGAAATGTCATATAATTATTTTCCAGATAATTTTAAGGTATCATGATTCTTTTTTATTAAAGGCTGGTTTGTTGGTTGATTTTATTACATCAAAGAAACTTTTATAAACAAAACAAAGCATTTTCAATGGAATTTATTTGGGAATTTCTCAAATGAAGCCTGTATTAAGTAGCTTGTCATCACTGGGAGAAAACAACGGAGGAAGGATTTACTTTCATTGAGTCTCAAAGGCTCTGGTCCATCTTTGCAGAGTGAGACCTGTGCTTTTGTTTCCACATGTGATGAGACAGAGCATCATATGGAAGCATGCAATAGAGCAAAGTAGCTCAAGTTGGCAGAGGATGAAGGGAAAAAAGAGATAGGAGTGAACCAAACACAAAGGCACTCCCACAGTGTGACAATTCTAGCCAGGTCCCAAACGCTAATAGTTCCTTCAACTATGAGCCCATCAGTGAATTAACCCATGGATAAAGGTTCACATCATCAGAACCCAGTCACCTCTCCATAGTCCCCATGAGCTTGGGACCAAAGACTTCAACATATGAGCCTTTGGGCATGTTTTATATTGAAATAGCAAAGCCATATGCTTGGTACAGATAAGACCCTGTATGACCTGCCTAAAACTGAAAATTTGTATCTTCTCCACTTCAGAGGCCCTGTCCTTCAAAACCAGGGGCCTCCTTTGTATTCACTTCGGTTTTCCAAGCTCCTGTCTCTAAAATGGTTTGTCTCCTCACTGAGCCAGGAATTATTTTGCCCTCCCTTGTGCTCCGTCCTCCATTTCCTCAGACTCCCTGTTTTACTTACAGCCCATTAACAATAGGTTGATAAAAAAGCCTAATGCCTGAATGACTAGACAGTAAGAAAATTGGATTGTAGTCTAGATTCTACTGCTCTGCCTGCAGGTATTTTTATTAGCTATTCATATTCATGGGTTATATTTATGTCTGTGTCCACAAGTATAATATGGAAATAATGCTGGGTCTAGCAGCAGATGCATGCTTGAGACACTAAACCAATAAAAACAAATTTGTTGTAGGAATACCAGCCAAGCCCATCCCATCACACTTGTCATCCCTTCTCTTTATTCAGTCCATCTCTGTGATTCAATAATTAATTTATTCTGTAAGCAAATCTTCATTTTATCCTTCCAACACACAAAAGAATTCCTAAAACCTTGGGAATTCTTAAACATGCCAGTATGTTGTGTGTATGGCTGTTAACTAGACACTGAACTCAGGACTGTGAGCATGCTGAGAAAGAGCTCAAACAGTAAACTATCTCCAACCATCTTTTTGATTTTGTTATGCCTAGATCAGGAGACCCCCAAGAGACCACCAGGAACACGAGTCCGATGCAAAGACACAAGGGTCTTTATTCAAGCTCGAGCTTGGGTTGCAATCCTTTCTGACATAGCAGGTTGGGAGAACGACAGCCAGCAACAAGGGAAGAGGGGCTTCCAAGCCTTAGCATTACATGATTGGACAAAAGGCAAAGAAATAAAATGCACTTTGACCTAGTTGATTAACAGCACCTGGCCAAACCACAGAAAGGAACAGCATGCCAGGAGGAGCACTGTGACCTTGGGAACAACTTACGTTTTCTTAACCAACCCCATCTTAATTGGACTGCCTCAGTTGCTGGGTCTAGCTGCAAGCTGCTGAAAACATTCTGTGTTTTTTTTTTCCCCCAGAACTTAAGGATGGGAAGCAAGGTACTCCAAAGACAAGCTAACCTTGGATGGTGTCTGAGAAACAACATAGAGTTAGTTCTGCTAATTTAACCCTTTCAGTTTTTATTCTGAGAGGGTCTCACTCAGTTGCCTAAGCTGGCCTAGAACCTATTATCATGCCTTGGCTGTGCAAAGCTGGACTGAGCCATCAGGCAGGACCTGCTCTTATTTTTATATAATATATAAGGTAATACAAAGTACAAGAATTCTTCAGGAAAAAAAATGAAGATTTACCCTACAGGATATTTTAAAACCACAATTTCTTCTTTAAGATTACATGGGATTATAGATGGAATCAAAGTTGGAAGTAGGTAGTGACTGTTGACCTAAGAACTAATACATTTCAGTGGCAGGTGGAAACCTACTGCAATGGAGCAACTCCATGGAATTTATGAGAGTAACCCTAGCAAAGACTCACAGGGAGACACAGGACCTGAAATGGCCATCTTCTATAACCTGGCAAGGCCTCAAGTGAAAGGATGAGGACACCATCCTCAAAGAGACCAGAGAGACTTCATCCTGCCAATGATGGGAGCAGACGTAGAGTGCCACAACTAAACATTAGGCAGACCTCAGTGAGTCCTGCTGAGGAGGGATAGGATTGGAGGAACCAGAGGCATTAGGGAAATACCACGAGAACACAGCCCACAGTATCAGCTGACTGGAACTCATCAGATTTGAAACATCAGGGAACCTGTAGAGGTCTGACCTAGGTCCTCTACGTATATGTTATAGCTGAGTAGTATGGTGTTCTTGTGGGAATCCAACAGTGGGAGTGAGAGCTGTGCCCTGACTCTTTTGCCTACTTGTGGGACCCTTTTCCCCCTACTGGGCTGCCTTGTCCAGCTTTGATGTGATGGTAATATGCCTGGTCTTATTATGCTATTTTTGGTTGATGGCCCTGGGGGTTCTGCTCTTTTCTGAGAGAAGGTGTGGGGGCAGAGGGAGTCTGAGGGATGTAATTAAATGAATTAATTAAAAGAGCAACTGGTTAGATGACCAAGCAGAGTGTGGTGGTTTGAATAAGAAATGGGTCCATAGGTACACATATTCAAATGTTTCAGGAGTACCACCATTTGAAAGGGTTAAGATGTATGGCCTGGTTGGAGGAAGTGTGTTACTGGAGGTAGACTCTGAGGCTTCAGAACCCCCAGTCACACCAAGTGGCTCTGTCTTCCTGCTGCCTGAAGATCCAGATGTAGCACTCTCAGCTCTCTCCAGCACCTTGTCTGCCTGCGTGTCATCATGACAATAATGGACTAAACATCTGGAACTGTAAGCCAGCCCCAATTAAATGTTTTTTTTAAATAAAGTTGCCATGGTCATGGTGTCTATTTACAGCAATAGAACACTGACCAAGACACAGAACATTTCATGTTTTGCTCTACTGCAATGGTAGCCAGTATCAGATTTAGTAAGACACTGAAATTTTCCTCCCAAATTGTACATTGTGACTAAGTTTTATTTTCTAAATAAAATCATTAAATGAACAAATCCTATTATAAAATTTAATGAAAAATGCAGCATATAGCTATAGAATAAAATCATGTAAAAATGAAGGAAATGTTCCCCTGAGGTGGGAACAGCCTTGCCAGGCCACAGAGGAGGAAAATGCAGCCAGTCCTGATGAGACCTGATAAACTAGGGTCAGATCGAAGGGGAGGAGGGCCTCCCATATCAGTGGACTTGGAGAGAGGAATAGGAGGAGGGGAGGGAGGATAGGATTGGGAGGGAATGAGGGAGGGGGCTACAGCTGGGATACAAATCGCATAAACTGTAATTAATATAAAAAATAAAAATAATTTTAAAAAAATGAATGAAGGAAATGGGGACTGTGGTGGGATCAGAGCACATACCCCTTCTGCAGACATCCGGGTTTTAAGCACTGTTACTACAACATCAAACACATCTGGAGATATGGCTTGCAGGCGTTCAACTTGCAGGCCATGTCTTGACCCCTCTTTGCCTGGATTACTGTAAAATATTGGCAAAGGTCAACCTGGCAGAACTCCACTTGTACCAATTATTGCTCCATAAAGCATGTACTAGTAAACCATCAGTCAATACTCGTTTTATTGCTCTGGTATTGTCATGTCTAATATGATCAATCAAAAATTTTATAAGTTCAATGAATTCCTTTCCTAAAGAATGAATCTAGAAAGGAGTAATTATTTGGTACTACCATTTACAAAGCATTACACAATTATAAAAGAAAGTACATTTCTTTGAAGCTTCACAACTTCATGATTGGCTATCCTTCATTTTTGTTACTCACTCAGCAAAGTACAGCTATCTACCTGAAGATTAAAATGTTAAAGATGAAGGAGACAGAAGGCAGAGAGCTAGGAAATTCATCTAGTGGCTCACATTCAACCTCTTTTCATTCTTAGTTCAAAGGCCACAATTTTTCCTGCAGGGAGAAGCACAGAAAGAAGAACATGAGCCATGAGTAAATCTGACATGGTTTTGAATTCTACACTGCACTTTATGGCTACATCTCTTTCTGGCTGAGCTGCACTTCTCACTGTCTCTCCAACTATTGTGGCAATGGAAAGAGCTTTATAACTAGTCTTGGCTTTTGATGGATAGAGAAAACCTTCTGAGCTGAATTCCAACTGAATTTGTTTTCCCAGTGAGAGAAAGCCGTTGATTCTATGAAATGTCCTTTGTGGCCACACTGAAGAACTTCCTGCCCTCAGAGTATTAAACATTGCTCTTTAACTGTTCCTAGCAGATGTACATTAGCTTGATAAATAGATGGCCTAGAAATTCCTCTCACATTTTAGTAAAATAAGTGATATACAAATGAAAAGATAAATGGACAGACAGACAGAGAGACAGAACTTAACAGCAAAAAAGCAAACAGTTATTTCATGGTTAATCAATCTTGTAGATTCATCTGTTTGTTTGTTTTTTAATCTGCAACATTTACGTATTTTGAGTACACAAACTGGTTCATTTGTACCTTAAACAGGTAGCTTCATAACCACAGCCCAGAAGATTCTTAAGACTACAGGCTGAGACTCTTTCCGTATATTGACATACTTTCTTAATCCACCATAGCAAAAGGAATGGAGTTGATGAATGAGCAAGTGGAGGCGTTGAGAGCTGGGCCTCCTCCAGATGGTGTCTACATCTGAACAAGTCATTTTTTAAGGGAAGCCCATATCTCACAGATTCATTTTCTCTGCTGTTTGACAAATTTCAAATGTTTCAGGACATGATGCACTGCAGTAGCTTTCAATCAAGGTTTGATGTATAGAGGAGGGTGGGGATGTATGTTGGGAATGGAAATACTTGTAATTGAATGTCTGTTGCTGCTAGTAAGGTTCTGTGGCTTTGGCATAAGAGAAAATAGGTTAAAATAGAAAATGAGCATCAATGTATAATTTATACTTTTCTTCTGTCTTGGAGGACACTTTGCTATTCTATCTACCAGTGGAGTTGAAGAAGCACTTAAACTTGTTTTGATCAGTCATTACTTTCTTGACCGTGCCTGTATTTCTTAACACAGCTCAAGGGTAGGTTTCATCTGGTTCCTATTGAGCTAATTGGCAATTTTCTTCTATGTTGACCTTACCTCAATCTGCAGTCATTACCTGCACCTATGACTCTTTGAACTCTGAGCGGCTTGGATAGTGACCCTGATTTTGCCTATTAGCCTTTCACTCGGAGAAGTGGCAATTGTGTGCTGGGAGAGTACAACTATTCTCACCCGATCCTCAGCCTGTGGACTCCCATAATACATTTGATCCCCCACCCCTCCTTTTTGGCTTTTGTTTTGTCTCTCCAGAGTGTACTCCATAAAATCTGATTTGCCCTAAGATGATTGAGCAGCCACCCTTCTAAGACTTGCATACTTCTATTTAGTTTAACTTTGGCCCCATATCAGGCTTCAAAAAAACTTTTTCTTTTTACATTTTAATTTATTTGAGGTAAGATGGCCTGCTGTAAGCTGTTCTCTCCTTCTATCGTGTGGGTCTCAGGTGTCAAACTCAGGTCACCAGGCTTCACAGCAGATAGCTTTCTGGCTCAGCCAACTCACTGGTCAAAAGTTTTTTTGTCTTGTGTGTGCTGTAGCCATGCTAGAGTACATGGCTTCTTCCAAAATATACTAAGTAATCTGCCAAAGTGACAATTAACGCTATTGAGTGCTTATCACGAGTCAGAGGCTATTCCTGGACCACTCCACTAATCTTTACAAGAACACCAAGGAGATAGCAATTAAAACTATTGCCCTTGTTTTACAGAAGAGACGAGTTTAGTGTGTTTGCTTTTTAAAACGATTTATGCATATAGGTATGTTGTTTGAATGTGTGTCTGTGCACCACATGCATGCATGGTACCTGGAGGCCAGAAGAGAGCATCAGATCTCCTGGAACTGCAATTACAATTAGGAGCTACCATGTGAACACTGGGAAGTAAAGCTAAGTCCTCTGGAAAAAATAACTGTTGCTCAGTGCTCTTAGCCTCTGGCCCATCTCTCCAGCCCCAAGAATACTGTTCTTAACAACCACAAGCTTGGGAGCCCGGCTGGAAGTGGTCTTACATTTACTAAGCAAGAACTGCCTTTGTCACTGCCCCTTCCACAGCTTGCAAATTTCTATTGATCCCTTGAGACCTTAAACACTTGATCTGTGAACATCTTTAATCTACCCTATAGATTTGAGCCCAAGCTGCACCAGCCCCACTGCTTTGGTATTGCTCACTCTCTGCAGTATTTTTTTTTTAACTGTATCTGCTTTTCTTACCAAATTATAAAGCTTTGTGAGAGCAAGATCTTGGGCTTATCTACCTTTGTTTCCTTCTCACCTATACCTGGTATAGGTGATAGGGGATACCTGGTCCCATCGCAGGGCTCATCTCTACCAGTTTGTTTCTTGTGTAAGAGTCAAAGTTTTCTGTTTCTTCACAGATCTCAGAATGTTTTATTGAAGGTTAAATTGTTGCTGGTATGTAGAGATTCACTTCTGTTATATTCTTCTGAAAATTATTGATTCTTTCTTGTTAGCAAATAGTTCTACTGCTGGTTGACCACTGCACACTAGAGAAATCTTGAGTTTGGGCTTGGATGTAATCCAAACAAAGTCAAGTGGATTATCCAAAGACAGGATACCTCTTCTCCTCTGAAGATCTTGTTCAAAGATGATTTTAGACCTTGGAAGAAAGGCTCCAGATTAAGCATCACATTAGATCATCACCTTTATTCCAAAAATATAGCTTTTCTGCATCTCGGCTGCCCAGGAATATTATCAAGACAAAGGGACTTCATACTCAGTGCCAAAATTCTACATCCCTGGACACCATTCTTCATGAAGTGTCTTACTCTCTAGCAAGCATATCCAACCCACATAGGCCACATAGGCCAAGGATAGATTTGAATGTGGTCTAATATTATACTGTAAACTACTCAAAATATATCGTTCATTTTCTTATATTTTGTTTGTAACTCAACTTTTGTTGTTCTCCAAGCTTACTTTTGTACATGACCCAACCATATCATGTTGCCACATCAACAGTTGGACACATCTGTTTTTACCTCTGTCTCACAGTGTAGTGAATGAAGTGGCTCAAAGCCAGTCCCCAGCGGCAAATTCCCAGTGTAACTCACAGAAACACTCATGGATCTCTGACCCTGCATATTTCCCAACCTCTGACTTCTTTGGCATCTAGCATTACTACCCAGCAGTTGGCCTCAGTTTCCCTCACTTAGTGAGTACACCAGGACCAGACACTACAGAGCTGGAAAAAGATGCCACAAGTTCAAAGCCTCAAGTCACCAGCTTCAGCGCATGACATCAAGATGAAAGTAACATCTATGTTTTACCTTCACTAATGCTTTACTGTGAAGACTTGTCATTTATCAAGCCATCTGTGTGTGCACAAATAGTGTACTAGAACTGGCTTATACAAGCTGGATTCTGAGATGAAATTGCCAGCATCTTCTTCCAACTATGTGTTCAATGGTTTTTCACCTTGAAATCTTGAAAGCAACTATTCCATATTACCATAATATTTAACAACAAAACGGATTGATGTGTTTTAATTCCCAAATGACAGATTTGAAATATTTGAGCCCACGCTTGAATACACCTGCACAATCAAACATGAGTCCTTGTGTTCTTCGGGAGCATAAGTGTGGTTACATAACAAACTGAACTCTTCTCCCTGTTGTTAGTACTGCGGAATTTCCTCTTCCAAGAGTCTTCCTACAACATGAATATATTACAAATTGTTTGACTCCAAACCAAAAAACAAAACAAAACAAAAAAGTCCACTTTGTACTGTTTATTTATTAAGGGTCAGGGTTTCCTTTTAAAACTCAGGCTAACCTTGAACTCATCATGTATGCCAGGCTGGGCTCCACCTCATGATTCTCCAATTCCTATACTCATGAGATAGCAAACACACACCACTATGCCTGGCTAAAGAACATCTTTCATATAATTTCACTGCATTCTTCCGAAAGATTCTGCAACTTTTTTATTTTACTTCACTGTTTTTATGAAGAAACTGAGGCTATGCAGTAAGTATGTAAGTTGATTAAGTATAAAAAAATGGAAATGGATGAAAGCAAGTTTCCACTTTAGATCTGTCTGACTCTAAAACTAGGCTGACTCAATGAACTAGCCACATCTTTTCTTTTCCTCATATTTTGCAGGCTTAGGATTGAACCTAGGGCCCCACACATCCAGAGTTATAATGTTGAGCCGTGGTTTGAATCCTTGACCTGCAGAGGTTTGCCTGCTTTAGGTATACTTCCAGGATAGTGGTTCTAGGGTGGTAGATACATTGAAGGCAGAGTCAGGAGACATCATCAAAGCACCACTGGTGGTTAACGCGGGTCTTACAGACCTGGATTAGTTCCTGTGGTGATAAGCTATTGTGAGCTAACTCCCTCTATGCTTATGTATTATACACACACCACACACACACACACCACACACCACACACACACACACACACCCCACACCATTGCAGTGCCATCTTCTATTAGGCCCTCACAAGAACAGAGCAAACAATGATGGCATGTTATTAATATTAAATATTAAACTCCCAGAACTGCTAGCTAAATAAACTTCTCTTTAAAAATCAAGTATCCAGCCTCGGGTAATTTTTTTAAACAGAAACACAAAATGGACTGTGACAAGTAGTTTGGGAATTGTACTCTAAAAAGGAATATATTCATTGGATCTCTGTCTCAGGTTACTGGCACTGAGCCCTAAAATCTCTAGGATTTTATTATGTGTAAGATAGTCTTGTGTTGTTGTTGTTCATAACTAGCCCCTTTCAATCACACTTGAGTTCTGCTAATGAGGTGATTTAGAGGGTGCCCCTAGGGAGCCACAGAATGGAGCTGCTCTCCTCAAGGATGAAATGACCAGGGGGGTATTTTCAACCCCAATCCTATTCTCGAAGGAAGAGGGAGGGAGAAGGGCTGGAGATTGGATTCTGTGTAATAAGCTGGACAAGCAGATTTGGAGAGTCCCTGACTATCAAAAAAACAGCAAAGTACCTAGGAGGCTAGTGCTCCCAGAGAAAGAGGAGGGCTCTGTAACTCCCCTCCCTTGCTCAGTGCCTCCTATCCCTGCCGTCTATGTCTGTTCCAATTGTTGTTCCTGGGCTATATTGTTTATGTTAAACCAGAGGACGTGAGTAAATTATTGACCTACATTCCTTGAGCCATTCTAATAAGTTGCCAAACATGAGGAATAGGTCCTGGAAACTCCCAATTAGTAGCCAGTCAGTTTGAAAACTAGGTAACCTAGGATTGGGATTGACATCTAAAGTAGGGGCTGAAACATTTTTTACTTGAGTGTTTTGTCACTGATTATAGACAGTCTGAATTGAATTTGGTTGAACTGAATTTGGTTGATCTAGATGATATCTTGAGATACCATCTGGTTGCAGATGTCAAAAGACCCCACGTGTAGTTATGACCTGGATGCTGTATTCTTTTAAAAAACAAACAAATAAACAAAACAACAAAACAATAACAACAAAAAATACTTTACAGCTTGATCCCAGCCAACTCCCTCCTCTCTTCCCAGTCCCCCTTTCACATACCCTTCCCTGCATTCCCCTTTTTCCTTCTCAGAGAAGGAGAGGTCCCCAAGGAGTACCAACCCAACTAGTACCTCAAGTTGCAGCAGGACTAAGCACACCCTCTCGCACTGAGGCCTAACAAGGCAGCCCAACTTGGTGAAGGGATCCAGTGGCAGACACAGAGTCAGAGATAGTCCCTACTCCCACTGTTAGGGAACCCATATGTTGTCAAAGCTGTGCACCTCCAACTTATGTGGAGAGGGTCTAAATCCAGTCATGCACACTCTTTGCTTGGTGGTTCAGTCTCTCTGTGACTGATGGGCCCAGATTAGTTTACTCTGTAGGTCTTCTTGTGGTGTCCTTGGCTCCTTTGGCTCCCTATATCTTTCCTCTCAGTCTTCCACATAACTCCCCAAGCACAGCACCTGGTTTGTCTGTGGGTCTCTGCATCTGCTTCCATCAGCTGCTAGGTGAAACCACTCAGAGAACAGTTATGTAGGCTCCTGTCTACAATCACAGCAGCATATCATTAATAGTGACAGGGGTTGGCTTTCTCCCATGGAGTGGGTCACATATTGGGCCTGTCATTGATTTGCCATTCCATTCCCTCAATCATTGCTCCATCTTAATACCTACACTTCTTGTAGGCAAGACAAATTTTGGGTGGAAAGTTTTATGGGTAGGTTAACATCCCCTTCCCTCCACTGGAAATCCCACCTGGCAATAAGAAGTGGTGACTTCAGGCTCCTTCACACCCACTGCTAGGAGCCTTAGCTAGGGTCACCCCCATATACTCCCAGGATCCTCCCCTGTCCCAGAGATGCATCCCACTAATATTAATTCACTCTCCTGGTCCTCACCTCCAAACCCCACATGTGATCTCCATCCCGTTGTGATCCTCCCCACTCCTTCTCCACCAAGTTCCCTTCCTCCTTACTTCAGATGCCTGTGTTATTTCCTCTTCTGAGTGAGATTCAAGCATCCTCCCTAGGGCCCTCTGTGGCTTCCTTATCCTCTCCTTTATGGCTAATAGCCACTTATAGTGAGCATGTGGGGCATAAGGTAATAGATTCCTTCTAACTATCGATACTGCCCAATTAAGATTTTAACGGTTCTTTTGAAGTACTACATGTTCTAAGATGATTTGCTCTCAACGCTTCAGATTCTTACAAGACATTTGATTACTTACCTAGGGCTCTAAGAGTTGTCACCATTGACTTAAAAATGCTCCATTCTCAATTTGGTTTTTAAGATTCTGCAAGAGGCAAAGTTTCCTCTGGATCTTTCATTGAAACCTTCAGTTGGATTTGCAACATTTGTGTTTCAAATTTTCCGACGTCTTGAAGACAGCATATCAGAGTTTCTTTGACCCCTACTAGTCTATCTGTCAGTCTTGGGGATGGTGGAGGGGGACCATTAAAAAAATAAACTGATGAATTCCAACAGCTTTCTGTTGTGGTTTCGGAGTTACATTTCTAGATCCTTATCTTTTTCAATTTTTTTTTCCATATTTGTTCTCTCCCCAAGGTCTTTGTGGTTGCTGTCTTTGCTCTTATCATTATGGCCAGGCAGACTTCTTTTTCCTCTGACCTTGTTCCTGCGGCTTTTCTTCCTCAACTTCTGTCATCATGTCATCTTTCTCATCTTATAAGTAACAATATGCCATTTCCTCATTTCTTGAAAAATTTCCTGTAGTTTTAATTACCCATCAGTCACTTAAGCACCATGTTAAAGGGATAATTTTAGTAGATAAAAGGGCAAAGAGGATCTCCTTTTCTCATAAATCAGCTATTACCGACTAGATTCAAAATACAAACTGTTCCCTCTGCTTCTAGCTCATAATTTATAGGGTTTTTTTAGGGGATGTGTGTGGTGTTGTGTGTGTGTGTGTGTGTGTGTGTGATCAGAACAGGTGACCAGAAAAACCAGAAAGGGTTTTTTGATTCCTTAGAGCTAGAGTTCCAACCATTTATGAGGCACTCATAAATGTAGGTTCTGGGAACTGAACTCAGGTCTTCTTGAAGGGAAATAAATGCCCTTAAGGGCTGAGCCATCTCTCCAGCCTTCATTGTGGTTCTCAAGGGTGTTTTCCTTATTCTTTTCAGTTTAATTACAGTATGCTCTTATATTGGCATTTCCCAGTATTAGGAGGTGACACCTTATTTATAGAGCCTTGGATCCCAAGTAATAGCTTTTATTTTAGTTTAATTTCCACTGAGATGTTGATACCATCAAATATAACCTTGGTTTCCTCACTTTTACAGTGAGATATGGCAGCTGGTTTTAAATGCAAGGAGTTCTTACTTCATTCCTCTGACCATATTTTATATGACCTCTAAATTCTTGATAATTTCCTTCTCTTTTAAGTATAATTTTATATATGAATCATGAATGCTTATCCAGACTGCCTAGAAAATATTAATATCCAGCCCTTTAAACATTTTAAATTTTTAGCAAATTGCTAAGAATTAGTTTATATTTCACTTGTGACTTAAATATTAAAAACCATGTCAATAGAATTTTCTGGTTGAACTAAATATGATACCTGAATATAGTGTTTGAATTGTCCTAATAACAATGAAAATCATCAAATGTTTATAGTTTTACAATAATCTCATTTATCCTTTGTCTTCTACAAGAAACTGCTTTAGTGCTAGAGAGTTGGCTCAGTCAGTACAGTGTGGGCCAGGCAAGCATAAGGACCTGAGTTCAGAACCCAAAGCACACATAAAAGCCACAGCGTGGCAGCATACCCATGTAGCACAAGCATGAGACAGACAGATGTGGTGACAGACAGATCCCTGAGCTTAAGGACCAGATAACATAGCCAGGTTCATCAGCTTCAGGGGAAGTGAAGGAATCTATCCCAAAAATAAGGTAGGGGAAATGGAATTAAACATCAGGCCTCCATCCAAAAGCACATGTGCACCCTTCCACACACACAATCACATGTGTACACTACACTACAGTGTGTGAGAAAGAGACAGATTGGGAGAGGGAGACACAGAGAGAACGCCTACAGAAATTTCTTGTATAAATTCAACTTATATAAGATTTGTGACCTGAACCAGGGGTGTACAAGTCTAGAACCTGTGTCCTTTTTTTACAGGTGAGATATTTCTTCAGTTATCATATTACATGATTAAAGTTCAAAATCTCATAATGCATGATGGTACATGACTTTGGTCCTACCACTTGAGAGACAGAGGCAGGCGGATCTTTGAGTTCCAGAACAACCTGGTCTACATAGTGTGTATTAAGACAGCCAGAGCTACACAGGATCTCAAAAATAGGTGATAAATAGATGATAGATAACAGATAGGTAGGTAGATAGACAGACAGACAGACAGACAGCTAGATAGAAAATAAAATCTAAAATCTCTATCTCATTGTCTTAGATTCTTTTCCTGTTGCTGTGATAAAATATGTTAAGGAGGAAAGACTTATCTGACTCACAAGGTTACACTCTATCATTACAGAAAACTCAAGGCATCAGAAACTTGAATCTACTCATGTTCTATCTACAGTCAAGAGCAGAGAGCAGTAAGTTAATGCATGCTTACTGTGCTCAGCTTACTTTCTCCATTTTTATGCAGTTCAAGACCCATGTCTAGGGAACAGTGCCACCCACAGTGGGTGGGTCTTCCCAATTCAATTAATGTAATCACAACAATCCTTTATAGAAAAGACCATAGACCAAACTTACCTTACTCATTGAGACCCCCCTACCATGTGACTCTAGACTGTGACAAGTTGACAATTAATTTTTTTTCCCTGCACAGATTAAAATATAGTAGAACTAATGAACTGGGCATAGGGAATTCCTTCACTTTCTATATGACCTGGGTAGATCAGTGGATAGACATTAACACTGTAATCAGTCCTACTGCTTTGTAAGGATTGGAAGCAATCAATCAACTCTGAAATATGCAGAGGATACAATGTTACCCAGCCATGGTGGTGATGAAAGTCAGAGCACCAGGCCAGAGGCCACAGCCTCATACCAAGAATCTGCTTCAGTACTTATGCTTAGGACATGTCACAACCTAGTTAACTTTATAAGCCTCTTCTGCTAAGCAGTAGTGTAAGAACACTGTCTTCACAGTGGAATCAAGTAGACTAGGGAATAACATATGTAAAAGGGTAGCCTGTTTACACAACACTCTATAAAATTGACTTGTCATTATTATTTCATTAGAGCAGCCTTGGCAGGATAATTCTTACACTACTTAGGAAACAAGGGTAAATACATTGTATATGGATGTTCTATTATTTAAATATTTTCAAATTTGGACATGGTAACTTTCTGTTTGCAACTTAACATCCTGCAACTGAAGTATCAGATAATTTCATTCAGGTTCCCAGCTGTGTCTTCTGCAATATCTAGGCTGTAGAAGAATATTTATGTTTACTTCCTTTCCTACAAAGACTTGACTAAATATTTGAAAGGAGTCTTTGAATGTATACCTAAGCCTTAAGTCTTCTTTTTGACCATATCCCTTTATTATAGCACTGTGTGATGAGAAGGCACATATGAATTAATCAATAATAATTAATAAGCTTGTGACTGTGACATATGCTCAGTACAATCAAGTCCCACAGGGCAACACACACAGCGTGTTACATGTCTGTCACAATATGTGTGATTTATGTACATAAGTTCTAAATCATCATCAATCTTCATTTGGAGAAATCACATATTTATAAAATGAAATAAGTCAGCGGTTAACACCACTCCTGCAACTGACAGTGATGTTTACAGCCATCCTGTATCATTAGAATACTGTAGCTCATTTCACTTCACATGCCAGATACTTAAAATAAGATGAAAACAAAATAAGGTGCTTATTTATTTTTATTTTTATTTATTTAGCGTGGCATATTTGGGGCGGGGTGGAGCATAACATGGTTTTTTTTTCTTTATTCCAAGCAATACACACAATGAAAACTAGTTCAGAGGACAATTTGATGATCTAGTAAGGAATTTCAGTAGATCTGTTTCCCTTTGCAACTATACATAGTTGAGATCCACACAATCTCTCTGTGTGTTTTAATTACTGAGATTTGATAGTATTAATTATAATAAATTATTTCAACTCTAATGTTAAAACAAAGATGTAGCACACGGAGTAAAATTAAGCAAAGGTCCAAATGGGATATTATTAAAATGTCAAAGTGACTAAGCAGATGGGGTTTGCATGGCTCGGTGGATTAGTCACCAAGTCCCATTACCTTGGGGACTCTGGTGAAATCTAGTCTCAGCAGAATGATCAGAAAGTAAAAATAAAGAATACAGGCAAAAGAAAATAAGTAATTTGTGCTCTCATCTAAACCCAAAGGTCTTTATTTGTTTTTGTCTTTCTTTAATCACAAGCTTCAAGATTACAAGGTTGCTAAATTTGTTTCTATCTGAGCTGTGGATTTTTTTTGTCCTCATCTTTTCTAAGGTTGTATGAATAAAAATTAGAGGCAAGATTGGAACATATGCAGATTTGTTAAGCTCATCTCACAAGTGGGAAATGCATAGGCTGGATCTAGGTGTGAGCCCCTTCTGGGGCTGAAACAGGAGGCCTAGAAATGCAGGGCAATGCCATTCAAATGCAGGGACTCTTGCCTGTCTCATAAAAAGAAAATTAAATTATTTACTGTCCTTCATTCTGGTCATCTCTCTAACGCTATCTAACCTTTCCAGGAGCAAGAATGTTCTGCAGACATCTACACTTCTACCCGATGTTAACAAACCACACAGGTGTTTAGTGTGGCTCTACAGGTTAGTATGCGTCAAGCTGAACCATCTGAGGCAGGCATGTCGGCAAATAATTGTCTTCCTACTTGGAAGGCAGAAGCAGGAAAATCAGAAGTTCAAGCCAATCCTGGCTTCATAGCAAGCTTTAGCCTAGACTTCTTGATTAATTAATTAATTAATTAATTCGCCTTAGACCCTGTATTAACTAGTAAGATAAAGAATATGAACATATTGAGGCCTGCCTGTTCTACAAAATGAGTCAGGATAGCCAAGGCTACACAGAAAAAATTCCTGTCTGGAAAATAATAATAATAGTAACAGATATCTAGATAGAGATAGAAATAGAGCTATCTTGCAGGAGAAAGCAGACGGAGTGGAAAGCCTTTTGCCATAGACCAATTAAAAGTGCTGCTCAGATGTTACATGATGAAAAATAAAAGCACTTCGACACTGATTCGTAAAGGGTGTTTCTGGATGATGGTGCTCAGTCTGTCTGTGTATCATCTATACGTAAAGCACTACACAAACGCAGATTCCACATGGAAGCAGCTGCAGGGTAATTGTGGGCTGGGGGTTATTCTAGAGACTGAAGTCATAGCAAGCTAAGGATCTCACACCAGCAATGCATGTGTTCAAGGGACAACAAAGTACTGCCATGTTTTTGTTGCTATTGGACTTGTTCTTATTTCTTGGTTGGTTGGTTGGTTGGTTGGTTGGTTGGGGTCAGGGGTATAACACATGTAAACCTTGGCTTTATTAGAGCTTACTTCAAGCTTCACATGGCAGTGCACATCTGTATAATCCTGACATTCCAGAGACGGAAGCAGGAGGATCATGAGAATGAGGTCAGCCTGGACTTCATAGTAAAAGAACTGCCTCAAAAAAAGACAAAACAAATAAACAAAAAGGAATTGTCTGGTCCTTGAGAGCTTCTTTGAGCAGATCAGTGTTAAACATGTATGTGTATGCATGTGTGTGTGTCTGCAGTTACATACATAAGTAGTTAAACGTTCAAGTAGATAACAAATGTAATCAAGACACTGAAACAAAGGACTAAATTGAAAGTAGAATGAAGCCTCTTGTTGCTACACTGAGCCAATTATACTATCATAGTTTCCTTACTACAAGACTAATGAGAATCCACAAGTGCCCAGAGCCCCAGGGATTTGAACATGCCCGGTGAAAATTGGAAATCAATAGGAGTCTATAATCACAAGCCCACAGCATCATTTTCACCGGGTTAAGAGAAAGATGACAGCCTCACAGTACTGTTTCCTGGAGGACCAAACGATGCCTTCTCTCCTCGGTGTCCCCTCACTATATCTACCTTGGAAATGCCTGGCTTTTGTTTCCTTTTAGATGCTTGGTCAATTGTTTCTTCAATATAGCTCTTGTTCTAAGATATTATGTGTTGGTTAAATATATTAGATGCGCCTAGATTTTAAAAACTAACCAAGTTGACTAAACTGCAGCTGTCTCCTTGAACACTACAGGGCTGTGTTCTTCACACTTTGTTAAATACAAAACGGGAACCTGTTTTGAGTGGCGATGAGTACAGATCATTCTGGGTTTGTTCTAGGGGGTTCATGGGCCAAAGGATCTCTTTCCAACAGTTGCCTGCCCCACACTCGGCGCCTTAGTCAGTGTCCCGTTGCTGTGAATAGACACCACGATCGCAGCATGTTTTATAAAGGAAAACATTTGATTGGGGCTGGCTAAGAGTTTCAGAGGTTCAACCCATTATCCTTAAGCATAGCGGCATGCAGGCACACATGGTGCTGGAGAAGGAGCTGAGAGTTTATATATCTTCTTATGAAAGCAACATAAGTGAAAGTGACTCTAGGCCTAGCTTGAGCAATCTGAGACCTCAAAGCCTGCCGCTACAGTGAAGTACTTTCCTACTTTCTCCAGAAAGGCCACAACTCCTCCAACAAGGCCACACCTACTCCAACAAGGCCACACCTCCTAGTAGTGCCACCCACTATGGAGCAAGTATTCAAACACATTAGTCTTTGGGGGACATTCCTATTCAAACCACCATACCCAGTTTCACAGTCAGCTACTCCCATTTCCTTGGCCTTCCGAGGTGGTTTGGATTAGAAATGTTCCTCAGAGGCTTGGATATTTGAACATTTGCTATCAGTTGGCATTGCTGTTTAATGAGATTTAGGAGATACAACTCTGCTGGGAAAGTATGTCGCTGGAGGTGGGCTTTGAGAGTTTAAAGTCTCACGCCACTTCCAGCTTGTTCTCTCTGCTTTGTTCTTGCAGTTGAGGGTGTGAACTCTCTATTTCCTGCTCCTGCAGTCATGGCTGCCGCTTGCTGCCATGCCTCTGTTCTGTTGTGATAGATTCTCCTCCCTCTGCAACTGTAAGCTAAAAGAAGCTCTTGCTTCCTGTACTGGCTGGGTTTGTGTGTCAACTTGACACAATCTAGATGCAACAGAGGAAGAAGGAGGTTTAGTTGAGAAAAAGCCTCCATGAGATCCGGCTGTAAGGCATTTTCTCAATTACCTATGAATGACGGAGGGCCCAGCCCATGGTGGATGGTACTCTCCCTGGGCTGGTAGCCCTTGGTTCTATAAGAAGCAGATTGAACAAGCCATGAGGAGCAAGCTAGTAAGCAGCATCCATCCGTGGCCTTTGCATCAGCTCCTGCCTCTAGGATCCTGCCCAGTTTGAGTTTCTGTCCTGACTTCTTCAGTGATGAATAGCAATGTGGAAGGGTAAGTCAAATAAACCCTTTCTTTCCCAACTTGTTTTTTGGTCATGGTGTTTCATTGTCTAACAAAGACATTTCCTCAGATGCCTACAGTAACGGTGTCTTATCACAGCAAGAAAAAGTCACTAACATACTCTCCCGCTTAGTCTTCAAGCCTTAGAGGTCGCCAGCCAGAAAGAGCATAAATCAAAGACCCCACTCTCTGGCAACCCTGCTTGAGTCCTTTCCTCCCTCATCTACTTCCTGACCTCTCTTGATTGTTCTCTGCCCCCATCAAGATCCTCTGGAACTCATTTGTACACTCTAATCTCTGTCAGTCACCCTATTTTTTCTATCATGGTTTATTTCTGTTTTGGGGGTCCCAGCCTGTTATAGCCATCCCTTGACTGACCTCAGAATCTCCAGTTTGCTTCCTGGCATGTCCCCAGCTTTGGTCACTTTTATAAAGTCTCATGTCCTTCCCACAGGTGAGTATTCTTTCTATCCCTGTCTTCTGACCCCTTCAGAGGATTACAGGAGCTCAAATCTTTCCCTCCTACCTTATACCCTTTCCTCACCCAGCACACTATTAAGTTATTTGCATTTTATAGGTAGGGGCCTATATTATAGGTTGTGCAGGAGCTTAGCCTGGTTTCTATAGCTGGGCAGAAACTGTGTAAATCATTTTTCAAAATATTTATGCTGAATTTTCTGTCTACTCTGCAAGACTTCAACTTGAAGCTGGAACATTTTTAAGAGTTAATATGCTCTTTAAGAATCTAAATTTGAGAAATTCAAGTTGAGTACCAGCAGGGATTTCCTTTACATTAAAAGGTAAGTTCTAGAATAGAAGGAGTGTGTTTATCTTGTACACATTTTTTTACAGGTCATACATAAAGTGCAGAGTTGCTGAATAATTGAAAGACAAATGGGCGAGTGGATGAACACATAAGGGCAATATGTTTTACTGAGCAAGGGTCCTATGTAGTCCAGAATAATCTTCAACTTGCTATGTAGCCAAGGAGGACCTTGAACTCCTGATCATCTAGTCTCCACTTTACTGAGTGCTGGGATTACAGGTGTGTACACTATGCCAAGCTTATACAGTGCCAAGGACTGAACACAGGCTTCATCCACAGAAGGCCAAAAGTCTACCTACTGCTCTGTGCTCCCAGCATCACCAATATCATTACTGAATTAGTCAGCTAGCACTCAGTAGAACATGTAAAGTAAGAACAAATAAATTTTGAGGCCAGGGAAGGAAAATGTCCCCCAAACTGATAGATCATGCAGAATGGAGACTTGCCCTGTTGCACAGGAGTGGGAGGCATGGCTTCTTGTTGAAGTTGGTGTTGATTATAAAATGTTGTATGGGCCACTGGGTCAGATTACTAAAAACAAGGTCTGTTCTGCCCTTATCAGCATGAAGGGAAGAAAGGTTAAGAAGCTGGACATTCTTTTCTCATCTTGTGATGAACCTTTGACTTCAACACCTTCAGGAAGAGGTTCTCAAACTTCTGAATTCTGTGACCCTTTAATACAGTTCCTCATTTTGTGGTCACCCTCAAACCATGAAGGTATTGCATGGATACATCATAACTCTAATGTTGCTACTCTTATGAATTGTAATGAAAATACCTATGTTTTCCAGTGGACTTAGGCAACTCTTGTGAAAGGGTCCTTTGACAGCCCTATGGAGGAGTCATGACCCACAGGTTGAGAACTGCTGCCTTAGGAGAAGCAGGACTCATTTTCTCTCATGGTAGAAGGGGCATGGTGGCCAAGAGGGACAACGAGAGAACATAAAATAGGAAGACTTCCAAGGTTTCAATCTTCAGAGTCTGCCTTCCCCCAGGTAGACCCCTACTTCCCAAAATAACCCCCTAAGCTAGACAGAGGCCAAGTGTTCAACACATGAGCTTGTGCAGGGTCTTTCAAGTCATCACCTCTTAAAATATGTAACTTAGAAAACGTTCACATCCGTGCAGAGGTCGACCCTTCCAACTACCAGTGCCTCCTCTTCAGTCCAATGTTGTCACCTACATTACTCCACCATCGCTGAGCCTCTTGGAAGCAGCTGTGAACTCAAGAATTCAGCGTTCTTCAGCTGGGATCCAGTGGGGAAGCTGGCAGCTGGCATAACTGGCAGGGAAAGCCCAGATCAGGAGGAAAACTTTTCGGTCTTTCTTAACCGCCCCCCCCCCCAGATGGGCCTGTTGCTAAATTGCTTCTGCCAGAAATGCCATCGTGGTTGAATTTGTTTGTTCAGCAATGCTGGGGAATTGCCCTCAGAGCCTTTCGAATGCTCTGCCACTGAGCTACACACACAGCTTGGCTCGAAACATCCTTGCACCAGCCCAGCCAGCAAAGACAGCACCCTTCCTCTAGTGTATGGAGGAAGGTCATAGGAGGACCTGACATATGACACAATGCCCACCACCACATTGGGGTTTCCCTGATTTCTACAAGACGGGATACTCTCGTCTCTCTCCCAAGAAAGCAACCCAGGATCAATGAATCATAAGGCAAGTTACAGCTTGCAGGGAGGTGTAATTAAAAGGTGTCACATATTTACCAACTGGCTCACCTGTAGCCCGGCATATGGGGCTAGAAAAAAAAATCCTTCACTCTACTGAAAGAATCCTACCTCCTGCTGTGGAAAACTATGTCAGCCTGACAGTGCCTGGCTTAATTACTTCAAACTTAAAATAATTAATAAGTTCATCATTTTCTAATAGGAATGCACTTAACACTGCTCAAAAAAATAATTCATGGCCTACATAACTTGCAGGCAACAAGGAGCAGGATTTTAGGATTCCTTCCCCCTCTGTAACTTTGAGTGATTTCTTTGCTACCCATTTGAAACGCTGTTTTCTTGCTGAGCCTCCCACAGGAATGCAAGTTCCCATCATTACGGTTCTTCAAGCAAACCAGATACTCCTCAAAGGCACCGCTGAGAGTCTCAGTGTTTCTCCCTCACTCCCCTTGACTAAAGTTACTGAGCCATGGGGTTCGTTGCAAATGGTGTAAGAAGGTTTTCATTTCAAAACCTCAATGTTTCCTTTTAAAATGTTCAAGAAGAGTGTGTGGGAAGGTGCTTGAGTAAAAAGAAAACTGTGTGCCCAGGAAAGGCAACCCAGAGAAAGGAAGGTAGGGTGGTAAAATGTCGTGGTGGTAACTGTTAGACTGTTCCCACTAGCTGGCTTCTAGGTTGCCTAGCAACCTCTGAGGTCATCACCTGCTGACTAGATGCCAGGTACACAGGATAAAATCTGCTTGTGCGGGGTCTTGTAAGAGATGGTTTCCACAATCAAGGACCATGTGTGGATGTGGACTGGAACCCCCGCACGGATGGGGCCCATGATAACTTGGTGTAGGGCTGAAGACCCTATTCAGGGAAACAGGGACTGTTTCAGTCATGATCTTGATGGCTGACTCTTTGACACCCCCCCCCCCATATAAGCCGGGGAGTGACAGACTGGCTAGATCCCAGGGGAGGACTTTGCAGCTAGCCCTGAGGAGACATGATAAGTCGTGGTTGGATGGAAGGGAAGGAGGTCCTCCCCTCTTGGTGGACTTGGAGGGGGCGGGGAAGAAGGAGATGAGGGAGGGAGTGGGAGGGTAGGAGGGAATGGGGGAGGGGG
>CM053744.1:76682790-76700393 GCA_028658305.1 Pachyuromys duprasi
TTATTAATTGACCACAGCGGTATGAAAGTCCTGCCCCCAAATGAATGTTCAGTATATGCACATGAAGTCCTTCTCAGGAATCAGGTTAAGGAAAATACCATGTTTAGCTGGGAAACCTTACTGAAATTACTTAAGTACAGGCATCTTCCTTCCCAGAATTCCCCACACTCACTACTGCAGGTAGATGTGCTCAGAGGTTTCAGCTGATACATTTTGAAAGTACTCCCTTAGTGACTATTAAACATTTCTATATGTGCTGTATCATAAATTCCCTCAACTTTTTCAAATATTCTGAATATTACCCATTCATTGATCTATATGCATGAAGGCCACAAAATAGAAAAGGGCATTCAGAATCATACGGTAGGAGAAAGGCTTCACTATACCTTCTTTGTGATGCAGCCAAGATTGAGCAACACTTCACCTTAAGCATCTGGCATCAAATCCAAAGGGAGAAAACAATTTAAATTAAAGACTAATAAAATGGTTAAAAGTTACACTTCGGAGTGGTTTGTTTCTATCCCCATAATCAGCGTGTTAACCACCTCCCTACCTCCCAGTCCAGACACATCTAATTTGAATTTCTCCATTATTTCTTACCAGGCTGTCATGATTATGAACATTTATTTATCTTATGTGTGTGGAGGTCAGTAACACCCTGCAAGAGCCGCTTCTCTCTCTGCATCACATTAGTTCAGGGGGGTAGAACTCAGGTCATCAGAGTTGCTTGCAAGAGCTCTCTCTCTCTCTCTCTCTCTCTCTCTCTCTCTCTCTCTCTCTCTTTCTCTCTCTCTCTCTTACCCTTCATCAGGCTTTTGATCTAAGTAAGCATGGTGACCTATCTTTTCCAAGATATACTTTCACATTTGAAAAGTAACCCAATAAATATTGTTCTTCCACTTGAATCTCAGCTCCACACATTTTTCATTCTTTTTTAATTAAATGTTTATTTTTATATTAATTACAGTTTATTTACTTTGTATCCCAGCTGTACCCCCCTCCCTCACTCCCCCCCAATCCCACCCTCCCTCCCTCATCTTCTCCCCACCTCTCTCCAAGTCCACTGATAGGAGAGGTCCTGACCCTAGCTTATCAGGTCTCATCAGGATGGGCTACATTGTCTTCCTCTGTGGCCTGGCAAGGCTGCTCCTCCCTCGGGGGAGGGGGGGCAAGGGGCGTGTCAAAGAGCCAGCCACTGAGTTCATGTCACAGACAGTCCCTGTTCCCTTACTAGGGCATCTACTTGGATACTGAGCTGCCATGTGCTACATCTAAGCAGGGGTTCTAGGTTATATCCATGCACGGTCCTTCGTTGGAGAATCAGTTTCAAAAAACACCCTGTACCCAGATATAGTTGGTCCTTGGTGAGCTCCTGTCCTCTCCAGGTCTTATTAACTCCCCCTTCTTTCATATGATTCCCTGCACTCTGCCCAAGGATGGGTTATGAGTCTCAGCATCTGCTTGATACACTGCTAGGTAGAGTCTTTCAGAGGCCCTCTGTGGTAGGCTCCTGTCCTGTTGATTGTTTTCTCCTACTTCCAATGTCATCCCATTTGTCTTTCTAAGTGAGGACTGATCATCTATACATTTTTTAAAGGTTATATTTTTAATTAAATATGTCTACATGGGGATATGTGCACATGAATATAGTTCTCTCCGAGACCAGAAGAATGGCCCTGGTCCTCTGGAGCTGAAGTTTCTGGAGTTTCAGAAGCACTTGATCAGGATCCTGGGAATCAAACCCTTTTCCTCTGGATGAGCAGTAAGTGTCTCCTGGCCCCCAGCGCTACTATTTCTAGTTATGCATCCTTGGGTAGAAACACAACCCTTGTGATGTAATTTTCTTCATTTGTAAATCAGAACAATACCCACTTCACAGTGGTTGGAAGGTGGAAAGGAATGGACCTGTCAGTGTGCAAAATTTTTAAACATGTGACAACTGACTTCAGTAAATCTTACCTATGTGTATTGTCTCCCTGCAATGGAGATTATCGAAGCTGCCTTGTCTGTTTTACAGAACTCTTAAGAACCACACACTGCTATAAAAGAAAAATCACCATAAAATCTGGAATTTCAGCTGTGTCTTAAATAGCAATTTCATTTCTATCATCTAGGAGTTCACAGAGAACTTCTGACATTTCCATTAGGTGGAGATATATTTGACAGGCATATCTGAGGGCATTTAAGAATCAAGAATCTACTGATAAGCATTTTGTACATAGGACTTACAGTGGTTTGAATAGGTCTGGTCTCCATAGACTCATGTGTTTGAATGCTTAATCCAAGTGAGTAGCACTACTTGGAGGTGTGGCGCTGTTAGCATAGGTGTGGGCTTGTTGGAGGGAGCCTGTCACTGTGGAGGTGGGCTTTGAGGTCTCCTGTGCTCAACCCACAACCACTGTGGCACACCGTCTCCTACCGCTGCCTGCAGATCAAGATGTAGAACTCCCTGCTACTTCTCTAGCACCGTGCCTGCATGCCTGCTGCCATGTTTCCCACCATCATGATAATGGAGTAAAGCTCTAAAACTGGAGGCCAGCCCCCGTTAAATGTTTTTCTTTATAAGAGTTGCCCTGGTTGTGGTGTCTCGCCATGCAATAAAAAAAGCCCTAAGATAGGACCATAAACATGTATGAAGATAGATTTACCCAGGATTTAATGACAAACCCAGAAATTGAAAATCCCAGAACAACTTTCATAACAAACCTCATTTTCAAGTTTTCAGTGGAGAAAGCACACAATTGCTTTTGTTTATGCTTTCTGTCAGAGTTAAAATGGTTTCTATGCACAATTCATTTTCCATTTATTTTATTTCATCTGTGAACATGCATGCACATGTACTGTGCTGTGCACAGTGAGAGCAGACGATGCCTTCCAGAAGCTGGTTCTCTCCTTCTACAATGCATGTTCAGGGGATGGAACTCAGTATCATCAGGCTTGGCAGAATGTGTCCTTAACTGCTAAGCCATCTTGCACTGGCTGAGTCATATTCCTGAAACTTAGTTTCTAATTGCACTTGGAAAGTCAGTCCTGGAGCTAATGATGCAGCGTGGTTGGTAGAGAGCTCACTGAGAATAAAAAGGCTCTGAGTTCAGTACAGAGCCCAGCATTCTGGAAGTGGCAGAGAATCAAACAAGCCCAGGCTTGGCTGTGAGCAGTTTGAGACCAGAATGGGCTGCCTGAGACCCTGCTCCCCCTTCAAACTCCTGACATGAATTTCTCATTGTCTACTACTCAATAAACAACACGACTACGCTGAAGTTCCACTTTTAACATCTCAGCAACAAATTTTGTAACCACCTCCCTGTTTCCCATATGCACGACTTAAAAATGAAACTCTGGCCCAGGAGGTGGCTCAGTGGATAAAATGCTTGAGATGGAAGCCTACAAACTGAGTTCCATGCAGGGACCCCACAGTGCAAGGAGAAAATCGACTTCCCAAAGTTGTCCTCTGACATCCGTGTGTGTGTGGGGGGGGGGGCACATACAATAATGACGGTACTATCTATCTCTATCTGCATATATATATATATAATACTATCTATCTATGTTTACTATATATGTATGTGTGTGTGTATATATATATATGTATATATATATATATGAGAAGAAAAGAGAAGTTCTCTGATACTACTAAAATGCACAGAGGCTGATATAATCAAGTTTTTGGAGTACAGAATGGCGTTTCTGAAAAGATCAAAGAGGAACCCAGTATCAAAAGCATCTTACAAAGACTTTATTTTTTCCATATTTTTATCATAGGCCCCAACCAATGAAAAGTCATGACGCCTCAAAATTTATTGGATTTACTGAACTGTGTCTTCAAAGAAAAGGTTGTTTTATGAAGAAAAGGAACTGGCTTTCCTCCATCCACCCCCCTTCCCCATCAGAAGATTATCTAGTTTGAAGTGCACTGTTATCTCAAAATAAATGAGAAGCAGCAACAGGAGTTGAGTGAACTCCCAAGAGATGGCACTTGCTTTGAACTGAAGTGGAGGCAGCAGACTGTGTGGCTTAGAACAGGACACACGGGATTTGGCCAGCACCGTGGAGCATAGCAAAGCCCCAGCTGCCAAGAAAGAAACTTTGTTTTCCACTGCTCTGGGATCTTGATGACACCCTTACTTTTACAAGGACCAAAAAATAAAGAAAACGATAACTTTTAAAAAATGATTGCAGTTTTTTTGTTGTTGTTTTATTTTGTTTGTTTCTTTAGTTGCTCATGTTATCTCCATTCTTCAAATCCCCTCCAAAGAGATGTTTGTTTGGTTTTTTTTAGGGATATATTGTTTTTAATAAGAAGACATTTTACCAAATTACATTGTGAAATGCTCAGACTTACAGAGTTAAATTTAGAATCCTAGAACTAGCATTTCTCAAAATTTAGTTGTATACATGTTACTAAGTGTTGATTAGACAGATTTCTGGGCCTCCTGTCACAACATTTGAGGTCAGATTGTGTCAAAGAATCTCCTTTAAAAAAATATTACACCCATGTGGATCAGGTTTAGCAGCTAGGATTTTTTTTTACTTTTTATGTTTTATTTATATTTTTATAAATTATAGTTTATTCACTTTGTATCCCAGCTGTAGCCTCCTCCCTCATCCTTTCCCAATCCCACCCTTCCTTCTTCCTCTTCTCCCATGCCCCTCCCCAGGTCCACTGATAGGGGAGGGCCTCCTCCCCTTCCCTCAGATCCTAGCCTATCAAGACATATTTTTAAAACATCAACCATCAACCGCCCATGGCGAAAGGATACATGTGTCCAATGACTATCAGAGAAGTGACCTTATAAGTGCAAGACGAAAGGCAAAAGTTACCATGCTACTCAAAAGTCCATGTAGACTTTATTTTTAACTCAAAAGATTTTAACTCAAAATATTATTTGTGGGGTTCAGCCTCCTTTTAAAATAGTATTCATTGGACTGGGGAGGTAGCTCAGTTGGTAAAATGCTTGTTGACTTGCAAGCATGAAGAATGATGTTTAGTCTCCAGACCCCACATTCTTAGGTGCTGGGCATGGTAGCATGTAATTCTAACACTGGAGAAGCTTAGACAGGTGGGTCTGGGGCTTGCTGGCTAGCTAGCCTAACATATTTGGCAAGCTCTAGACCACTAAAAGACCATCTCAACAACAACAACAACAACAAAATGGCCGAATACCTACTGATAAGCAACACCTGAGCTTGTCCCCTTGCCTCCTTATGCACATACACATGCACTCACACACATGAGCACATGCTTGCACAAATGTACAGTCGGACAGACATGGACAAACACAGAGACATGCACACATACACATGCACAGAACATTTTTAAATGAATTAAAAGTTCACACAGATACCCTGGGATAATCTCGATGCAAGAACATGAAAGTTTATATTAACATTGAAAATAAATTGTGCCACTGAGATTTTCAAACCCTTTTCCACACAAGAATGGGTCTGGTGGTTTTTTGTTGTTGTTGTTTGTTTTGGTTTTTTGTTTTGTTTTTTGCTTCTTTGTTTGTTTATTTGTTTCTTGAAAAAGAAGAAAGAGAAAAAGGCCACAGCCACAGCTCTTCTGACATCCTGCTCTTTAAACTGACACAGCCATCCCAGGACTTGGATCAGGAGCCTTGACAGCACAACATGTCTTTAACACTGTCCTTTTCTCTTATAAAGACAAAATAACATCACTATACAGAACTATACAGTTCTATTCCCCCAAACAGAAGCATCCTAAATGCAAGTTTTACATACTTCAAAGATTACATAATCTTGAAATCACAATTTTGACATTTGCTCCCAACTAGCTTTATAAGGAAAGAAAGACACCTAGAATGGTCATGCATAGAATAGTTGGAGAGATGGCTCAATGGTTAAGGAAACTAGCTGCTCTCCCACAGGACCTGAGTTCTATTTCCAGTGCTCGTACAGCAGTTCACAGTGTCCTAAAACTCCAGTTCCAAGAGATCTGATGACTTCTTCTGGTCTTCATGGGTACCAGGAAGCCATTGGTACACAGACATACATGTAGGAAAAATACCCATACACATAAACTGAAAATGTAAATAAAAATTTAGCTGGGCCCTTGGTGAGATAGGCAGATCTCTATGAAGTCAAGGCCAGACAGGCCTACAGTGAGACCCTGTCTCAAAAAGCAAAACAAACAAATAACAAAAACAATAATTTTCTGTTTTTCTCTTTGACACTATTAAAAAAAAAAACCTCTGTGATTGGACTCAGATTGAAGTTGGACTCCCAACATTTTTGCTCAAGGAAAGAATATGTTAAAGAATGGAAAGGACAACACTTTAGGACATCAACATTTAATTCTTGCTACCAAAATTATAATCATAGAAAGGAAGGCTTCTAAAATTAGAACCCTGTGTAACTATTGAGCTAAATGCATCTTCAAAGACAGTACTAAGCATTTAATTAGGCAATTCCTGAGAGGAAGGAGCTGGTGAATCAATATCATCTAATAAGCTTTTGGCCAGGGCAGAGGAAGAATGATCACAACTGCTTGCCACGTGTTTACTCTTTAGGCTTTTATTGGGCAAGTTCCACTAAGGCACAATACAATCAAGAAGGAAAGAGCAGAGACTTTTGTTGTTGTTGTTGTTTAATGGGAGAATTCTGGCTTCAGGACATGATTTTTTTTTTTGGAAGATATATAAACCTTCTTTAGAAATTCTCCCTAACTATTTAGTTGGAGGCTCATAGGTTTGATAAATGACTGTTTTTCTCTACCCTATTAAATAGAAAGAACAGGATGACCTGAGCATGCAAGGTTTTAAAATACAGCACATGAGTCTGTGAGTTAGCAGCTCTTCTAATTTGATTCATAGCAGAACAAGGAAGGCTTGGCTTCCACTGAGATGCGAGGAAAATACCTTTGAATGCTTGTGCGGGTTTCATTATTTATTATTTATTTATTCACCCATTCATTTATTATCTATCTATCTTGAGATGGGTGAGATGCATGCAATAGCACCTGTGATAAGTGGGGATCAGAGGACAACTTGCAGGAGTCAGTTCTTTCCTTTTACCGTATGGGTTCCAGGACTTCCACTCAGGTGTTCCAGCTTGGCAGCAGACACACCTTCCTGGGTAAAGGCATCTTGTCAATGTTTCCTAAACTGCCTTGGAATCTGTATGGGAATGTGGTATACAAAGAAAAATTGCACTGGTGTTTTTTAAGCTACTAAAGAGGACTTTATTGTACACTAGTGTAGTAGTGTCAAGACAATGAAAGGGATAGAGCCTGGGCACAACTCCACCCAGAGTGCAATACAGACCACTGAAAACCTAAAGGTACCTAGTGGAAGGCCAGTAGGTGGGAAATTTACTAAGGGTAGGAATATCAAATGTGGGGATTCTTAATTAACCAACTTAACAAGAAGCAAGGTAGGGGAAGGCAAGTGTGGGCAGTCAGATATTAACGGTAAGGCTGAGAACTTTAATCAGATATCAAACGTAAACCATTTTTCCTGTTGAGTATAGGAAAGTCACAGGGCCTTTTAAGTAGTCCAGCAAGGCCTGGCCAATTCCAACCTGACTATGGCAATAGGACTTCCCATAAGCCTTTACTTCCCTTAAGTCCCTTTCTACTGAAAAGAAAGCACTCTGACCTACTGATTACAAACGCTTTCATAGAAAGGAAGGAAAGAAAGAAACAGTTAAATGCTTTCCTTTTCAAGCTTTGCTTATGATGTTCTGTGTAGTTTTATCACCGCAAGATCTGCGGTGATAGACTATGGCCATAGTCAAAATCTAATGAGACTCGCTAGACATGTTTACTTGACACAGAAATTGAGTTATTTTTGTATCACGTGTTTAAAGTTAATAACTAAAATTGTGACCAGTAACATTGTAACATATCAACACTGAGGCTCTTGGCAAATTTCTGAAAAGCACAAACTCCATAAAATTATTGCATGAACAACATTAAACCAAAGAAATGGAACAGGGAAAGTACAAACATCTCCTTATTTGACATTGTTTCCTACACAATTTAGCATAGCAAATAAACTGGATAATTTTTTGTTTGTTTCTCTTTTCCTAAGATGAAATCTTTTGAGATTTTTGAGAAATAATGACATCATTTTGAGATTCGAATTTTGTGTGGGTACGGGTTTGAGAAAAGCTATATAGCAAAAATGTCAAAAAGTCTGAAGTTTGACTTAGCAAGACCATGGGTCACTGAGAAGCAATGCTTAGCTGCTATTTAAGCAAAGAAAAAAAGAAAAGAGTCAAAGTAGTTGCAGAAGGTAATTTAATTATAAAGGTTCTTAGCTCCTTGTTCCAAAAGTGAGAAGCCTTGCTTTTCTTAAATAGTTACAGTACTGATAAAGGTTAATAAAAGGCACAGGAAATTATTCTGATAAGACACAAAATCTTTGCCTTTTGCCAAGGTAGATTAATCAAAAGAAAAGAAAAAATTTTTACAATATCTTATTATGAGCAGACCAATAATCCTAGAAAACTTTGTTAAGAAAACCTTATGAATAAATGTTCCCAGCCTTGGGTTTGGTTACAGCAGATAAGGTTTCTGTTACACAAACATTCCATAACTTCTTATTTCCATCAGTTTTTGTCCTATATTTTGACCTTTCTAATTCTGGAACCCTTGTTTGCCAAGCTTATTCTCTTTTTTTCCCACCTCAACAAAGCACATTCTACATACCTTGTAGCCTTTGAATGTTATTTACCTTACTGCCTTTAGCAATTTTATACATGGATACTGACCAGACCCTTTAACCGTTAACATTTTTGTTGCTGTTGTTGTTTTTAACAGAAAACTCAGATACTAAACACAGGAAATTCACTGTCAAATAGCAGGATTCTGCAGCCGTCTGGAAAACTTTATTATTATAACAACATTTAATTTTCACATATTTATGCACTTTTATGGCAATGTAGCAAAAAAGAAAGATGTTGTCATGAATCATTATCAGATTCAAATATATTTAACCTCTCCATAGAAGGTAAAAATAAGAGGTCACAAACAAAGTAAGGCTTAGTAATCAGTGTTCCAGCGGTTTATCTTGCTTAGAAGTGATTAATGAATATTTTAGTTAGTAACTTAGCATAGGTCAAATGTTCAAGGCTACAAATTTCTAAAAAATGAATTTGGAATGTATCTTCAGGCAGCTATTTAAAAAAAACACAATACTCATTGCAAAGTCCCTGCATAAAACTTATAGTCCACTAAGATTAAGTCCACATGCATATTCTCAATTATATAGATTATTCATAGAAATTTCCTAAGACATTAAAAATGCTAATCAACCTTCCAAGTTTTTTTCCTACTATTTTTATAACAAATGTATGTTATTGAATCACAAAAGATGAACTTTTTCTTTTTTTTACTTTACTACTCTGCCTGATACAGATCAAGTCGTTTGTGTTTGTTACTGTTACATCCTTCCTCCTACACTTACTTTTTCTTAGGTTGATTGTACACGTTTTATGATCTTAAACATCTAATAAACATAATATTGTCTTAATTGACTCCTAAGCGTGTGTTATTCAAAATATCTCAGGAGATATTCATATTGTTAAGCCAACCATAATAAACTGGCCTTATTCAAGCTTTGTGTACTTGAAAACATTTCATTTAGAGCCCAAAATGCTACTCTTAGAAAATAACACTTCGTAGTTTCTGTATTTCTTGGGATTATGAGAATGATTTAGAAGCACTTAGCTTTAAACCAATTTGATGGGAGTTCTCTGAAGCGATTTTATGAGACGGATGGGAAAATGTAGGTCAGTGGTGCTGATTTACCTAGTACAGGAAAGATGTGGGGGTGGCATAAATTAATTTGATATAAATACCACCAATAGGTGGAATACCCACAGACAAGTATAATGAAGATGTTGGACCTTCATTATAGGCTTTAGCTGTGACTCAAGTTCACACAAAATTTATTTTGTAGACAACAGTTGCTCTCATCTTTGCTTAAAACTGTGTAGTTTTAAATTTGAATATTCTAAAAAGTTAGTTGTTCACTGTGGTGGCCAAAGCTTTTCACCTCTATTTGTGAGAGAGACATAGAAGACTTTCAGTTACATGAAATATGGAGTATGTGGGCTGAATTTTGGAAAGGGGACTTTTCTGAAGTAGCTGGGTGATTGTTTCCAGTGACTACCTGAGTGGGTATAAGAAGGATTTTGAGAGAGATTGAAAGATATGCTCTGGTGTGTGGAAATCATAAAGAGTTTGAGTGGGCAGCAATTCCTGACTCAGGCAGCTCCAAACCAGAACCAGCTCAGAGACTTAGCCTGAGGGTCTGAATGAAAGACTTTTGTAGGACCTCTGTGTCTAACAGGCAGAGAAAAATGCTTGGCTGTTTACAGCTAAGCTACTGTCTCCTTAGGATAATTCCACTGGAAAATGCCTGGAAAGAGGTTTGTTGGTGATTTCTGCTTGGTTCTGCTAAAATTTTATTTTCACTGATTAGAGTTTTAGTTTCCTCATATAGGAATCCAGGAACCAGACCTACCTCAGGCTAATGATCTCCCTATTAAATAATTTTAATAGTTGGATAAAGGTAAAATTTACTGATTCTCTATGATCTGTTCAAATAAAACAAACAAAATGGAGTGGCAATGGGGTAGAGGAAAGGTTAGAGTTCTGGAAGGGGCTATCCAAAACTACAGATTCATGAAAATACACACACACACACAACTGGAAACATGTGATTTTTAAAGAAAGTATTTGGAACAAATATACTCTAAATTTGTGGCTAATGTTGCTCCCTGAAGTCATAGGTTTTAAAATAAACACTCAAGTGACAAGTGCAGGATACCTCCCTATAAAGTCATTGGCCGGAAAACCACAGAAGTTCCCAAAACAAATAAATAAACAAACAAAAGCTATCACAACCATCTTTAGTTGCCGACCAGAACTAGATGACAAGATGTTATACCTGAAGACACCATAAGTGTACAGAGAAATCAAGCCGGAGCTGAACTGGAAATTTCCTCTCTATTGTCAAACATTCATAGCAGCAGATTTTCATACCCAGATGTGGAGACTGAATGCTACAATACCAAACTGCCAAGCAAAGTATAGTATAGTGCTATAGTGGCACAACTGTTTGCAGAGTAACCACCTGCTCTCTGAGTGATCTGAAGCCTTCTCCATTGGGTATGATGCTTGTTTAGTACCAAAATCCTAGTAGTCAAAAGCTCATGACTGGGAAAGCCAAAGGCTCTAGGAAAGAGTCTACTACTTATATTTATTTTCTAAAGGGGCATGTAGTCAAACCAACTTCTGAATATATTTGTCTATATCAGAGACTAGTATTGCTCTCAGCCGTGGTTCTTAAGAAAAGAGTGATAATTTGTGCAGAATCTCATAACTGGTAAAAGTGCTGAGACTAAGTAATTGAGGGCTCAGCTCTCATTAGGACATCTATATCTCCCACTCCAAGGCCTAGGGAACCTTACAGAAGAGGAGACAGAAAGATTATAAGAGTTAGAGAGCGGAGAGGAATGCTATAAAACACTGTTCCGGGTGTTATAAATACACAGTAAGTGTGACTATCTCACTAGACCTGCACAGGATGAGACTTTTAAACAATTATAGATAGGGGAGTGTCTTCAGGGCCTTGAGAGGCCTCCAACTCTCCCTAAGAAACCATTGGCAGCTAACAGATGCCCAAGAAGTGGTGTGATTTGCCCATGAAAAATGGCCCCACACCCATACCCATACAACTGATTTAATTAAACTCATTGAGTTCAAAACAGAAAGTAGGAGGGCTTGTTGGAAAGAAAAAAGGAGTCATCAAGCTAAAGATTCATGAAAGAGATAAAAGAAGGTTAAAGGTGAATATGATCACTGTACCCTGTGCGTACGTGAGATATTGCTAAAATAAATAAGCCTTTGGACAGAGTTTTCTGTCCTCTGTCATTTTCCCAGTGGGACTTTTTCCATTTCTTACCTTCTGTCTCTTAGCAGGTCTGACTCTAGAGGCTGTTGTCAGGGTTCTGTCCATTGTCCTGATTTCTTTCTGGTTGTACTTCTCATGTTACTTTACACAAAATGAGAACTGCAGAACAAAGTCTCATTGAGTATACAGAGATGCACCTAGGGGCAGGGACACCCAAAATGACTCAATCCCCCATTTCTTGCTGCAGCTGATTTGAAAGAAGAATGCCGGCTTCAGCCATCTTGAACTTGTACTTGCCATACACTTTCACACATTATCTTATTCAAAGACTCTTAATTTCTATTGTGCATAATAATTCTGCTACTTTTTAAAAGTAAAGATTCATGGGCCTTAACTCTTGGCATTCTTGTCCCAGCTGATCTTTCCTGGGACTAGGAAATATCCATTTGAAACAAGATTTCCAGAAATAGTACTTCTTGGACATTTGGTTCTGTTTTTAAAGAAACCTTATCCTCCCCAGGCCACAGAGGAGGACATTGCAGCCAGTCCTGATGAGACCTGATAGCTTAGGATCAAATGGAAGGAGAGGAGGACCTCCCATATCAGTGGACTGGGGGAAAACATGGAAGGAGAAAAGAGAGGGAAGATGGGGTTGGGAGGGAATAAGGGAGGGAGCTACAGCAGGAATCCAAAGTTAATAAATTGTAATAAATACAAATTAACTTTAAAAACCTTAATAAAGATTTTGATCCAAGATGGTGGCCCTGGAAAGACACTGTGTCTGAGGAGTAGGACAGCAGTGGCGCAGCGACCAGGAGACTGAACTCTGGGACCTAAAACACCAGTGTTTATGATTGCCAGGTGAGAGGAAATCCTACAGTGAGGAAATCAAGTGGGAAGGTCTTCAAGACACCCAGTCAATCCCTGGAAAAAGTGCAGGTGACTGGTGGGCACACATCTGCCAACCTAGATGTGAGTGGGCTGCCTCCCACAGTGCCCCAGCCCCATCCCAGAATGGGACACACAGTCTCCAGTCCAGACTGAGGCGCCCCCAGCTACCATCCCAGACCGTGGTGCACAACCTCTGGCTCAGAAGGAGGCACCAAGCCTCCAGACCAGAGCAGAGCACTTAGCTGCTGGCCCTGATCAGAACGCCAAGCCTTAGGAACAGAACAGCGCCCCCAGCCGCCATCTCAAACCGGGACACTCAGCCTCTGGCCCAGAGTGAGGTGCCAAGCCTCTGGACCAGAGTGGCAACCAGCCTGCGGTGCTCAAGCTTCTAGCAAACAGCACAGGGCCGGGCATACAGAGACCACAACAGAGTACGTGTCTCACCCGCAGCGACACCCAGAGAGCTCAGAGTCCAGCCTGCTGAATCCGCCACAGGTTGAAGACCACTGGGTATTCAGGAAACCTGCCCAGGCACTTGGCGCCTGCAATCTGCACTTGCTAAATGTGCTAGCACCCACATCTCCTCCTGCACTTGCTCTCAAACCCCATAGCCCAAGCATCAACACTCTCTAGCCCTCCCCTTCAAGACATCTTCTGAGCTCGCCCATGCACACACACACACACACACACACACACACACACACACACACACACTTACTCACCCCACCCTCCCAACAACGATTCTGCTCCAGCAGCTTTTCATCCCACAGGTACAACTGAAGCAACAACACACACTCTCAAACCACTGAACTTCCTTGATCTTCCTGAAGAATACTCCAGACACCAAAGATTGTCAGTTCCAGTCTGAAGTTCAGCATCAAGGAACAAACAGCTCCTTGATTATATATAAACAAATGGCCAAAGGTCGATGTAAGAACTCACCCAACAAAAATCAAGATACCATGGTCGCACCAGCAACACCCAAAATCAATGGAGATTTTAATTCAGCGGAAACACAGGAAAACGATGTTAAAGCTTTGCTTATGTACTTATTAGAGGAAAAAAAAGAGGAAATGAACAGAGCTCTCAAAGAAATACAGAAGAATATAACTGCCCAAATAGAGGAACAATTAAAGACATATAGAGAGGAAACAAACAAAAAATAGGAGCCACATTCAATAAGATGAAGGAAATGGTGCAAAGCATGAAAACAGAATCTATACGAAAAACACAATGAGAGAAAAACCAGGAACTTGGAAACTTAGAGAAAAGATCAGAAACCACAATGGTAAGCGTCACCAATAGAATACAAGAGGTGGAAGAGAGAATCTCAGGAGCTGAAGATACACTTGGTGAAACTGATTCCTCACTCAAAGAAAAAGTAAAATCAGAAAGGTTCCAAACACAAAACATCCAAGAAATCAAGGATGCCATGAAAAGACAAAAGCTAAAATCATAGAAGAAAATTTTCCCAACTTAAAGAAAGAGATGTCCATAAATATACAAGAAGCCTACAGAACACCAAATAGACTAGACCAGAAAAGAAATACCTCTTGTCACATCATAGTCAAAACACTAAACCTACAAAACAAAGTAAAAATATTAAAGGCAGCAAGGGAAAAGGGTCAAGTAACATACGAAGGTAGGCAGATCAGAATCACACCGGACTTCTCATCAGAAACTATGAAAGCCAGAAGGGCCTGGTCAGAAGTCATGTAGTCTTTAAGGGAACACAGATGCCAACCAAGACTACTATACCCAGCAAAGCTTTCAATCAACATAGATGGAGAAAACAAAATATTCCATGACAAATCAAAATTCAAGCAATATCTACACAGCGACCCAGCCCTACAGAAGATACTAGGAGGAAACTTCTATCCAATGAAAACAACTACACCAAAGAAAATACAGGATAAAGATAATTCCCCAACAAAAAAGAAAAAAAGCAATGAATCATAGTAAGACCACCAACTCCACAATAAAAGGAACTAACAGTCATTGGTCACTATTATCTATCAACATCAGTGGATTCAACTCTCCAATAAAAAGACACAGACTAATAGAATGGTTGCAGAAACAGGATCCAACATTCTGCTGCATCCAATAAACACACCTATGCAACAAAGTAAACACTACCTCAGAGTAAAGGGCTGGAAAAATGTTTTTCAAGCAAATGCACCCAGAAAACAAGCTGGGGTAATGATCCTAGTATCTAATAAATTAGACTTTCAACCAAAATTAATCAAGAAAGATAAGGAGGAGCACTTCCTTCTCATCAAAGGAAAATTCCAACAGGACGACATCAAAATTTTGAACATCTATGCCCCAAATACAAGACCACCTACAATTGTAAGTAAAACATTATTAAAGCTGAAATCACAAATTGATCCCAACACCCTAATAGTGGGAGACTTCAACACTTCACTCTCACCAAGGGACAGATCATCAGGTCAGGAGCAAAACAAGCAAACAAGGGAACTTACTGAGGCCCTAAATCAAATAGACCTAATATATGTCTACAGAACTTTTCACCCTAGATCAAAAGAGTATGCCTTCTTTTCAGCACCTCATGGAATCTTCTCTAAAATAGACCATATAGTTGATCACAAAGCAAGCCTCAGCAGATACAAGAAGATTGAAATAATCCCTTGTATCCTATCTGACCATCATGGTCTAAAGCTGAACCTCAACAACAGAAACAGCAAAAACCTGCACAAACATGGAAACTGAACAACTTGCTACTCAATGACAGCTTGGTTAGGAGAGAAAGAAAGAAAGAAAGAAAGAAAGAAAGAAAGAAAGAAAGAAAGAAAGAAAGAAAGAAAGAAAGAAAGAAAGAAAGAAAGAAACTAAAGACTTCCTAGAATCCAATGAAAATGAAAGCACATATACCCAAACTTATAGGACACAAGGAAGGCAGTGCTAAGAGGAAAGTTCATAGCACTACGTGCCTACAAGAAGAAATTTGAAACATCTCATACAAGCAACTTAATGGCCCAAATAAAGCCCTAGAAAAAAAAAGAAGCAGATAAACCCAAGAGGAGCAGATGGCTGGAAATAATCAAACTCAAGCAGAAGAGCTGAAATCAATCAATTAGAAACAAATAAAACTATTCAAAGAATCAATGCAACCAAGTGCTGGTTCTTTGAGAAAATCAACAAGATAGACAAGCCCCTAGCCAAACTAACAAAAAGGCAGAGAGAAACTATCCAAATCACCAAAATCAGAAATGAAAAGGGGGCATAACTACAGACACTGAGGAAATCCAAACAATCATTAGGTCTTACTACAAAAGCCTATATACCACAAAATTTGAAAATCTAAATGAAATGGACAATTTTCTCGATAGATTCCATCTACCCAAATTAAGTCAAGATAAGGCAGAAAGATTGAATAGACCTATTTCCCCCAAGGAAACAGAAGAAGTCAACCAATAGCCTCCCTTCCAAAAAAAGCCCTAGGCCAGATGGATTCAGTGCAGAATTCTACCAGACCTTCAAAGAAGTGCTAACTCCAATTTTCTCTAAACTATTCCACAAAGTAAAAACAGTAGGAAAATTACCTAACTCATTTTATGAAGCCACAGTCACCTTGATACCTAAACCACACAAAGACCCAACAAAAAAAGAGAACTTCAGACCTATCTCTCTTATGAACATTTATGCAAAAATACTCAATAAAATACTTGCAACACGAATCCAAGAGCACATAAAAGATATCATTCACCATGACCAAGTAGGCTTCATCCCAGGCATGCAAGGGTGGTTCAATATACAGAAATCCATCAATGTGATCCACCATATAAACAAACTGAAGGAGAAAAACCACATGATCATCTCCCTAGATGCCGAAAAAGCATTTGACAAAATCCAACACCCATTCATGTTTAAAGTCTTGGAGAGATCAGGGATACAAGGCACATACCTAAACATGGTAAAGGCAATATACAGCAAGCCTATAGCTAACATCAAACTCAATGGAAAGAAACTTAAATCAATCCCACTGAAATCAGGGACAAGGCAAGGCTGCCCATTGTCTCCATATCTCTTCAACATAGTACTTGAAGTCCTAGCTAGAGCAATAAGACAACTAAAGGAGATCAAAGGGATACAAATTACAAAGGAAGAGATCAAAGTATCCCTGTTTGCAGATGATATGATAGTATACAGGAGAGACCCCAGAAATTCAACCAGAGAACTCCTTCAACTGATAAACACCTTCAGCAAAGTGGCTGGATACAAAGTTAACTCAAAAAAATCAGAAGCCCTCTTGTACACCAAAGACAAAAGGGCCGAAAAGGAAATTAGGGAAACAACATCCTTCACAATAGCCACTAATAACAAAGTACCTTGGGGTGACTCTAACCAAGCAAGTGAGAGACCTGTTTGAAAAAAGCTTCAAATCTCTGAAGAAACTGAAGAAGATATCAGAAGATGGAAAGATCTCCTGTGCTCATGGATTGGTAGGATTAACATAGTGAAAATGGCCATTCTGGCAAAAGCAATCTACAGATTTAATGCAATTCCCATCAAAATAACAACACAATTCTTTACAGGCCTTAAAAAAATTCTCAACTTCATATGGAGAAACAAAAAACCCAGAATTTCCAAAATGATCCTGTACAACAACAAAACGCCTGGAGGTATCTCCTTCCCTGATCTCAAGCTGTACTACAGAGCAATAGTAATAAAAACTGCATGGTATTCGCATAGAAACAGAAAGAAGTGTCAATGGAACAGAATATAAGACCCAGAAATAAACCCACACACCTATGGAAAATTGATTTTTGACAAAGAAGCCAAAACCATTCAATGGAAAAAAGACAGCAT
>CM053744.1:76700893-76719042 GCA_028658305.1 Pachyuromys duprasi
ATACAGAAATTGTGGTACTTTTACACAATGGAATACTACTCAGCTATTAAAAAGGAGGAAATCATGAAATTCACAAGCAAATGGTGGGACCTGGAAATGATCATCCTCAGTGAAGTATCCCAAAAGCAGAAAGAAATATATGGTATACACTCACTTATATAGACCTATAGGATAGGAAGGTCATGCTGAAATCTATACACCTAGGGAAGATAAACAAGAAGGAGGACCCAGGTTGGGATGATCAATGCTCGCTTAAATGGACAAATGGGATGGACATTGAATGTAGGAGAAATCAAGCAACAGGACAGAAGCCTACAAAAGAGGGCCTCTGAAAGACTCTACATAGCAATGTATCAAAGCAGATATTAAGACTCACAACCAAGCCTTCGGCAGAGGGCAGGGAATAATATGAAAATAGGGGGAGTTGGTAGGACTTGGGGAGAACAAGAGCTCCATAAAGAACCAAATGGGCAGGGCACAGGGGTCTTTTATGAGACTGTTTCTCCAACCAAGGACCATGTGTGGATATAACTTAGAACCCCTGCTCAGATGTGGCCCATGGTAGCTCAGTATCCAACTGGAGACCCTAGTAAGGGGAACAGGGACTATTGCTGTCATGAACTCAATGGCTAGCTCTTTGACTCTCCCACACACACACACTGGGAATAGCCCTAGCTAGATCCCAGAAGAGGACATTGTAGCCAGCCCTGAAGAGAAAAGATAAGCTAGGGTCAGATGGAATGGGAGGAGGCCCTCCCCCATCAGTGGACTTGGATTGGGGCAGGGAGGAGATGAGGGAGGGATAGGGAGAGTGGGAGGGAATGAGAGAGGGGACTATGACTGGGATACAAAGTACCTAACCTATGATTAATATAAAAATAAATAATTTACATTTAAAAAATGAGGAAATCATGAAATTTTCAGGCAAATGGTGGGATCTGGAAACAATCATCCTGAGTAAGGTATCCCAAAAGCAGAAAGAAACACTTGTTATATACTCACTAATATAGACTTATAAGATAGGATAAACATACTGAAACCTATACACCTAAAGAAGATAAACAAAAAAGAGGACCTGGGGTAAGATGATCAGTCCTCACTTAGATAGACAAATGGGATGGACATTGAATGTAGGAGAAAACAAGCAACAGGACAGGAGCCTACCACAGAGGGCCTCTGAAAGACTCTACCTAGCAATGTATCAAAACAGATATTAAGACTCACAACCAAGCCTTCGGCAGAGTGCATGGAATCATATGAAAGAAGGGGGAGTTAGTAAGACCTGGACAGGACAAGAGCTCCACAAAGGCCAAATAGATCAGGGCTCATGGATCTTTTATGAGACTGTTTCTCCAACCAAGGACCATGTATGGATATAACCTAGAACCCCTGCTCAGATGTGGCCCATGGTAACTCAGTATCCAACTGGGTACCCTAGTAAGGGGAACAGGGACTATTGCTGTCATGAAATCAATGGCTGGGTCTTCTACCACCCCGGCCCGAGAGAGGAGCAGCCTTGCTAGACCCCAGAAGGGGACATTGCAGCCAGCCCTGAAGAGACCTGATAAGCTAGGGTCAGATGAAAGGGGAGGAAGTCCTCCCCTATCAGTGGACTTGGAAAGGGGCAGGGAGGAGATGAGGGAGGGATGGGGAGAATGAGAGGGAATGAGGGAGGGGGCTACAGCTGGGATACAAAGTATATAACCTGTGATTAATATAAAAATAAATTAAAAATATGGTTTCAATGCTGACAGAAAAAAAAACTTAATAAAACTGTCATGCACACACAAAGAGAAACCCTATGTAATCAAAATCATTAACTGTGCTAAAAAAAAAAAATCTTTACATTCTGACCTGTTGTCCAAATGAAAACAAAATAACTGACCTGGGAAGATGGTTCAACTTGTAAAGTGCCTGCTGCCACAGTCATGAGTACCTGAGTTTGTCACCAGCATCCACATAAAAGTGGGTGGTCAGCTTCTGGAACTGTAGCTCTGTTTGTTATGGCAAACAAAGATGGGAGGGCAGAAACCTGTGTCTGTGGAGATCACTGACGAACCATCCTCACACATTAGGGAGCTTCTGGTTCGGGTTCAATGGAAGACCATGTCTCAAAACTGAGGTAAGATATAGGAAGACAGACTCTGAACTTCAAGCACATGAACACATGTACATCCACTCTAGAATACATATACCCTACATACACAGACACATACACAAATAAAAGATAATGAAAGTGAGAAGTGACTAACCATGTGAGAATAAATCACACTCAAGTATATCTGAACTATGAATATGGAAGAATGTGATTTATTTATAAATCTTTTTTTTATTTCAGTTTTGAGAGTTTTTCCTGAACCAAACTTTTTGATATAATTAGAGGGAGGAAATTCGGTTGTCAAGTCAAACACTGAAGCTTCTACAAAGCACCACACTAAGGTCCCCGATTCACCACAGCCAAGGGTATTTTTTTTCAGCTCCCCAAATTAAGACAATCTATAAAGAAATGTTCATTTATTAGAACTTGCGTTTGACAGTTTATTTCATGTCAGCCTCCAGCTCTCCTTTGCAGGCTGATTTGCATAATGTGTTATTATGTCTAAATGGAAAACTAAATGCCTCCATGTGGTCTTTAAATGACAAGTGCTTGTCAGCTTCATGCAATATTCAGAAGTAATAGATCCAAATCACAACAGCACTTGCTGAGATGTTAAAAAAAAAGAAAAAGAAAAAGAAAAAGGAGAGGAAACTTGTTGTGTATCCTTCCTTGACAAATTTACACTTTGGTACAGAATTGTCAATTAGACATTCCATGTGTTAAACAGTTTAGCTCAACTGTGAAAGAATTTTCTGTAGCTTTATTCTGCTGTGTTCTGAGTAATTACAATACACATTAAGTTTCTTTTATTATTAAAGCAACTCAGGGAATAATCCCTAAATGACCTTGGAAAAAAATATCTCCAACTACTTGTGTTTAATTAGTCTAGAATGTGTGGATGTTTTAAAGGTACTCTGAAAGATCTATTGTGGAAATCTAAAATTATTTTATCTTATATTTGATGTTCTACAATTGGCAAAATGATGGTAATTTTTAGTATTTAACAAGAAAGAAGCTATTTTAAAGAGTTTTTAAGGCATCATGATCTTCCCCTGTATGTATTTAAAATAGTTGTCAATTGAGCAACCCAATTCAATATTACATTTGATTTAACATTAGCAACAATAACCGAATTCATAGAGCCTCCTTACCATAAACCACTGAAAAAACTCATTTTGTCTCAAGAGCCTTTTTAATTGAGAGACCAAGAAGAGAACGTAATCATGGTAAACATTTACACGGTTTCTGCAACTCTGGCTCTCTGACTCTGCACTATATTCCTCGTTTCCCACTAAGATGCTGCTTAAATTAAAAAAAAAAAAAAAGCTTCAGTGCCAGGAGGATCTGAGTTGAACCTGACCTGAAAACCCTTGCCCTGAGGACTAACTTTCATAGTACCAAAAGGTGCTACACAAGGTAACAATGGAGGGAAGCAAAAATAGTTCAACCCAGCTATGATGCCTTTGAACCGCAATGAGCATGGCAAGATATCCCTAAGGTTTTAATAGTGGCACTCATATATTGGTGATGACTGACATCTCTTTAATTGGACTTAAGGCCCAGCCAATAGGAGGGAGATATGCCTGGAACTGGAAACCTGTCTAACTTCTCAGGAAGCCATTGCTCTTGAAGGAGAATCTTATGTCAGTACTTTATTAGGCCAGTATAGCTAACAATTCCTAACTTCATTCTAAATATTTACCCTTATGCCTACAAATAGGTGCAGCTATCACTCCTATGAGTTGGATTTTAAGTATTCATTTATAGTAGTTTGAATAAGAATGACCTCCATGAGGAGCTGGAGAGATGGCTCAGTGGTTAAGAGCACTGTCTTCTCTTCCAAATAGACCCAGGTTTAATTCCCAGCACCCACACGGCAGCTCATAACTGTCTGTAATGCCAATTCCAAGGGATCTGACATCTTTACACTAATGCACATAAAATAAAAATTAAATAAATAAAAAACCACACAGCCATGAATGTTTCAAAGAAACCCTGTGTGAAGAGAAAAAGAAAAAAGAATGGCCTCATGGGCTCAAATATTTGAATGCTTAGTCACCAAGAAGTGGAATTCTTTGATAGGACTAGAAGACCTAGGAGGCATGGCCTTGCTGGAGGAAGTGAAGGCTTTGGGATTTCAAAAGCCCAGGCCAAGTCCAATCTCTGTTTTTGCCTACAGAACAGGACATAGCTCTCTATCACCATGTCTGCCTGCCGCGCCTGCCACCATGCTTCCTACCATGATGATAATGGGCTAAGTCTCTTAAACTGTAAGCTCCCAATTAAACGCTTTCCTTTTTAAGCTTTGCTGTCCAATGGAGGGAGGGGGACACCAACAAACCCATAAAACTTTCAACCCAAAATTTGTGTAGCCTACAAAAAGTGTAGGGATTAAGATGGAGCAGAGATTCAGGGAATGGCAAATCAATGACTGGCCCAACTTGAGACTTACCCCATGGGAGAGGGCCAACCCCTATCACAATTAATGATACTCTGCTATGCTGGTAGACAGGAGCCTAGCATAAATGACTTCTGAGAGGCTCATCCTGCACCTGATGAAGACAGATCCAGAGACCCATAGCCAAACAATAGGCAGAGCTCAAGGAGTTTTCTGGAAAACGGGAAGACAGAGGGAGCTGAAGAAGTCAAGGACACCACAAGAAGACCTACAGGGTAAACTACCCTGGGCCCATGGGGGCTCAAAGAGACTGAACCCACAGCCAAACACATTGGCCTAGACCCCTACACATATGTCACAGACTGCAGCTTGGTCAACGTATGTGTCCCCTGGCAATGGGAATAGCAGCTGTCTCTGACTCTGTTGCCTGCCTTTAGATCCCTTTCCTCTAGCTGGGCTGCCTTTTCAGGCCTCATTGGGAGGCAATGTGCATAGTACTGCTGTGACTTGAGGTGCCAGGGTGGGTTGATGGCCCTTGGGATCCTCTGAGGAGGAGATGGAGGAATGGGGGAAAGGGGCATGAGGATGGGACCAAAACCAGAGAAGGGAAGGGGCTGACATCAAGCTTTATAGTGATTGGATGGTTGGATGGATGGATGGATGGGTGGGTGGGTGGGTGGGTGGGTGGATGGATGGATGGATGGATGGATGGATAGATAGATAGATAGATAGATAGATAGATAGATAGATAGATAGATAGATAGATAGATAGATAGATAGATAGATAGGCAGGCAGGCAGGCAGGCAGGCAGGCAGACAGACAGACAGACAGACAGACAGACATTGATATAGATAAAAGAGCTGCTGTAGTCACAGTGTCTCTTCACAGCACTAGAACTGTGACTAAGTCACTCCCCAAATATTCATGTGTTCTTGAAGCCTCGGTCTTCAGCTGGAGGAGATCCTACTGAGAATTAGTGAGTGTAAAAAGATGAAGAGTAGAAGAACTTAGTTCATCTGGGTTGTGCTCTTGAAGGGGATACTGGGATTCTTTTGCTCTGGGAATCTGCTCCCTCTGTCTCTCTCTCCTCCCTCCTCTTTTCACTTACTCTTGCTCTCTCTAAGCCACATAAACAAGGATTTGCTCTTCCCCACACTGTCCTCACCATAGGCCCAAGTAGAACCAACTGACCATAGACTAAAACCTTGAAACTGTAAGCCAAAACAATCTTTGCTCTTCATACATTATCTGTGATTTTGAATAGACAAAATGCTAACTAGACACTTCACATTTGTTTTCTTCATCTCAGAAACCTGCAATTGGCCTTCTCTCTAAGTTTTGTTAGTTCTTAAATGGAATCACACTATATGTGGCCTTTCATGTCTGACTGCTGGGACATATCATACACACTCACACACAAAGACACACTACATTGCACAAGCAATGTAGAGTAAGTGTGAGACAAGTTTTTCTAGGAGGTAATCATCTTAGAAATCATCTTCTGATAATTTGCTCTATCTGTCATAAATCATACATTCATACTATATGAACTCATGTTCTTCTTCTACTCTAGCTCATCGATTCTTCCTTTCATTTTACTGATTTTAATTTACTTTTACCCATTTGTGTTATCTCTAAACTGCCACAACTAAGATCTTTGAAAGCAGGGATTATTTTTCCTCTTTATTACTGGTCTTCATGAGCATATTATGACAGAAAATCAAATGACCATGGCCAATTCTTCTTTTACAAACATTCAGTGTTACAGACAGTTTTTGTGGGTTTTGTTTGTGCTTCTGGTGAATAAAACAAGGGTCTTGTGCATGTTAGGCAAACACTCTCACCGTCGAGCTAGTTCCTCAGCCCGCAAGACCTAATATCTCTGATTACAAAACACATCGCCTGTGCTTGGTAAAATAACTTATGGCATCAACACGCCCTGTGCAAGCATGGCTGGAACAGCGTCACTTACAGATGAAGGAAACATTCAAACACTACTGTCTAGGTAGCCGTGGCCACAGTTCCCCAGGCAACACAGCTGCCCTCCTTGCTCCTAACTTTCCTCAGGGGTGACTTGAAATTTTAGCATTTTCCAGATTTTGATTTAAAAAGAAAACAATGGAGCTTGCTCTTCTCTAAAGTGACAATGATTTATATGTATAGCTCCCCAGGTATCAAAGAGAAGATGAACCCCAGGTTGTCGGCAGCTAACAGAAATAAGAGGCTTTCTAATGTGTCTGTACATAAGCCACCAGCTAGATTTAATTACCTGGGGAGATAGCAATCAGCTTCCTTCTCAAGGTAAGAGAAAAGTGAATGGTAATAGAAAATTGTGTAAATACTGCTATTCATTTTTTAATCTATTACAAAATTGGGGAGAGGACAAATGCAACCCTTCACCCTTCTTGGGCATCCTTATTTGGGAGTAATTATGCCTGTAGGGACTGCTTACCACCTTCAAGGAAAACTGTGGTGCTTTTCAGTGCTTGATAAGGTCCAGTGGCAATAAAAGGATGTAGGACCCTCAAGACAACTTGGTGGGGGGCAATTATGACCCATTACCGTGTGAATCACACACTGTGATTAAGCTCGTAGGAGGCGCTCAACATCCGCACTTGTTGTGAAAAGGGCCCTGATTAGCATGTGTGCTATGCATTTTGGTAATCAGAAATCATTATAGAGAATGCAACATTAAATGAAGGAATATGGCAATCTCCCATGCATTAAATAGGTTAATTTTTTTAAAAAAGAAGATTTTGTATCCAAAGCAAATAATGTTATTTTTTTTTTCTACAAAGAATTAGCACTTGGTCAGACACTCCATAGAAACTATACTTCTCTGGATATTGCCATGGTGAGTGTCTGGCTTGATTTGCAAATTCTCCACTTGGCATGATACAGCAGTCATTTTCATTTAGCAGTAGCTACTTGTGCTTCATGTCCTTAGTCTTGTCAAGCGCTGAGTGATGAATTCAATGAGTCAGAGATAGAAAAGGCAACTTTTACATTCTTAAATCATGCCAGCAAATTAGGTCAGGATTCAAAAAGACTTCTGAGAAAGGAATCAGAAATATTTTTGGTGGTATAAAATATTAACAAGGATAAAAGCTGTTAACACATTGTTGTCAGCATATTTTGACACAATCTATTGTTGCTTCAAGAAATTTGGATCTACTCATTGTATTAAAGTTTTAAGCAATTGTATCAAATCATTTTCTGTATGAATTTTAAAAGGCTTTGCCACATTTTAACACATAAACATCCTCTGGGGACTCTTTTTGGCAGTCCTGACTCCTGACCATGAATACTCAATTCCATTTCCTTTTATTATATAGAATATTTTGTAAAATGTCCAGAAAAGGAGGCTGTCTCAAAAGTTGAACAATAAAATGCTACCTCTTTTCAATACAAAATTTGTAATGTTTTATTGTTGATGAGCAAAATTTAACCAATTACGAAATGGCTCATTATTTCATGTCATATGATTAAAAGAAGTTTTTAACATTAACTATACTGTGACAGGATTGATTTCTTTAAATCTTCATGCTTAAATTTCAGTACCATTTTTTTCCTGCCAATCATTTGAATTGATTAACCAACCAGAGCTAATTTTGGCCATAAAGAAAGTTAATTATTACTCATATCAAAGTAAATTAGGGACTAGTTTCACAGGGACCATCATTAGCATTTATTATAAAAATAAAAATGACCATTATTCAATATTTTTCTTTACTATTCTTTGACTAATATTATTTAAAAATTATTCTGTTAATGCATTGTTCATAAAATCAAATTTAGTGTTGTGCCCAAGACTTTGTAATCGATGACTTCCATGGAAATGTGTTTTCCTGTGTACTATTTGTGTCATTTATGTAAAACAGAATTCTGGGACATGATCCTATGATCCTATTTTGAGATACCATGTTTTTTTTTATTATTATTATTTTTTGCTATGAAACAGCGCCAAAACTTTCAGTCACCCAAACAGGGACTTGAACCCTGGACCCTCATATTAAAAGCCTGATGTTCTACTGACTGAGCTATCCAGGCACTCTGGGATACCATGGTTTTGAGAAAGACTTAAGAAAAAGAAAATGAGTTATACTATTCACCATACATACATTCTCATATATGTTAAAATCAATTCTACCTAACCAGGCATGGTGGTATTCACCTTTAGTCCAAGCACTTGGGAGGAAAGGCAGATGGATCTCTGTAAGTTTGAAGCCAGCCTGGTCTATTTAGTGAGTTACAGGATAGCCAAGACATGCTATCTTAAAATCAAAATAAATAAATAAATAAATAAATAATAAATGAAAGAAAATAATTCAACCTACAGTCAAGACATGGAAAGTCTTGGAAAGTTAGGTGGAAAAGGCAATGAATATGATCAAATCATATGGTATTCATTTGTGAGATTCTCAGAGAACAAATAAATTAAATTAATTTTTTTAAAAAAACTACAAAGTTCCAACAACAAATAGACTAAATACTCTAGGATAACAGAAAGAGTCTCAGAGTTTCATTTAATTTAAAAAAAAAAGGCAATGAGGACAGTAATGAAGTTATGCAATACAAACTTGAACAACAACTACATCAACAAAAGCTAAGATATTAACATCAGGATCAAGGCCAATGATCCAAGTAAACATAAGTGATAACAAAAACTGTAGCTCTCTCTCTATTTTTTTAAAACAAAAGCTACACATGAGAATGTGCCATAGGGCATGAGAATCATATGCAAATCACCTAGTTCAGAAGCTACCCCTTCATTCTCACACTCTGGCCAGTTGGACAGTCCACTCATCTCAAGATCAACAAGAATAATATTATTGGGATCATCAGGCCTCATGGAATGACAGTGCTATACCACAAGGCATATTATGAGACGAAAGAGCTGTGTGCTTTAGTTAGGAAAAAAACATAAAACCTTGTTTTACTTGGAAAGGTCTTGACCTAGTATTACTATATAATAGAGATTTCATCAGTGATGAATCTTTAGGTTAAAGTGCTTCACTGAGGTTAAGAGGAGAATATGTAACGCTATGGAATTGTCTGTTTGTTTGTGCAAAGAAGGATTGGAAGAGCACGTTCTGAGTTTTCAAGGTCATGGTAAATTGTGAGACCAGAAGACAAATGTTAGCAAAAATCACTAGGGTTGGATTCAACAAGGAGAGGCCCTCCTGTGCCTTTACATGTGTGACCATGTGTGTTGTTCACAGCACCAGGTAACAGTTTTCTCCTGAACAGAGAGGTTCAGTTAGCATTTGCCTGAGGAATACAAAGCATTAAGTGTTGCACTGGGTACTATGAGTTTATCAAAAATAAGCAACAGTTGCACCTGCATGAAGCTTGCAGTCTCTGTTGGAAAAAAAAAAAAACTTGTTGCATTCTGCTGCTGAAATAAATCCTCTAGTTTGCTTTAGCTCAGCATTCTGCCAATTATATAATAATTTTAGTTTAAACATGAATCTTTGTTTTTAATTTACAAGGTTCTCTCAGAGAGTTACCTTGTACATCCTCATTTTACAAAAAAAAAAAAAAAAGTAAAATTGTAAAACTGCTTTTGTGTCAGACCCCAAGCACACATTCTTCCTTAGGGAAGCCATAGCGTATGCAAAGATAATGCGTGCTCTTAATCTTAGGTAGACACCAGAATCAGGAGGAAAACTTCCAAAAGCAAATACACACTTATCATCCAATTCTCCTTTAAAAATCTTCAAAGAAACAACCTGACTTAGAAAAAAAAAAAAGGGGAGGGGGCTTCTTTGTATAGCTCTACTCTTCTAAGATTAAAGTCCCTAGTTCTGACTTCTAAAGGCCTGCTTACACAAATCTACGATTTGGAAAAAGTTAGGCCTGACTTCTAATTCTCATTATACTGATTAGCTGAGTGGCCTTGGTGAAGTGTTATTTAACCCTCACTTATTTTTTCATTTACAAGATAATAATGATAATAAAATGGTGCTAGAGACAGCACAGTAGATAAGAATGATCTTGTTCTTCATCTCAGAGCCCTGTTCTTTCTGTTATCTGGTCAGTTTGGAGGTCTCATACCCAGCTGCAAGCCCTCTGATTTGCCTTCTGTGTCTAACTTACCCTAACTTTGTTTTCAACCCCAATGCTATCACGGCGGCTATAAATTAGAAGGAACTTAGGTCTTCTTGTTCACATTCTCCTCTGTGTCCCAGACCTTCGACCTCCAGAGATAGTGTTCCTTCCCTCTGGGTACAGGCGTGGCACTTGTCCAGCGGGGAACTTAGGACAGATTCTGGGAACATCAGAAAACTCTCTCCTAGGTTTTACAGCCTGCTCTAGGCAAGAAGGGAGAGCGGGAGATTTGAGGGTGGTCTTTCTGCTGCTGTTCTTCAAGTGCCCAGGTGCCAGATTTGGGGTAGCAAACTCTAAACCCCATCAGCAGCACTACTTTATGAGGTTTCAGTAGAGATAAAATCACAGAGCACAAATTCGACTTGTGGTAGCCCATAAACGCGCAGCAAATGTTAACTGTAACTAGTAATCCCTTTTTACGGTTGAAAAACACATTCTCGGCAAACGTAGGTTCCTTGCCGTAATGGACAGTTAACATGCAGCCTAGCCCATCCAGAAATCTCTGTACTCACCGCTAGAGTCACGACTGCGTATATAATGAATTATAAATCGAATTCAGTGTCAAAGTCCATATGCTTCCCATTCCCCTATATTGCTTATTAAATGAAAGTAGCGTAAACAATCAAGGCAGATGAACGTGCAGGGAGAAAACGCAACTGACCCCGGTGAAGCATGATCAGGCACTGGAGGGGCAGACCTCCTAAAGAGAGTCTTTCAGGTCATCCCAGATAAAGCGGGCAGCAACAGCCCAATCAATAATACCCCACCCCCACCCCATGAGTTTATAGGGATTAGTTACAGGAAGGTGAGTGATGGGAGGTTACAGGAGCTTGGGTGAGACGGGATTTCACATGAGTGACATGTGAGTGATGAGTGACTTCAGAACATCAGTGATGAGTCACTTACAAGATCGCTCAGCAGCACACAGGTCACCCACAAGCCCTCCCCAGCACAGCACAGCTACATACACACTGTACTTTCAGGCTGGGCTACATCGCTCTCCACCTCCCCAGAAACCAGTACTGATACATAACAAGAAGGGGCCTCCTGCCACTTGTGAGTTTCCTGAACCTGTGAGCCTCCTGTCTAGGAGAAGATTTCTCAATCTAGAGAAAACAGCTACAAAGTAGGGGGCGCTCAGTTGCGGGATTCAGCATGCTGCAAACACTGGCCCAAGGAGAAAACAGCAAATAAAAGCTGAGGACTCATTTTCTGGCGTCAAATCACCGGATGTAAACTCCACTAGAAAATACTGCTTGCATCCCAAATAGCCACAGTAACTATATATTTTCCCAAGAGAAATAACACAAACCATGACAAACACATGACATTCCCCACCTTTAGCCTTCCTCGGCATCAAACGTCCTGCAGCACTGATGAGTTGGCCCCTAAGGTACACTGGCGAGACAAAGGAGGTTAGCACAAGATTCTGCACAGGGCTAGGAAACTGGGGGAAGGAGGAGGATGGATGGGAAAGTCTGGGTCACAGTCCTTACTGAAATCACAACAAGGGTCTGGAGAAAGAGTCCACAGTGCACAAACATGAAGTCCACAGTGTTCAAGCATGATGACCTGAGATCAAATCCCCAGCATCCACACAAAAAGCAAGCACTCTAGCACTGGTGAGTGTTGTGGGGGTGGAGGGAAACTCTGTGACACTAAGTAGGACCGTTGGGGCTTGCTGAGCCTGTCTCGGGGGAATAATCTAGAGAGTGTAGATTAGGACACCAGCCTCTTCCTCTAGCCTCTGTATCCATGCACCACATCTGCTTAGACATATTCCATAGCTATATACCCCCACACATGAAAATAATGACTATAATTACATTTGAAAAGTATGTAAGGGTGATCAGTTTGGAAATGGTTAGTATGAATTGCTTTGGCAGGCTGAAAAACTATAAGGCTGGTGTCTAGAATCTCTGCATCCCCGGATGAAGGTAAAGGGGGTTTGTTTCCTAGGGAGTGCCAATTAGATGAAAAGGTGAGGCTCTGTAATTGTAGCTTTGTCCATCACATGTGTGGCCAGAGCTGGAATGCTTCCACGTCGAAGATCTGAGTAGTCACAAAGACAGGGCAACACCTCCCAGTCAGAGAGGCTGGCATTGTGTTACTGCTTTTCTTTGCGTAAAACCTTAATTTAAACACACACCATGTGTAACTAAATAGAAGGTGATGGGACTTCACACTTCCATTTTTTTTTTATATATAACATGGGAAAGATAGCTTGACACATTGTTGCCTACAACTACTTTTCAGTGGTAAAAGATGGGTGATTTAGGTTGTTTTTTTTTTTTTCTGAAAAGTCACGAAAGTTCTCCTAATTAGGAGTTATTCACATCTATCTTTTTTTTTTTATTTGCGCCCATCTTTTAGTTTTGAGGTTGCTTATTCTGTGACACCGGAGGGAGTGGGCAGTGCTCTTGTTTCTGAAGGGCTCAGGGAAGTATGACCATTGTTTCTTCCTGTAGGAAGGGAGTGACAGAGATCCCAAGCCTCAGGATGGAGCACATGATCCTATCTCACTGATGCTGCCACCTTTTCTTACTGAGACATGTTCTGTCAAAGCTGCCACTGTTCAAGGGTGACAGAATGTGACCTCCGCAGAACGCAGGAGAATTCAAGACAAATTGAAATTTCAGGTAATTTATTTCAAGTTAGGAATGTAACAATAGCCTTTTGCTGATAAAGAGGCTCTCACACAGAATCAGGGCCATTAATCTCTAAGACCCAAGTGAACAAAAAGTATTATTCTTCTAAAATGCAATATTCTATTAGTGGTGGAGGCTGTATTCACGTTTGGGAGAATGGTAGGTGCTAAAGTCATTGGGAGTTCAATTACTGAAAATATACCCATTTATGGAATAACTACCAAACCCAATGTCCTTAACTAGAAATTGTGAAGGATATAAAGTTGCTTAAGTCATGGTCTTTGTCCTCCAAGTACTTAATCTAAAACGGCAAAGACCAATTGGAATTAACTATGTTTCAGTCTGGAAAGAGTTTAAACCCCCTCAGCTCTTTCACTCCATATATGCTTCTTTTGTGCAAAAGCTCTGATTTAATTTCTAAAATTCCCTTCAGTGACATCCTTCAGATTTCCCAAACATTGAGCAGCATGCTCTCTGCTTAGCCCTCTTGTGGTGGGGCTTGTCAGCACTGCTTTGTATGTTCTTCCAATGAGAATAACACCTCTTCAAGTCTTACTCAGTCTTGGCATAAATGTGCAACCCTGTAAAAGTAACTTTTATTTGCATGATTCAGTTGTTGTCTTAAAGGCTTATTGCCTCTGTCTCCTAGCCTAGGCCTAGTCCTAGAAGCTTCTTGTATCCATACAATCTTGCCCAAGCCTAGAATGTTTTCTGCCTCTGAGATTTACAGCTTAATAAGATTACACTTTCTTGCTCTTACTGAGCTCTGGACTGACTCCTCAAATCTGCTCTAATCGCTTAGCTCCTTCTCATTCTCTGGTTCATTCGGTCTTAACCTGAGTTCTCTCTGCAACCTGCCTCTCTATTACTGTCCCAGTAAAACTGCTGCCTCTCTGTGTGTCTCTCTATCTCTCTCTCTGCCTGTCTCTCTCTTTCTCTTTGCATTGATCCTTAAGGACCTTCCCTTTCCTATCTCTTCTTGTGAAAATTGGGCATATCATATTCTGTCAAATCTTTCTCTGATTCATCACTTTTTCTGTCACTCAATTAGGCATCATTTTCAAACATGGGGTCTTCCTTCTACAAACTAACTTTACCTTCATTGTTTGGGATTAAAGGTGTATACTACCACACCTGGACCTAAGTTTTTCTTTACCTGATACTCTCTCTATACCAGGCCGGCCTTGAACTCAGAGATCTTGCTTGTCTCTGTCTCCTGGGATTAAAGCCGTGTCTGTATTCCACCCAATGACATGGACATAAAAGGTCTTTGGATATGATTGCTTTACAGAGCAGCCATGTTCTGAATTAAAATTCCTCTACACAACCTCCTCCCTCAGTGAAGTCACATACACACACACACACACACACACACACACACACACACACACACTTTGTTTGCTATGAATGCCATAGTAACTGAGTAGTTGGCCACACATAATTCTATAATGTGGAGTGGCTCTCAATCTTACTCTGTGTATATGTCACTGCACTGTATGGAGTAGAACATGTCAGCTGCCCTCCAGAACTTTATCCAGAAGCAAAAACCACTTTCTGTAACTGGAAAGAATCTGTGCTGGAAGGGGCAATTTTCTGGTGGAAAGAGAGAGGAGAGAGAAACTGGGGGAGGGAGGGGAAGAGGGAGAGGATAAAAAGTAGGGGAGGGAGAGGGAAAGGAAAGTAGGGAAGGGAGGGTGAGAGGAGGAAGGAAAAAAAAAGTGTAGGATTCCACCAAGGGACTTATGCTGATTGCTTAGATTTCGAGCCAAAAGTGTTCAGTTTCAACACTGGTTGGCTTGACATCTAGTCTATCCAACTGTTTTGGCAAGTCATTGAGTAGTCTACATAGTAGTAGTCTCGTTACCATGGAGCCCACATGAGACTGAATGCCTTTGAAATCTTCTAAATCCCTCCATTAAAGGATTTTATCCTACTCTTTTCTCCCTTCAACAAAATAAAATGTGAATGGCTCCAGTCAGTAGGTGGCTCAGAACAGGTTATTGATTTTCAATTTCTCAATTTGTAAAGCAGAGATGTGGTTTCCTATTATCCAACATTTGGCTGAGAACTCACCAGTAATTAGGGTTGGATGTCTACAAAAGACGTTGAAATCTTTAAAACAATCTGGTATTTTTCTTTGGTGGGGGGAGTTTCATAATGAAATACATGAATAATTTCTGGTAACTCTGCTAAACGTGTAATTTTTAAAACGTCATTTTAACTTAGAGAGAGAATGAATTGGAAAGTGAGACCTTTGGTTTCTTTCTCCACGGATTGCTGAACAGCTCTGTGTTGTCATCCTTCCCTTTGCCCTAATCACTGCCTCATCTGTGATTTATCAAGCAACAGTTTCTCCAGGGATCTCAACAACTGCTATTTTTAGTGGGGGACAAATTTGTAATTTTTCCTCAGCATTTTGAAAACTATTATTCACACATAACCGCTAGGACATGTCCTATTGCTTACTATACAGCTCAGCTCTGTGGCTGGAAAATTCTGTTACTGACAAACAGTCTAAACAAATGGTTTGTGAGAGGCATGCTTGCTGTCTGTTAGGTTAACATGGGAACGCCACCCTGGTTTCCTCGGTCCTGTGCTACGAAACCATCACTGCGCATGTGTCCAAACCTCTTAAAATATGCATTGTTCCAACCTACCATGGCCATGTACCTTCTTACCTTTGGACTCCGATGATCTCTTCATATGCATTTCCTAGTCAGTCTCAGGATGCCAGCACAAATGGCTTTTCAGTTTCCATCCTTTATAGCTCTGCCACACACAGCATTGTGTGTAACATTTGCTTTGTATTTTCTTCCAACCTTGGCTCTATCGCCACACTGCATTACCTCAGTGTTCAGTTCCTACGTGCCCTTCACTCTGTAAATATTCTCCTGCTCTCTTGGCTTGAGCTCTTCCTCCAGAAGACCTAAGTTTAGAACATGACCGTTATTCTTCTAAGCCGACTGATTGTGTTCTCCTGGCATTTCAAATATCCTTTTCAACATTGGCTTTAGAAGCTAATCCATGACTCTGAAGATCTCGATCAAAAATGAGAATTTCAGGTTAAAAGAACATAGGCAAATAACTTTACTGGGGGGAAAAAAGCCCACTGGGGTACAGACAGCCTCAGAAAGTCAGTATGAAACCTGCAGTCACGTTTATGTTTTCATGTGGCCAAACTGAGTGCTCTTAAAGAAATCTGTGATTTAAATTTTTAATTCTGTGTATGTATGTAAGTATGTATGTATGTATGTTTTTTAATTTATTTTTGGGAGCCCACAGTCATGTACATGTGGAGGTCATAAAATAACTTCCAGGGGTTGGTTCTCTCCCTCCACAATTTGGGTCCCAGGGTTTGAATATAGGCTTGGTGACAAGTGCCATCTCTCCTTGCCCCCCCAATTTTTTATGTTTAATACTTTTTTCCCTCTGATATGTTTACAAATATGTTAACTATGATAAGTGGCAACTTCAATCTTTAGGTGACCTAGAAACTTAGATATCCCAAACTTGCAGCTTTTTCCTAAAACTAAACAAATAGAAAAACATAAAAGCAACATTCAGTGATGCTTGTGCTTGATTTGATTATCCCAATCATGTAAACACTAAACAATAATCCCCTAACGATAATCCGATTTCTCCAAAGATGGACATACTCCTATGTTTGAGTCCTACTAACTCACAACACTAGAATTATTTTATTAAGATCTTTTGTCCTTACTGCTTTTTATATACATTTGGAGCCCATTACAATATTAACAATTATACCTTTTCTCGAGAATTATAATGGTATTGTAATGTTGCTATGTGTAAAAATTAGCAGTTGAATTATTTATATTTAATTTTAATTATATTAAAATAGACATAATGCAATTACCATGAACTGGTCAAGCCACCCTTAGTGAAGCAGTATGATGAGGTGATGGCAGGACAATCATGAACATAAAAAGTATCTTGACTTGATATTCAAAATTTTCAAACACTTTTACATCTTTTCTAGAAAGGAAAGGCTATTGATGTTAGGCATAGTAGTTGCTATCATGCCTGCAGGAACAGTTTTGTGTTTGTTGCATTTTTACAATTCCTCCCTGTTAACAAATACTAATTATCACTTAACTCACTTATGGTTTGTACTAGTCTGGGTTGTTTAGGGAAACAGGACCAAATGTGTGCGATAAATGTGAGGGTATGGGGGCAAGATGATTTATCATAAAGAATAAACAATTCATTAGATTATGGAGATGACTGAGAAGTCCCACTGTCTCCTTGCTCTCTTGTAAGCTAGAGAGAGAGAAAAACCAGAGATGTTGTTCTATAAACAGCAGAGCTGCTCAGAGGCTCAGAGAAAAGAGAAAGCCCAGCCATACATACACATTAAATAAAGGGAAAAAAACAAAAAAATAAATACCAATGTGTAATAGTCATTCCTTTTTTAAAGTTGTATTATTATTGTGTGTAGATGGTGTGTGGTGTGCATGGGCATATACATGCTATGATATGTGTATGGAGGTCAGAGGACAACTTTGAAGAGGTTCCTGCTTTCTCCTACTGTGGGGACTGAACTCAGGGTGTCAGGCTCCTAACACAAGTGCTTTGACCCTTCTGGATGCCTTATAATAGTCACTTCAGAGGAAGAAACATTCACTGTATGTTTTCAAATATCCAAGTACAAATATTTAATATAACTGCCAGCAAATAATTATATGGAGAGTTTAAGTAAATATGGATAGATGGATTTGATTTTAAAGTAAACAATCTTAAGCATCTAGAAAAACAAGTTCATTTAAAAAGCGTACATTAAAATTGCATGTCAGTGTTATTTAAGCATTCAGGCACTTCATTCATTCTGTAATATAGTAATAAAACTTAGAATATATTCTATGACCTTATCTT
>CM053744.1:76719142-76745446 GCA_028658305.1 Pachyuromys duprasi
TGGATTCCTCCTCTACATACTTTTCCCCCCATCCCCCATGCTTCTCTGGATTCCTCCTCTTTCTCTTCATCTTCCACCTCCTGTGTCTCTCTTCCTTCTCCTAATTGCAAGTTCAAGGTAGCTGAAATAAATCACTCAGGTTGAATTGTAAAATAGGTGTGCATTCAGATAACCACTACCCGGATCAAAGTGTGGCCTATTCCTAGTGTGACAGAAGTCTCTCTTGTCCTTGCCCTGCCAATAGTCCCTGAAAACTCAGTCTCCCTTCCAAATCAGATATCTGTGGTATATATAGTTCATCTAATCATGAGCTGCATAAAAAGTCTTTGTGAATGACTTTTATATTCACCTGAATATCTGCTACACTGATCCATATTATTATACCTACAGAATATTGATTTTTTTCATTAATACAGTATTTTCCTGAGTATACCACCATCCCATCTATCTATGGGAATTTGGATTCTTCACAAGTTTTACCCAATGTTAATTAAGGAGTATCAATATTCTTGGTGCCTTATTGGTAGATATTTGATCTCACTTCTACCAGGTATATATATCTGGTGTTAAAACTGCCATGTTGCTTCATAGGTGTGTGCTTAGTTGTAGCAGAGATGGTCAATTTTTTCAGGGAGCTAGGTTGATTTACTGTCATATTAGCACAGCCTGAGAGTTCCAGGTGTCCCATATTCACACCCATATTTAGTACTTGGGCAACAGTCTTTAGCTTATCTATTTTTGTGGGTGTGAGATTATACACACTTGGAATTCAGTTGTCTTTAAAGATTGTGTTTGTGTGTGGTGCTATGGATTATATCTCATCCCTAATCCCTCCCTAATAATGACTGACTTAGTGTATAGTATAGACATACACTTGTGGCCTATTTGTGTCATCCTTCTTTGGAAAATGCTTGTTCACATACATCGTCCATGTTGTATAGCTGAGTCTTAAACTGTAGGGACTGATTATCTGTTCTTGGTGTGGATTGCTTTTTTCAGATGCATATATCATCTCACCATTGACCTATTCATTTAGGTTGTATTAGTAGATAGAAAATGTCAATACCAGGACAGTCTCTCTCTCTCTCTCTCTCTCTCTCTCTCTCTCTCTCTCTCTCTCTCTCTCTCTCTCTCTCTCTCTCCCTCTCTCTCTCTCTCATGATCAGTCCTCCCCTCCCTTTTTTTGCTTTCTTTAAATAAAGCATCATCTTCAGGGAAGGGATAAAGCCATTCCTCTAAATTTTCTTCTATGGGATTTAATTTTTGTTTAAAAAAAGTTGTGTGCGTATGTGACATTATGTGCGTGTGCCCAAAGAAGCCAAAAGAGGCGTTGAATCCTCTGGCGCTGAGGTTAAAGGCAGTTGTGAGCCACCTGATGTGAATGGTAAGAATCCAACTCAGAGACTCCAGAAGAACAAGCTCTTAAGTGCTGAGCCATCTCTCCAGCACAACTTTTAATTCCTCATTCCTTACACGTCAGCCTAGGATCCATTTGGTATTTACATGTGACATAAGATAGAGGTTTAGATGTGTTTTCATTTATCTGAATATAAATTAACTCAGCCCCTCTTACTGAGAGCATTACCTTTTCCTCAGTGTGCCATAGAGGCATTTTTACTACAGGAAAACAAAAGTGGCTATATATATATACATGAGTCTTTTGCTGACTTCTCCATGCTGCACCATCTGTCTGTTCTATTCTTGTACCAATCCTGTGCTGTTTTTAATTGGTATAACTTTATAATAAATCTTTATATCTGGTAGTGTAAGGTCATTAACTTTGCTCTTTTTCATAATTATCATTGCTATTGGCAATTTGCATTTCAAATTAAAATTTAGAATCAGCTTATACATGCATGTGCACACACGCACACCCACCAGGGTTTTGTGGGAATTCACAATCGTTTCTTAACGGTCATAATGGAAAGACTAATTAAAAATATTTTGGTTTTTGGCATATCCTTGTGATGGATAATTTTGCAAGTCCACTTGATTGGAACACAGGGCACCTAGATCCATATTATTTCTGGGTGTGCCTGACAAGAACACCATATGTTGTGGACCTGACAGAACAGAGCAGTGTAGGATGGCAGGCTTTGCCCTGACTGCTTGGGCTGACTACCTGCATGCCGTGTCCATGGAGGCCAGAGGAGGGTGTCGCATTCCCTGGAGCTGGAGTTGGAGGCAGTCCTGAGGCACAGGATGTAGGTACTAGTAGCAGAATCTAGATCATACGGCAGAACCCACGTGCTAGTAACTCTCCTCCCTAGCCCTCCATGTTGATTTTTTCAATAAAAATCTTGAGGTAAGATAACAAAATTAAACATAGTCCCAGGGCTAGTAAGATGGTCCAGCAAGTAAAGGTGCTTGGTGACCAGAATTCGATCCCCAGAACCCACATAAAAATGGAAGGAGAAAACCAAGACCACAAAAGCTGTCCTCTACTCTCCACACATGTGGCATGGCACACCCTCTGCCATTGTGCACTTACATACTAGTAATAGCATAAGTTTCAGTCAGTATTCTTTCATTAAATTTTTTTCATATCATACATTTTGATTATGGTTTTTTTCTTCCCCAGCTCCTTCCCCACCTCCTGACCCACTAAAGTTCATGTTCCTTATTTTTCAAAAAACAAAGAAAATCACACACACACAAACCACGAGAATCCAATAAGAAAAAAAAAAGGAATGGAATTTGTTTTGTGTTGGTCAAGTACTGCTCGGCATGGGTTGTGCTCTGGAGTGTGGTTGACGTATGCAGTGACACTGCATTGGAGAGCCTGATTCTCCCCTTTCCCAGCATATATCAATTGCAAATCGTTTCTTGGCTATGGGCGGGAACGAGCATTCACTCCCCACGCACAGTTCAGGGATTCCTGTTTGCTTTTAACTTAATTTTCAAAGAAATTGAATAAAAGCCTGTGTCTTTAAAATATACATCACTTCCTATTTCTTAGGAAGACCATTGCCATTTTCTTAGGAAGAACAATGTGGTGATTCAGTACACCAGGACATACTGTGACAGTCATTGTTCTAGACTATCTAGTTTAGGCATTTTTATATGGCAAAAAGCATTGGAACTGATGGTGCCACTGTATAGGACAAAGACCAGGTTTGCTCAACCATCCTTTGTAATGAAGATAACACTGACCAGGAGAAGGGCTGACAGACTTGCCTTCATTCTAGTGAAAGAATTTGATTCACCTGAGCTTCACAATTCCGCTGTGTGCACAGAAATAAACCAGTGAGAATATGCTTCTTGTGCCAGTTTCTATGCAGTGTCTGACCTAGCCTTTCATCTCTGATACATGAATCTTGTGACAGGTCTGTGGCTCTGTCTAGAAACCTGTACTAGACTCATGGGAGTAGCTTGCATTGTAGAGGTCTTGCCAATCTACCCTTTGAGTTTGGTTTGGTTGTTCTTGCTAAGAAAGGAAGTGAGAGGGGTTCTAGCTATATAGATTGGCTTCAAGCTTGCTAACCTCTTGTTTTGGCTTCCCTGGTGCTGGGACTACAAGTGTGTGATAGCATGTCCAGCTGTGCCTTGTTTATGGAGATTGTACACAGCCACGGTCAGATTATTTTTCAGATTCTGGCCATGGTGATACATACTCATAGTAATTCTGGTCACTCGACTAATCCTGAAAGATCTGATTGAGTGCCAGGCACTGTGGCCAAAAGGCAGCAATTGCAAAAATAATTCACGCTAATCAGACCCATCAAAATACAAACCTCTCACCTTTTCTGAAGATCCCACAGGGATGGCTACAGAGAAGAGAGCAAGCTCTTACCCACAGGAAGTACATGGCATCATCAGCACTTCCCATGGTATAGCACACTATGCTTAGCTCCAACCTGCTCACAGAACTTCTGCTTCCCACAGGCTTTCCTCCATAGCTCCACCCATAACCTCTCTGCCTTCTGAGTCTCCAGGTAGAGGGCATCTCATTCTTCTTTTATTGGTATTACAAATTCAGTGCCTGGTGCATAGTTGGTACTTAATGAATATCTGCAGGAGAAAGGAGGAGGCACATAAAGGCCACACTCATTCTGTTCTTGTGCTGAAGGCCTGAGTAAGGAAAGATCAGGCGAGGCTTTGACTAGTATTTTATTTCATGTTTGTAGCCTGTGGCCTAAATGACTTAAGGCATGATTTGAAAAGCCTAGAGGCAATGATCTATCTGAGCAAGTCTTGACTCTTTACCCAGAGACTTACAGATAACCTTTGATTGGGAGATACAGCCTTTTATGATGGAAAGGGCATGAGCTTTCACAGAAAGTGATTAAAAGGTAGGCCAGCAGTAGAGATGCCCTGGGACTCTAGAATATTGGGATATTCAGACATGAGTAGAAAGGTAAAGAGAAGGGAAAAAAATATTTGGAACCCACCTCTACTCCGAGAATCATCTCTGGAAAACTACTATTGAAGGTTTGGAAGAATTCTTTAACATGTGATGGAGGGTTTGAAGGGAGAACAAAGGAACTCAGAAATCCCCAGCTCTCTCTGAAAACAGGACCCGTAAGAAGCAGGACTCTGATTTCAACAAGGTTATGTGGGTTTGCAACCCAAAGAATAAACGCTGTGTAGAGCTGTGACAGGTCTTTCTTCTCCTCCCCCCTTCACCCCCTCAATCCTCCAGCCTCTCAGCCTCTGTGTCAAGTAAGAAAAAAAATTCAGTTTGGCATCATAGAAGGAGAAAAACAAAGTAGGCTTTTATTTCTGCTCTTAAACTTTAGAACCGCAAATCTCCATTCAAATTTTAGTTTAGAGCCGGGTTCAATTGCTAGCACCATGTGGTGACGCAGGATGAATGATTTGTAATGCCTCTTCCTGCAAACCAGAAGCCTTCAGGCACTGCACAGACGAACATGCTAGGAAAAACACCCATGTTCACAAAACCAGTTAGTAAGTTTGCAACATGGCACAGAGCACGTTAACCAAGCTTGAGGTTTCCTCGAAGGGCGGGCTTCTGGAGAACTGATGAGAGCCCAGCCACAGTGTCCTGGGTATTAGCCATCTTTCCTTTAGTATAGTAAACACCCTAAGCAATCCCCCACTCCTTTTTTAAGGAAAAGTTTATCTGGTTCCCACATTGGAGAACTCATTGTTTTGTGTTTCTGATTGTCCAGAAAACATGGTAGAAGTCTGTGGGAAGGAACTTCACCTCAAAACAGAACATGAAAGACAGAGGCAGAGACCAGGATCCCACCATTCCCTACTAGGGTCTCCACTTGAAAACTTAGATGTTTCTCTAAACCTGGCCTTTTAAAGGCCCCACAGCTTCCCAATAGCACCAAGCCCTGGGCATGTTGTTCTTTAGGGAACATCTCAGTTCTACAACACAACATCCTCAGGACTTCAGGTTTCTTTACGTAAAGGTTCTCAGTTAAAAACAACAACAACAACAACAAAAACACCCTCAAGGCTCTTATGAGGGAGGCCTGACTTAGGGGTGAAAAGTTCCCTGTTGTAGTTAGTGTTCAGTAACTATTAGCTCCTGTCTCTCCTTCTCCTTTCCTTTTCTCTCACATCCTTCACTATGATAGGGATAATACGTTAAACACACCTCTGCTATTGGTTAAATTAACTGTCAAAGAAACAAATATAATGTACATGTAGATAATGTTAGAGATAATTTTCTATAATAGCAAAGAGCGTATGGGATGATTGAAATCCATGAATTATCTCAAATCACCTCCTGAGCCATAACATAAGCCTTCTCCCCATCAATTGCTTTTTAATGAGAATTAATAGGAATCCATTTTTCTAGGTTCACATTTCACAATTGCACAGTATAGCACTAGAATCAGAATAAAAATCTCCTCTTAGCCCAGCCCCATCTACGTCCAAGCACTGTCCTTCAGCTATCTTAGAATTCACCGCACAATCACCAAACACTGTCTCTTGTGTTGTGTATTTTTAACAGACTATAAATCATAAGGATTGGTTTTATTCTGTTTATTTTTTATAGTCAGTTCAGACAATAGCAGCTATACGATGAATACCAAGTGCTCTGAGCGGGAAGTGTTCGTATTTCTATGAAATTCTCCCTTGAAAATGTTGAGAGACTGTCAGAGTGTCTGTTATGTAAATTAAATACCAGCCTTGGGCAGCAGTGAATTCTGGGTCATTCACATTATACGGCGAAATGTTTTACTTTCTCTTAACTAGCATGAATTCCCTCTAGACCCAAGGTAAGAGGTGCACACAATTACATATTAAGCACAGAAAATGCAAATGACTGTGTTTTATAGCCAGTCATGTCATGAAAGAGCACAGATTTCACAAACACTGAAAAATGTGTTTTCACTTCCATTTCTTGATGCTTTAAAATTTTTGTTTGCACACACACAATGTGTGTGTGTGTGTGTGTGTGTGTGTGTGTGTAGCAGAGGACAATTCTTTCCTTCCGTTATGTTAGTTCCAAGAATTGAACTCAGGTCATCAGGCTTTGCAGCAATCTCCTGTTCTTGAGTTCAATCAGGTAAGAAGCCATCCCCACTAGCTTCATCACAATAAGGAGTGGGAGGAGGGCTTCTCAGAATGCTATGAACATAAACAGTCACACAAGTCCATGTAAGCTAAAAAGATGATAATTTCAGTTATACTGATGCTTGAATGAGGATTAATGGCAGTAAAACAAAGCAATCTTTGAGCCCTAAAGTTTTCATTAAGTGTGTAAGAATACTGAACAAAGTGACGTTGTCATTTACCTAGGGATTAAATATATGATTATAAAACTGTGATAGATATAAAGTGCTTATCTAAAACAATGACAGGATGATAGCTTATTTTAGAAACTTTGAATGCCTCATGAGATGGGATGATCTTACTGCCAAATACCATAGGAAAGGTTTTTACTAATATTAATATCTTAAAAAATTGTGTTTTTCATCATGTACAGATAAGGTTGTGGCTTTTGTCATGTAATAGCTAACTTCATCCTTTTTAATGTTATATTATAAAATTGCCACTACATATCATAAAGATTCTTCAAATGTTTCTAAATGCCCTGTGTTGTTCTTTGAAAAAGATTTCAGACACATTCACATATAATTTATATTTTATTTTAATGGTTCTTACTAGAAATGTTGATTTTAAAATCCTTAAATGTGAGGCTGGAGAGATGACTCAGAGGTCAAGAGTGCTTGCTGCCCTTCCAGAGGACCTGACTTTGGCTCCCACCACTCACACTGGGCGGTTTTCAACTACCTGTAACTCCAGCATTAAGATATGCAGGGCCCTCTTCAGCCTCCAAGGGCAGCTTCACTCACAGGTTTGCATACCCTCCTACAGACACATGCTTGTAGACTCACGCATAAGACTAAGAAAGAAAGGAAAGAAGAATCCTCAAATATTTCCCAAGACTACACAATGTTTAAGTCACACTGGTTCAATGGTTGGTTTTAGTGAAAGTTTCTGATCCTGAGGTAGAAATAAGTACATGGTTATTATATTGATAACTGTATGTGTTTTTCATGAATTTGGTTTCTTATTTAACATAGTTAAATGCTGCATTTCAGAATATATTCTTTTTTTCTTTCAGTTCGGTGCTTTGACTTTTAATATTATGACCATGGTGTTGTCTACATGTAGAGAAAAGTTACAGCCGTGTTCTTGATACTTTTGATTTGGGGGTTTTGCTTAGTATTTCTTCACATGAGTTTGTTTTCATCAGGAAACAGTTCAAGCAGTTTTCACCCTCAATTAGAGACTTATTACACTGACTAAATAAAAAACATAGGTGTGTTATAGTGGCACTGTGGCATAATCCTAAACAAAAGAGTAATTATCTGTGATATTAGTAACAGATAAATAATGGATACTCGATTTGTTGAGGAAAATAGAACAACATTCTAAAGTTAATACATCTGGATCATCAAAAATGACAGAAAATTACAAAGCAGGTCTCCTTGGCCATATCTCCCTCCTGAGTGGCAGGATTTGGGGGAGCTGGCAGTCTGGGCATTGTTTGAGGGTGACAGCACTTGGGCTCTATCAGTGGACATCTCAAACAGAAAGTCCTGCATTAAATGATTTACGTGTAGATAGTCGATCTACAATCTCAAAGCAGCATTGCCCACTGCAGTACCAGTAACAGGTATGTGCTGAAACACCATACTAAATTATGCATGTTTGTTAGTATAATGTTCTTTTGGAATGTATACACTTTAGCCTTGTTCATTCAAATGCTGATTTCTCTCCCCCACTCTGTGGTTTCAATCCGGACATTGCATTGTGATACTTATTCTAAGCATCCTGTCTCAACTTTGTGTAAAGAGGCCAAAATAAAGCAACTAGCCACAGTGTTGAGCAATGAAGAGGAAGTAGGCAGGAGAGGGGAGGAGCCAGAGGACAGGAAAAGAGTGGGAGGCAAAGGGCAAGAGCAGAGCTAGGAGAGCAGAGCTGGAGGAGAGATCCTGGACGGATGTAGAGACATGGACTCGACCTAACATATCACTAAAAGCAAGTATTATGTGGGAAATCTAAATGTTAAGAAACAATAAGGGCTTGGAGGATTAGGATGGAGTAACTATTGCCCAGCATTCTGTTCTAGGTTAATTAAATAAATCCCAGTCTCTGTGTGGTGATTTGGGTATACAGCTGTTTAGCATTAACAGCAGCTTTACCAGAAGATATATCAATAGTAAATATTAATCGCCACTTACAACACATGTTGAGCATTTGTTTAAAGAGCATGAGGCCTCCACACGTCCCACACCAGAACAGGTCCCTTATTTCTTCACAGCATCCGTATAGAGATACATATGGCAATGCCACTCAGGAAGTTTTTACATAAAATGTTACAAATAAAGAAAGCTGTATCAACAGAATTGATAAAATTTCTGAAGGTGTGTTACAGAATACAGGAATTGGGATAACACAAAAATCAATGCAGCAATATCGAGAAACCAAAAGTGCATCCACATGAGTATGTGTGCCTGATATCTGACTAAGATGGAAACATGATTCAATGGGGAAAGGATCATATTTCTGGTCAATGTTGTTGTAATGGTTTCTTAAACAGGCCAAAGAAAACCTGGATCTAAATCTCACCTTTTCTAGAGCTATTAGGTATGTAATAAATAAAGGGTATTTGAAAAACTATAGACCTTTAGGAGAAAATACACGTGACCTCAACTTAGATGCAAAGTTTGAGACAAGAGGCAGAAAGTTAAGGAAAAGGTCATCAGACTTTTGCTAACTAAATAGGCTTGTTCAGAGGAGGAAGAGATGAACCAATAACTTGAAAATCTATTTGCAAATCATGTATCTGTCAAGGGGCTCACTTGTGTATCCAATGTAAAGCACTCATGTCCCACCCCCATAGTGAAAGGACAAAGAACCCACTTTGGAAATAGATGAAAAGGATGTCTAGACAATTACCCAAAAAGATCTGAAGATAGAAGTAAGCACATACACACACACACAAAGAATTTTAAAAACATTAGCCATCATGGAAATGCAAGCTAAAGTCAAGATGAGTTCCCTTTATACACCTATCAGAGACTAAAAGGAAACACCAATAAATATGTAACGCAGGCAAGGGTAGAGAACTGTGGTAACTCCTGTTGCTGGAAGGAGAATGTAAAATGGTTCAACCTTTTGGGAAACAGGCAGCTTTTATTCAATTAAGCATATACTAAGCCTAAAATTTAACAACAAACCTGGGTATTTGTTATAGACAAATAAAAAACGACACCACAAAAAATGTGAATATTCATGTCAGCCTTATTTTTGATAGCTCCAAACTCTAAGCAACCGCTCTGTAGGTGAACAAATTGTACTTATGATGAGAATTATTTACCAGTAAGAAAAAAGTTATTAATATGATTTAGGTAGATCTCCAGGGCACTGTGTTATAGAAAAGAATCCAGTCTCATAATGTTGCATCATTCAGGATGCTACTTGTATGGCATTTAGAGGAGTAGGAAAAGTGAGGAAAGACAAACCAATGGTTATCAGAGACTAAGACTAAGAAGAGTGGCAAAAGTCAGCATGAGGAACAAAAGTCACTATGGCAACAGATAAGTCCTGTATCCTTATGCAGAAGGGTGATATGAATCTCTATATATGGTACAATCCAGAGAATTAGACACAAAAACATGAAGAAGGAAAAAGATATAGGTTCTTCAGAACCAGTGAAATCAGAAGAAGCTCTATGATTAAATAGAAGCAGAAAGAGAATAGCAGTGCCAAATTTCCTGGTTTGATAATTTAGTATGGTTGCATTAGATGGTGTTGGAGAAGGCTGGGTAAAGGAATGCACTGGAGATCTTCACACTGTTTTTGCAAACTCCTGTGAGTCTTATTTCAAAATAAGTTTGTTTGTTTTTAGTGTATATGTGGGCTTGGGGAGATGGCTCACTTGGCAAAGTGCTTGCTGTTACAAGCATGAGAACCTGTTTAGATGCCCAACATTAACTTAAAAGCCAGGCTTGGCAGCAGGCCTCTATAGGCTCAACCTCAAAAAGGCAGAGACAGGTGGATCCCTGGAGCTCAGTGTCAGCCATTCAGTGAGCTCTGAATTCAGTGAGAGACCCTGTCTCAAAGCAGTAAAGTGCCTGTTCCCATTACTATGGAACCCACTTGGACACTGCCTCTGATATGAACTGATTGGCCTGCTCTTTGATCACCTCACCCTGAGTGGGGAGCATCCTTACCAGGCCACAGAGGAAGACAATGCAGCCACTCCTAATGAGACCTAATAGACTAGGATCAGAGGGAAGGAAAAGAAGACCCACCCCCCATCAGTGGACTTTGGGAGGGACATTCGTGGAGATGGAGGGGAAAGGGAGGGTTTGGGAGGGGAGGAGGGAGGGAGCTACAGGGGGATACAAAGTGAATAAAGTGTAATTAATAAAAAAACAAAACAAAACAAACCAGTAAAGTGGTGCAACGGGTGCTTGCCACCAAGTCCGAAGACCAGAGTTTGAATCTCAGTGCCACATGACAGAAGGCAAGAGCAGAATCCCACAAGTTGTTCTCTGAGTACTACACACATGCTATTGCATGCAATTATATTCACACATACACACATGCACACACACACACACACATATATACACACAAGCTTGCACACAGATGCATGCCACAAATACACACTATGTAAATACAAAACCCAGCCCTTGGGAAATAGAGGCATAGGAGTTTCTGAGAATTTGAAGCCAAACTTGGTCTATGTGTCTCATTCCAGGCCAGCCAGGACAACAAAGTCTGTCTCAAAAAAAATATTATAATAAAATGAAGAGTCGCTCAGGAGCATACCCAACCACCACAAGCACACACGAATATGTATGTGAACAGACATATGCACACATGAGTACATATACATGCAGGCACACACATATACACACATATGTGTGATACAGCAAGCTCAAGTTTGTATGCACAGCCACACTGATTCTAAATAGAAACTAAGCATAGAGACTACTATTGAAATCCATGACACAACAAAATGGATCTGTGATGTCTCTGACAGTGCGAGATCTCTTGACCACTGGAAGAGGACAGAAATGGCGTAACTGTTCTGAAAACAACTGGGCAGCTTCTGATTTGATCTAGCACACCCTCGTAGCCTACTGCACTCATTGTTTTCTAGAAACAATGTTTTTAAACCTAACAGGATAAAAATAACTCATGGGGAAAATTAGAGCCTGGAAATTGCTTTGGAAACAAAAGGACAAAGTAAGAAGATTTGAAGTTAATATTGGAGGCTTTGTTGGAGATTAAACTTGGAGCAGTAGACACCCACACTGGAAATCGAGTTGCATTTTGTGAGGTCAAAGCCAAAGGTCATAATTTTGACTCTAATTGTTTTTTGGTATTTGTAATGCTTTTTGTTATTTGTAATTATTTATATTAATAATTAAACTCTCAGGAATTTGAAGTTCTGGTCTTTGTGTTGTTAAAACAAAATCCATGAGGTTGGGGAGATAGCTCAGCACTTAAGAGCCCTTGCTGCTAGAGCAGAGGACCCAGAATTGCTTCCCAGCACCCACGTCAGCCAGCTCCAGGAGAGCCTTCTGGGGCTCTCTTCACACCCGAACGAACAGGCACCCTCATACATATGTACACACACACACACACACACACACACAACAAATCTTTGAACTCAAAATTCTTCAAGTTTAAAATTTATATCCTTATTATTCTCTTCAAAAATTTTTCTTTAAAATCCCAGGGAATTTTCTATTGGGAAATGCTATAATTGTTACCTTGCAGATGAAATTTTGTATGTATGTTTTAGCATATTGGAAATATGCCTCTGCTCAGGATTTCAAATGCTTCCCCTGACAACTAAGAGCAAACTCCTCTAAAGATGAAGTAGAAACAAAGGTCATAATCTCTCTAGATAACTTTCTTTTTTGTCCTGCAGAACATTTGCTAAAATTCTCCATCTCTCTTGTAAATTAAAGATTAAGGCAAGGGCATAAGGAAATTGGATATTGGTGGTGTGGAAGACAAGGATCAGATCTTGAATGAATATTCAGCGCCCCAGATTCTAGACACTGATGCAGCTGCTCTTGCAGCAAATGGACTGCAACTACATATTCTGAATTATTGAAGCAGTGGCTTGAAACTATTCAGTAGATCAGATGTATTGCCTTCCTCCGTGAGATTGATGAGAATTCAGCTCTGCTTGCCACACTCCAGTGCAGAGGGCTGGAGGGCATTTAACACACTGAGAAAGGTCAGCGTCAGACTGTATCAGTTTCTGAACCTAAGAAATTCCAAACTCCTTGCTACCCATTAAAATGAATGAAGAAAAGCTGTGTTGTGATGTGTAGCGTCCCAAAGACTTGCTTGAGGCAAGGGAAAGAAGCTCCGATGCTTAGCCTGCGAGACTCTCTTCAGCGCCTTCCAGAGCATATAAAGAAAGCCTGGTGCTGTGTGCTCTCATCCCTGGGACATTATCATCTCACAAGTTATATGCAGTTTAAATAATGGAGATTCCAACATGGAAAACACATTACTGCAGTTGGCCCTACTTTCTCGGCAGATATTCCAAAAACAAAATAGCAAAAATGATGTTCTGATTTGAATTGATTGCGCAATGGATTTTTCGTGCCAAGGACTGGAGCCGGAGTCGGAGCAGGCAAGAGGCCACAGCGATTTTTGCAAGGATACTAGCTCCTAAGCAAACATTCCACCGAGATCAAAGGTGACAGCTCCGAAGCTGGGCTTCGCTGTTTGAGCCGCAGCAGTTCTTCATTGCACGTCACAGTTTTACATGCAGGGTAAACCCTCCACTACAGATGCGTGGAACTGTTGCTCCGGCTGAAGCGGTGTGGATATGATGGGAAGACTGTCTCCCCACCCCTGGTTATTTGCTTCTCATTAGAATATTTGATTGGTAAAGATTACAATTGGTCCGGTTCTTTTCCACAATTTTTTTCTTTCTTAGTGTTCCCTAACACGAAAGATTATGCATAACTCATCATAGCTTTTACTAATTTTGCCTCTTCTGGTGGAAGGAAATGAGGGAAGGCAAACACATACACACACACACACCACCACACACACAGCACAGCACAGCTTATAGCCTTACAGTTGACATCCAAAATTATTTCTAGTGTCCTCATCCATATTAATTATAAAGCTCAAAATAAAATCTTCCATTGAGACACCATGATTGGCAAGCTCCTAGAGAAAGAAAGAGAAATATTTATTAGTAGTAATTTGGAATACCCAAGGTAGTTTAAAAGAGGAGTGGTAGCCAATGAGATTTCACTGCCACACTGTTACTGGTTAATAGCTGACACATTTGTAAGAATTTATTTAACAGAAATCATTTATGAGACACACATTTGAACTTTTCACTTAAGGCTTTTAACCAATGATGTGGCATGTACTGTGTCCCTTTCCTGTATCATTTGGTTTCCCCCATGACACAAAAGATAATTGTTGTGAAACCATTGTTTATTCTTCCCATAATTTTTCCATGTTGCTTTTAAAATGTTTATTGTGTTTATTTGTATGTATGTGTGTGTGTGTGCATCTTTGCCCGTGCAGGTGTGCATGACTGTGAGTGTGGAGGCCAGAGGCTGGCATTGGGTGTCTTCATCTATGACTCTTTACCTTATTATTTTTTGAGACAAGGTCTCTCACCGAACCTGGAATTCATTGTCCCTCTCCCCAGTGCTGGGATTACAGATGTGGTCACTTGTACTCCTTTTTTGTGAGCATGCTCGGAATCCTAACTCAGGTCCTCATACTTGAACAATAAGCAGCTTACTTATTTCCTCTTCCTCGTGACTTTTCATCGCAAGTGTGTTTAAGATAAAACAGTATACTGTTTGATGAAGAAAGGTGAAGATTTGCAAATGATAACCATTGTAGAGTCCATTCTATTATTGAATTGTTCAAGCAATGACCTGCTTCAAGAGGCAGCCACACTGTTGCTGCTAAGTGTAGGTGTATCAGTTACTTTTCTATTACTGTGATAAAGCACCGTAAGCAAAGCAACTTTTAAAATAAAGCATGCAATTAGGCTTGTGGTTCCAGAGGGTTAGAGTACATGGTGATGGTGCAAAGGAATGGTGGCAAGAACAGCTGAGAGCTCACATGCTGATCTCCAAGAAGGGGGCAGAGCTCACAGTGGGAATGGAAAATGTCTTCTGAAACCTTAAAGCCTACCCCAAGTACCACACCTCCATCGGCAAGACCACACCTCCTAATTATTTTAAAACAGTACCACCAACAGGAAACCAAACATTCAAATATCTGAGCCTATGGGGCCTTTTCACATTCAAATCACCACAATAGATTATTCATTTTCACTATCACATGAAGTCACATTGTGGGACTACTGTATCAGAAGACACATGGACATGTAATTCAAGCCTTTACCAATTCACACTAAAATTATTGGCCAGTAAATCTATTTTGAACAGGGTTATTTCTTGGTGGATTATAATCCTTCATAAGAAGCAAGTAAATAAAGATCCCTGAGGTCCTTGGACCCTTGGAGCAGGGACAGTAGGGTCTTTAGTCAGCCATGTCTTTGGATCTATCCATTGTTATTTTTTATCTTTTATTCCTTTGTTTTTATGACATCCCCCAAGCCCCCTCCCACAGCAGCAGGTTTTTATCACACTACACCCTGTTCACAATGACATTAAATGAACATGATCTGAGTTTGGAATTCTGGAAAGGAAAAACATTTTTTCCCTAATGGACAGAGCTGGCATTTTAAACTGAATCACATCTGGGTTTAAATCCTGATTCTCCTATTTTCTAATTTTGAGATCTCAGATAATTAACTCTCATGTGTTCCAGATCATTTTTCTTTGAAAAGATGGAAATAGGACCATGTGTTCGTAGGAATGACAGCTTTGTTAAATAGAATAAGATATTGATGCTCAGCATAACGTTTTGGCCCATAAAGGCTTTGCAATATTCAAGAAATACACAGATTGACGAATAAACAACCAAAGGAGCGAGCAGAGAAGCCACAAGAAAAATGCCGCCAGAACAACGATGGAAATCAGATGTCTGTACCTTTAGTAGAGGCTACTCTGGTGCCACAAAGGCTCAGTGTCCCTTCTTCGCGGGGTGTTACACCACATAAAGTAGTGTCCTTAGACCTGGATGGCATGGCAGTTTGCTTTACGCAGTCCTAATCGGGGCATGTAAGAATGTTCACATTGCAGCCAGCCCTGAGGAGACAGGATAAGCTGGGGTTGGATGGAAGGGAAGGAGGTCCTCCCCTGTTGGTGGACTTGGAGGAGGTGGGGAAGAAGGAGATGAGGGAGGGAGTCTGAGGGTAGGAGGGACTGAGGGAGGGGGCTACGCCTGGGATTCAAAGTACCTAACCTGTGATTGAGATAAAAATAAATAAATTAAAAAAAAAAAAAGAATGTTCTTCTTGACAGGAATCAGAAAGGCACTGATATGGAGGTTCTTTCCCAAACAGGAGCTTCTCAACAAAGAGCCCTCTTCCAAGATCCCTGGTAGGAAACTGACACACAGCTGTCAAGAAAGCTGCCTCCGGTGACAGCCGGACTTCCCAAGCAGGACTGGGCTGGAAAGGCCTTAGGTGACCTGCTGTCACCACAGCAGCCAAAAGTAATGCTAACTTTTTGACAGTTCTTCACTGATTGGCTGCATTTCTAACCCTGTTTGCATGTTCATATCTAGCCAATCATGGCCTAGCTAACACTCCATATGGACTCCTGCCCTGGAGAGGAAGTTCACCAAAGGGGGACTCTTCAAAGGCTTGCTGTGGCTAAAGATTCAGCCAAAGGATGCAGGCAGAGGGGCTGATTCTTGTTTCAGCCACCAGAGACTGGTAACTTCAAGCTTTGAGACCTGCTGGTAGCAGATGACCTTCCACTAGAATTTCTGTCAGTGACTTGTGGTATGACTTGAAGGCTTCCTATGCAAGGATCTGCTATCAGCTAGCACCCCCAAAGTTCTTCAAGAACACAGGGCTGTAATACTTGCAACTTCTAGCATAGGCATCCCAAATCCCATCGAGGGATTAGAACCGGGACACTTAAATATACTGTATGTCATCCTGTTACCACCAAGGATATCAGAGTTCTTACTTCCTATATAAATTGTTACTCTCTCATGACTGATCATGTAGGGGTCCCTGCAATTGTCAGCACAGGCAGGGAAATGAACCATGACAAGAAGGAAAACCCAGTTCAGCCCAGATTAGTTAGTGTTGAGTCAAAATTCTAGAGAGTTTGGCCCCAGGTGGTTTATTGTAAGTGTATTTGAACATAGTACAATTTGGGGAAAGGTTTTCCGATGTAGTGCAATCCCTGGTGCACAAGGAGGCATAATTACACAAAAATCAACTCAAAGTACATATTGTTTCTTCCGAGAAGTTGGTTTCTAGAAGTAGGCTACAGGTATTAGCTTAAGGGCCTAGACATGGATTTGGTGTGGTCTCAGTCATACAGACAGCACAGAGCTCATTTGGGGCTAAAACTTACATGTAACAACCCCCCAAGGGTGGTTCTATTGACTGAGAAATGCAGCTGAAGATTAAGGTCTAGGTAAGGAGAGTCTGGGATAAACATCCTAAGGGCTTTGGATGAGGTCTGTCTCTATAGAGAGAAAGCGTCACCAGGTCATTAATGTCTGCTCCCAGCATTCCGGGTGGAAAACAGGTATTTCCTCCTCTAAAGAGATGACTCTAAAGAGATGACAGTCCTGGTTTCTGTAGTCATTTGTGGATGCAAGGACTTTACACTCTTAAAATCAAAGCTGCCCTTGTTTGCCTACTCTCTTACAGGGAGGAGAGACAAGAACCTGACTGGGAACAGGAGTCAGTCTCTACTGCCCCATCAATGTGACAAATGTGAAGCCTTTGTGCTTTGAGTGTCCTGACACAGTCATCCTGACAATTACCTTTGATTGTCAACTTGATGAGATTCAGAATCACCTTGGCAATAAACTGAAGGGCATGTCCATGAGGGACTTTCAAAACTGGGTTAACTGAGGTGAGAAGACCCACCCTGAGAATGGGTGGCGTTTCTCTGTGGGATCCTGGGACTAATAAAGGAGAAGAAAGGGCGGGGGCGCTGAGCTGAGCATCACCGTCCATCTGTATCTGCTTCCTGACTGTGAATACAATGGGACAAGCTGCATCAAGCTCCTGCCACCACGGCTTCCCCACCCGAATAAACAACAACCTTGAAATGTGAGCCAAGATAAGTAAGTCCTTCCTTCTTTCCTTCCTTCCTCCCTTTCTCTTCCTTCCTTCTTTCCTTAAATTGCTCTGGTCAGGTATTTTGTCACTGTAAAGGAAAAGGAGCTAACACGGTTGCCTTGTTCAGTGTTGCTGCTTTATCTCAGATACGCATCATGCAATCATTCATAGAACTTTGAAAAGCTAAGGCCCTTCACAACTACCAAGCACATCTGCATAGGCCACCAGCTTCTCTTCTGCGGGAACAGACTAGTTACTTTTCTCCTTGTTGGGGAGAAACATCTTAAGGGAAAGGGGGTTATTTTTGTTTACAGTTCAACTTTGGGTACAGCCTGGTATGGTGGGGAAGTTATCACAGCCATTGTGTTGGGCAGCTGCTCACCTTGCCTCTGCAGTCAGGAGAAGGGTGGATAGCAAGTGAAGCCCAGATTTAACATCTCAAGGCTACCTCCTGTGACCTATTTCCTCCAGAGAAGATCTATCTCCTAAAAGTTCCAGTACCTCCCCAAAAAGCTCCACCAGCTAGAATTCAGATGTCACTACACGTATGTCTGTAGGGGACACTTCACATGCAAACCACAGTACTATCCTTTCTTCTTCCCTACCATCCAGGCCTTTCCTAGCCTTCCAGTACTTTCTAATCTTTGTTTTTCAAAACATCTACTTGCTAAAATGAAGACGTTTTGTGAAATCTATGTTCTGGACAATCTCAAGAAAGTAGTCATCTTGCTTGACCATTCAGCAGAGATAGAACAAGCTTTATTCATCTTATACACAAGACCAACCCGTAAGATTTGTACAGTGAAATATTTCTCTCAGGCATCACTGATCCATTCTATGGATCAGTGCATGGACCTTAAACTTGTGAGTTTCCATTTCTTTTGCTATAACAGGCCAAAGTTTAATGAAAGAACAAGAGAAAAATGGGCTCTATTCTACAAGATTCTGACTTCTGTATGTTGAGCTTGATAAACGGTGGTCATTCTGGCCCCCTTTTACCGTTTTTATGTCTAGATTGTCTAGGAATTGCTCATGGTTGTGTTTAGATGATGATTCTAAATCTAGATACGTAGATAATCCCAGGTAGAGGGGACTTCTATCTGGAAGCTTCCCTCCAGTACCTGAGTGGTATTCATCTTAATACTCTCTACGGGGAAACTGTACCACCCATGGCCTGGCAGTTTCCCATAGCATTTTGTCCAGCTGCTCTTCTCATTACTAGAAATCTCTGAAATACAGAGCAGTCAGACTCTGACCTGCTGTCTTTGTAGCACCCTTAAGCCCAGCAGGCTAGTAAGAAAACAATCAATACACAAAATAGGTATTATACGACATGTGACATACACAAGTTACAAATTTCCAAGCTTTAGACTACACTATGTATCCTCCACAGTGGCTGGGGATATGAAGAGCCCTAATGCAGCTATTCTAAGGATGTCTGTGGCCTCCTTTCTCATGGAGTATCCCTGAATTGTCTAGTTCTGTCTCCCTTATTCCATGTGACCACCACTCATTTCTTTCCAGAGTCACAGGCAATCTTTCTTGTCTACTATTTACTTTCAGGTCTATGCTTTGTTCTCTCAAATGCTAGAATACGCATATGGAATCATTCTTGAGCTGGAAGACATGAAGTAAAACCTATTTCCTTTCCAAGAACAAACACGTCAGTGTTGCATCTCTTTTGTGCTCCAAGAGTCTCATCTCCTCACAGCAACCTGGCCTCTGTGCTCTTAGGATCCTCCCCGTGAAGACAGAGGAGCAAAAGCCATCATCTGCCTACTTAATTCTACATCAGAATCAGGAGCCTGTTCTGCTTACATAACAATAAGTTCTGAGTCTGCTGTGTCTTTAAAATGCCATCAAAACCTGGGCTCATTCTGTCTTTTTGCTGTGTGTACTTAACATAAAGATTTTTTTTTCTTCCATTTGCACGATCACTAGCATACCTCCATGCATCACATCTGTGTTGAGGAAGAAAGAGAGCATAAGACTAATGTGCCATCTACTCACGGGGCTTCTCTTCTGAAAAATTCTCCCACCCCCCCAAGCCTAAATTGTTATTATTCATGAATATAACTGTGTCTCCTGGACAAGCCAGTCTGCAACCACAGCTGGGATGCCAGGTAGTTTAATTTTCTACCCTTTAAAATAGATGAAATATATTTTACAAATATATCACATCTTCTATTGAAGTCTGCATTAATTTAAGGGAATTACATTCATGGACTGTATATACCGCTGTGCATATAATGCTATGTGTGTCTGTTACATTTTATATTAGATTTGACGAGGATCCCTAAGGCACTACAAGTAGTTCTCAAGTGGTAAACATTTTTATAGAATAATTTCTTAAAGATCATACTGCAGGGCTAGAGTATGCAAAGGGTTTAGGAGAAGATGGCAGGGAGGCAACAATGGGAAAAGAATACTAGAAATGAAGGATAGAAGGGAAGAAACAGAATCAGATAGCAGGACAATAAGTTAACAGCCTCCATAAGTGCTTGTTTCTCGAAATCAGAGTCAGCGCGCATTCTGTCTCTTCTTCCCAGGGTGTTGATGAGGATGCTGCAGGGAGAGAAAAACATCCAGATGTTTCAGTGCCTCCATAAAAACACATATGTAATTTTTTAAAAGAGAAAAATTATTGATTGCATTCTACTACATAAGAATATTCAACCACAGACAAAAATATCTCTTCCTTCTTTGTCTCTAAGGAATTCAAAAGAAGCAATGAGCTTTAAACTGTGTCCAGAAGTCTGCTAACAGGGTGCTCCACACAAAAACTAGTGGGAATCCAGCTGTAGATGTAGCTCAGTCGGTAGAGTATTTGCCTAGCTGGCACGAAGGCCATGTGTTCCACGCCTCACATCACATATACCAGGAATGGGGGGTGCACACCTGTAATCCCAACACCTAGGAGGTAGAGGCAGGAGGATCACAAGTTCCAGATCATCCTTAACTACATAATGAGTTCAAGGCTACTCTTGCCTAAAAGTGAAAAAATAAAATAAGTGTGAGTCAAAAGTGCTTTGCTCACCTCACTCCTATACTTCAAACAGAGATCATTGTCCTCCCTCCTTCCATTGTTCATTTTCTTCCTACACACATGCACACACACACATACCAAACCTCAATTTCCCCATATTGTTTTGGGCAAATATACACATTTTCAAAAGAGCAATGTATTTTTTGCAAGTAAAAGCAAAATATTAAAATATTAGAGGGCCTAGGTTAAGGAGAGGAACGCCTTTAAGTTATTCATTTTAGTTTTATCTTTTTAAAAATTAAAATGGGACAGAAATAACCCATTCCAATGTCTAGTTCTCTTTTGTAGCAGCTAATATCCTCATGCATGAAAATACACATATAATTTACCACACACTTATTATGCAATCCTGAAATAGTAGCAAAAATGTTATTTCCATTTAAGGTTTATGTCTCTAACATCTTAATACGACATTATAGCTTTCATTTTCAAAAGCACTTCAAAATCCATTTTTAATATTTATCCATATACCATGATTCCACAATTATAAGTATGTTGTAAGCTTATAATATTGCTCATAATTAATACATTTAGAAGAAATCTCATGAATAGTGTTTAACATTTTATCACAGTAGGATGGTCACATTTTAAATTCATTAATTCACTCAACTTACTCCTCTGCACTGGAGATGTGTGAGTATTTGTGATCACTTTTTTCCTCTCTGCGGTCTGTGCTAAAGAGACTAGGGATAGACTCTGTCATCTTCTCCACAAGCTGCCACCATCGTTGTGGTATCTGGCACATGGTTAATGTCCAGCAAACGTTTCAGAATGAGTGGGTAAAATCGGCCTTCATCTTCAACACATGTCTGCTTTCTGCTATACTTTTTGGCAGCTACACAGCTGATTCCTCTCTCCCGAAGAGTGATTCACTGCCAGATGGGTGAGGCACAACTGGAATGCCATCTGCTTGGAGTCTGAGACAGAAAGCTCACATGTTCAGGGCCAGCCTAGGAAATTTAGTGAGATCCTATCTCAAAATAGAATTTCACAAAAAAGCAGGGGATGTTGGGGAGGGGGAAGGGATGAGGGTGTGAAGATGTTCTGTCAGCTACAGAGTTCTTATGTAGAATGCACAAAATCATGGTGTAATTCCTTGTGGCCCAATAAAAAAACATATAAATGAATGAATGCTCCTTTTCTTTACTTCAGAACTTGAGGCTTGAAGGATAATTCCATATATTTCACAGTATTGTGTGAAATTTGCTTGTACACAAAATATATATATGGAGAGAGAGAGATTAAACTAGAAATAAAATTTATCAGAAATTAAAATTAAAACCCTCAAGGCAGGCAAACCATGAACCTTGCAGCTGTCTGTGGGGAGAAATTGGAAAAGAGAAGGAAAAAGGAAACACACTATTTGAGATAATCCAGCATTGAAACAGGGCAAGGAGGTTTTTTTTTTTTTAAAGGTACAAACTATCAGAAAAAAACATCTGTAGGCTCTGGTAGTATCTGAGGGAAAAAGACAAAAGAAAAAGGACTATTACTGGCTAAGAAAAGTGATCAAACCCAGCCATAGCACAGGACAGCTGGTGGGGACTGCACTAGAGCTAGGAATTCTGGGAAGGAAAAGTACATTTTCTTAAAGTGGACCTGCCTGGCTAAGAGACCAGGTCTTTGACCTACCCAACCGAATTAGAGGAGACAAGGGCTGTCTCTGTTAGAGAGAAATCCCATTCTTTGTTAGAACACAGTGAATACAGAGCCTCTGCCTTACAGTTTCATCAAGCCTGACCTCTGGATACTCAGCAAAGTCCGCCTTCTTTTCCCCGTCTTTCTTCTCTTTGTGTGTTGGACGTTCAGGGCTTTCCCATTCGTTCTCTGTGGCCTCCATCTCGCACATCTTCCGTGGGGGTTCTCGCTGACCTCCACCTCAAGATCTGCCTGCTTTCCTGTACTCTCGCTCCAATGGCCTGGCATCCTCTCCCCCTTTTCTGTGTCTCCCTTCTCCTGGAGGTGCTGAGATTTACAGTTTGCCTCCCTTGTTGTTTTTCTCGCGGATGCTAATAAACCTGTCTCCAAACTTCCTTCCGGACACATTTCTAAATTCTGTTATTGACCATACCAAGTACCCAAAAGAGGGAACTGCATTTCTCCAGTAACATACCAGTCTGTCTTTGGTGCCCTATCTGGAGTTGAAGAGACATTTCTTTATGTCCCCTCCCCACTCCCACCCATCCCCCCCAAAAAACATCAAACAATAGGTTTACTAAATTGTTTTCCTCTTTCAAAGAAGATAAGCAGGGCATGGTGTTGGCACTGGGAGTTTCCACGGGTTCCCTGGGGTTTTAGGTTCATTGTGTATATTCAAAAATAAGCAGACTGTTTCTCCAACCAAGGACCATGTATGGATATAACCTAGAACCCCTGCTCAGATATAGCCCATGGTAGCTCAGCATCCAACTGGGTACCCTAGTAAGGGGAACAGGAACTATTTATGTCATGAACTCAATTGCTGGCTCTTCGACCCACCCCCACCCCCCGAGGGAGGAGCAGCCTAGCTAGATCCCAGAAGAGGATATTGCAGCCAGCCCTGAAGAGACATGATAAGTTAGGGTCAGATGGAAGGGGGGGAGGTCCGCCCTTTTCAGTGGACTTGGAGGGGGGCAGGGAGAAGACGAGGGAGGGATGGAGAGAGTGGGAGGGAATGAGGGAGGGGGCTACGGCTGGGATACAAAGCACCTAACCTGTGATTAACATAAAAATAAATAAATTACTTAAAAAAAAAAAAAGAAGCTACAAGATCCTGAATCAGCTATTTTGGAAGATTGGTGGCCACATAAAAATGAGCCAGGTGGGGAACACTGAGAAGACGGGCCATGCGGGTGAACATGAAGAAGCTGGTGGCGGTCCTGAGGGCAGACTGCAGCAGGTCGCCGGCCACCGCGGCCTGCATGGACTTGTGTAGGTTTTCTTCAGGCAAAAGACATAAAGGTCGGTACACTGGCGGGAGAAGACAAATCTGGAAACAAATACTATGAGGACAACAAGCAAATTTTTGGCCACCACCGATGGGTCATATACACTATTGAAATGAATGACAAAAACACATTCTGGGATTTGGACGGAAACCTGGTGCCTCCTGAGTGGCACCTCTGGCTTCGCCGCATGACTGACGACCCTCCAACAACAAAACCACCAACTGCTTAGAAATTCATCTGGGTAAACCATAAATTCAGCGTGACTGGCCCTCCGGAGCAATGTGTTCCCTAGCCCACCACTCAAAAGAAGATTCATGAATGGGTCTCACCTTCGACACCTTACAATGGAGGCCAGTTCGGGCATGTCAGGATGGTGCAGTGCTTCCTTTGGAATCACACCTCTACAGCTGACCATGCACATGATTGAAGCTGCTTGACCAAAATAAATAGACAGACAAACAAAGAGTCGGTGAACATATCCTTTCCTAAAAAACTGAAGTTTCAAGTGTGAAAATACATTACTGGAGTATGAAAATTGTCACTGTGACAGATTAAGACGGGCCTGGTTTCTTGTGGACATTCCATATACATCAAGACTTTATGGATCATTTCAAAAAATCATTATAGCATGCTAGGTTAAAATTCAATTGGAGACACCGTGGTCACTGGAATGAGAATGTCCCTCTTAGACTTCTATGTTTGAATGCTTGGTTCTCAGCTGGTAGAAATGTTTGGGAAATATTAGAAGAGTTCTGCTGGGCTCCATGTTTTCAAAGCCTCTCTCTCTCTCTCTCTCTCTGTGTGTGTGTGTGTGTGTGTGTGTGTGTATGTGGTGTGTATGTGTAACAGTTTGGGACTTTGAATATTGTACCGAAGTTTCAAGACTGAAATACATTTTCAATGTGAGTGTTTTAGTGCTTTGTTCTCTATGACAATATTGGAACCTAAAATAATGGTTGTAACTTTGCTTTCCAAAAACAAAGGGAGAAATATCTTCTCCTTAAAACATCCAATACCCCTAATTTTCCAAAGATTGTTAAAATGATGGCCTTAGTACTTTTCTGTTAAGAACCAATAATCCTATTCAATAAATTCAATGTGAGTAAAGAAAGTGAGTGCCACATTTGGCTTAGGCTGTGAATGTCTCTAAAGACATACTGACACCATCCATGTTGCATTATGAGTAGGCTTCTCGGGCCACATAAAGAGGCAAATTTTAATTTACGATTAGACTGAATAGAACAGTGTCTATGGAGAAGAGGGCAACAATGTAAAGGAATGAGATAGGAGGACTCGGAATGCCACACTGACAACCCCAAATTTTCTTCTGTTTGTTCTGCTAAGGTGAAAGCAATAACAAGCCATCATGCACCTACTGTGTATTAATTCCCACAACTTGTCAGCGTGTTTAAAAAACAAATGTCCAGGAGAGATCCAAGATGGCTGCCCCAGGAGGACACTGTGTCTGAAGAGCAGGACAGTAGTGTAGGCACAGCGACCGGGAGACGGAGATCTCGGACCTAAAACACCAGCGTTTGCGACTGTCAGGTGATCGGAATTCCTACGGTGGGGAAATCAAGTGGAAAAGTTCAAGGGACACCCAGCTATTCCCAGGAAAAAATCCGGAGGGAGACAGGCTGCGCACAGCTGGGCTGGGCGCCTAAGCCGCCATCTTGGGCTGGGGCACACGGTACCTCGGATGGACTGAGTTTCACCCAGATACCGCGACGGGCTGCACTGCGCGGGACCACAACCCTCTGTGCCAGTGGCCGCCACTTTGGGCTGGGGCACAAGGTACCCCGGACTGACTGAGTTTCACCCAGATACCGCGGGCTACACCGGTCAGACCCACACCCCTAGGCACACCCAGCCACCACCCCGGATTGGGACCCATAGTATCAGGTCCAGATCGAGGTGCCCCAAATACCATCTTAGACCGTGGTACACAGCCCCTGACCCAGAAGGAGGCGCCAAGACTCCAGTCCAGAAGAGAGCCTTTAGCAGCAAGCTCAGGGCAGAGCTCAGAGCCTCCTGACCAGAGCAGCACCCCCAGCGGTCATATCAAAGGGGGACACAAAGCCTCTGGCTAAGAGGGAAGAGCCAAACCTCCAGACCACAGGGGAGACCAGCCTGTGGTGCTCACAGCCTTAAGCACAGAGCACGAAGCCAGGCACACAGATCCCACAACAGAGCTCAACTGAGGCAACAACACACACTATCAAACCACTAGAACTCCCTGATCTTCTTGAAGAATAATCCTGACACAAGAGATTGACAGTTCCAGTCTGAAATTGAGCCTTAAAGCACAAACAGCTCCTTGATTATATATAAACAAATGCCCAGAAATCAGGGAAAGAACTCACCCAACGAAAATCAGGACACCATGGCCCCACCAGAAACACACAAAAGCAATAAAGATTTTAATGCAGCGGAGACACAGGAAAATTATATTAAAGCTATAATTATGCAGATATTAGAGGAACAAAAGGAGGCACAAAAAGAGGAAATGAACAGGGCCCTCAAGGAAATTAAGAAGGATTTAACTGCCCACATAGAGGAACAATTAAAGCTAGACAGAGAGGAAACAACCAAAATAGGAGACACAGTCAATCAGATGAAGGAAACGGTACAAAGCATGAAAACAGAATTAGAATCTATAA
>CM053744.1:76745946-76769530 GCA_028658305.1 Pachyuromys duprasi
ACACAAAAAAAGAAATAATAAAAAAAAAAAGACCAAACTGAGCAGGGCACAGGGGTCTTTATGAGACAGTTTCTACAATCAAGGACCATGTGTGGATGTGGCCTGGAACCCCAGCACAGATGGGGCCCATGATAGCTCGGTGTAGGACTGAAGACCCTACTGAGGGAAACAGGGACTGTTTCAGTCATGATCTTGATGGCTGACTCTTTGACCCTCCCCCATACAAGCCGGGGAGTGACAGACTGGCTAGATCCCAGGGGAGGACATTGCAGCCAGCCCTGAAGAGACAGGAGAAGCTGGGGTTGGATGGAAGGGGAGGAGGTCCTCCACTGTTGGTGGACTTGGAGGGGGCGGGGAGGAGGGAGATGAGGGAGGGAGTGGGAAGGTGGGAGGGAATGAGGGAGGGGACTATGCCTGGGATTCAAAGTACCTAACCTGTGATTGAGATAAAAATAAATAAATTAAAATAAATAAATAAATAAATAAAACAAAAACAAACAAACAAACAAAAAAAGATCTTGTGTGAGTCTCTCATGACAATAAAGTTCACTGCTTTCTGGGGATTTAGCCTGATTAAATGGGGACAAGGTCCTTGAGCCCCAGTAATGATGGCCAGAGGGAGCAATCCTTTTTCCATCTCTTTCTCCCTCTCTCCTCACCCAAGATTATTGTCTTCAATCTGTACCTCCCAAACAAGCGAAACACATTTTCCCAGGGCAAGATCTGGTTTCTCATCTAACCCCTAAATCCAGCTTCACTGGGTGGAAAGGAAGACAGAAACTTCACCAGTAAATAAAATAAATTTACTGTGGTAAAAAAAAATGTATCTGAACTGGTGTCTGTGGGTGGCTGGTTCCCTTTAATGTATGTTGCCACCTCTTTCATACATATCATTTTAGTGACACACAGCTTTGCGATCCCTTAGCATCAACTCCAAGAAGTGATGCTTTCAAATAATACTGCAGTTCTCAGAAGGGCTCTGATAGACACGGTTCCCTCCTGCTATAAGAAAACCACAGAGTATTTTTTAAAAATAGAATTATTTGCCATTAAAGAATAATTAATATCTGATTCTTCTCCACACATTAAGACGAACAAACACAAACAGTGGGGAACTTTTCAAAATGTAAGGAAATAGTGCTTTCATGTATTAGACAAGTAGTATGAAATGCAAACTGGGAAAAAAATGAGGGTAAGCTCTAAGAACCCTCTGGCCTCATACCTGAAGGTATTTGGGGGACTGTCATGAGGAGAGAGTTAGGCAAAGCAGAAACAGGATGGCAGAATACAAATTCCAGTGAAGCTAAGGCACCTTAAGTATGAAGCACTGAAGATTAGAAGGTCAAGAGAGTAGAGAAAAGCTCCAGACTTTAGCAAAAGTGATCTCTGATTCTGTTGGTGCCAGTAAGCTGTACCTGTATAGGATGAAACTATACAGTACCAGTACATGAGAACAAATAAAGAGACATTATACAGAGAGAGACTTTGGAACACACAGCTCTAAATGAGATGTCTCCATCAAATCCCTCCCCTTAGAGCTCAGGAAACTTTGTGGAAGGGAAGGTGTAAGACTGTAAGAGCCAAAGTGATTGGAGAAAACAAGGCCTTCTAATCAATCAATCAATCAATCAATCAATCAATCAATCAAAGCTCAAATGAACTCAAGGGACTCAAGAGAACAAAGACTAAAGCAAGAATCCCAAAGCCTACATTGTTCTGCACCAGTATGCCTGGTTTTACATGTCAACTTGACACAAACTAGAGTCATCAGAGAGGAAGGATGTCCCTCAGTAGGGACAATGGCTCCATGAGATCCAGCATTTTCTCAATTAGTGATCAATGCAGGAGGGCCCAGCCATTTGTGGGTGGTGCCCTCTCTGAACTGATGGTCCTGAGTTCAATAAAAAAGCAGACTGAGCAAGCCATGTGAAGCAAGAATGTAAGGAGCACCTTCCATGGCCTCTGCATAAGCTCCTGCTTCCAGGTTCCAGCCTTCCTTGAATTCCTTTGGTGATGAACAGAGATATGGAAGTATAAGCTGAATAAACCCTTCCCTCCCCAACTTGCTTTTTGGTCATGGTGTTTCATCACAGCAATAGAAACCCTGTAACTAAGGCAACCAGGTCCTGTGTGTGTGTGTGTGTGTGTGTGTGTGTGTGTGTGTGTGTGTGTGTGTGTGTAAAATAACTTTCAGCTTAGTATTTTTGTGTGACTCCTGTTTGTGAACAAATGGGTTTTTGATTCTTGTGCCTTCTCTTGGGCTCTTTTGCTTCTGTTTGTTTGCCTTGTCCAACATCGATGTGACAGTTTTTGTTTTATCTTATTGTTTTAGTTAGGATTTCCATTGCTGTAACTAGACACCATGACCAAAGCAACTCTTTTAAAGGACAACGTTTATTTGGGGCTGCTGTACAGTTTCAGAATTTAGTCCGTTGTTGTCATGGTGGGAAGCTTGGCAGTGTCTAGGCAGACATGGTGCTGGAGGAGCTGAAAGTTTTCTATCTTGATCTGAAAGCAGCCAGGAGGAGACTCAATGTGTTTCACAATGGGCATAGCTTAAGCATTTATATGAGACCTCAAAGCCTCACCTCCACAGTGATGTGCTTCCTCCAATAAGGCCACACCTACTCCAAAAAGGCCATACCTCCTAATAGCCCTACTTCCTATGGGCTAAACATTCATACACATGAGTCTATGGAGCCATACGTATTGAAATCATGACACTTGTTATATTTTATTTTGTTAGGCTTTGTTGTGATCTCTTAGAAGTCTGCTCTTCTTTAATGAGAGTCAGAAAGGAAATGGATCTGGATGGAATGGTGGTTGAGAGGAACTGAGAAGAGTAGAGGGAGGAGAAACTATAGTCTTACATATTGTATGAGAAAAGAATCTATTTTCAATAAAAGGCAGGAGGGTCAAAACCAGTGAAAGTGACTGAGGAGGTGTCAGCTGAGACGCTTCATTGTCACATAAGGCTGGGAGTGACTAGAATCCCTGCCAGGTAGAGGTTGACAGGCATTGTCTATCTCCTTGGGTAAGCAGTAGACATCCATGAAAGGCCAAAGATGAGCTATGAGCCTGAATCAGTGTTAAGATTCTTCACGACCATCCTTAACCAAGCTATAAAAAGAATCTTGAAAGATTCAAACTCATCCAAAAAGACCTGAAATGTCTGCCAAACAAATGTCAGCATTCTCTAAAATCAAGAAAGCGGGTGGTATGGCTCATGGTAGAACAAGTGCTTAGCATGGATGGGGACCTTGATTGATGCCTCAGCACTAAGAGGTAGGAAGAATGAAGGGAGAGGAGACAGAAATACACAAATAGTGTAAAAATTTTCATGCCCAAAATTTACTATTAAAGTGAAGGGCATCCAAATAAGCAGAAAACCAGTCTCAGAAAGAGATCCATCAATAGAATCATACACATCAATTATAGACATGATGGCTTTTGTTGTATTTTTTTTGAAACAGGGCCTCGTAGTCCAAACTGGTCTCAAACTCATTGTGGAGTCAAAGATAACTCTGAGCTTCTAATCCTCTTGCCTCTGTGTTCTGAGTGCTGAACTCTTGGGCCTATATCCCTACAACCAGGTATACGCAGCTGAATCCAGGATTCTGTGCAAGCAAGGCAAGCACACTACCAGCTGAGCTACACCCCAAGGCAGAGATGATGGAACTTAGCAGATGTTTTAGATATTACAATATGCTCAAATTTTTAAAAGAAAGCATAAAGATCATGAAGCATAAAAAGCATGATATCAGGACTAGAAAACACAAAGCATTATTATAGGGCTGGAGATATAATTCAGTGGGAGAGCTTCTGCCTAGAATGAATGAAGCCCCGACACCTGCTACTGTGAAAAAAAAAGAGGTAACTTTCTTATATCGTTTTAATATATAAAATCAAATATACTGTTGACTTTGGTTTTTAAATGGCATAGAACTTCCAGAGTTTGGAAAGACATACCTGAAGTTTAAAAGTTGCTAGATGGGATTATTGGAATGTAGAAGCATTACAAATAATGTGGAAGGGGTCTAGGGAGAAAAGTCAGTAAGAGTTTAGGCTTTGGGAGTAGAAAGATCTGAGTTTGAATGCTTGGCACCCTTGTAAAAGCCATGCAAGGCTGTGCATGCCTGTGACTCCAGCACTGGAGGGAGGAGACAGACATGTCCTGGGTCTGGGTTAAAAAGCAGAGCCAACTCCAACACCCCTTAAATACAATGGGAATAGAAGAAAGGGAAGTAGCTGTTTAAAATGGCAGCAAAATGATAATGTTTTGTTTGTTTGCTTATTTTGCGATGTAGGATTCAATTCTGGGGCCTTGCACACTCTCAACAGGTGCTCTACCACTGAGCACACCTCTAGACATTGAAATTGTATACTACCTTTAAAAAATCTATTTTATTTTTCAAATAAATGAAACCATATAAAGCGCCACCAGTAAAAAGTCACAGTTCAATTACCTTCTCATTTGTAAGCAAATTATTATTCACAAAACTGAGAACCTTTTCTGGAATTAAAGTGATAGTAAATATTCCCACATGTCACCACTAATTTTAATAATACATGATGCAGTTATGACCCTTTCATTGACTGTTAAAATACACAGGTCTATTTTTAACCTGCAATTTTCAAGAGATGTGTTTGCCTGGTAGCCTAATCTTCAATGCATTGTTATTCAATGCCTTTCAAAGCTCTGGCCAGAGGAAAGGTATTTGGAAGAATTGACAGAAAGCAATCTCATCTATTTCCTTGCATGCTATAAAACCTATCATTGTACTGTGACATCTAAGGGCACACATCTAAGAACCGTATCATGTTGACCTTCCATTGTGCTGTTTGCTTACCTCGAAGTGCATTGGTGGCTTCTTCATAGAGTGACTAGGCAACCTGAGACAGCTCTAACTCCCAGACAGCTAGACTTGTTCTCAGTCCCAAAACTGTCACTATTTTGACTTAAATCATATGACCAATCTAGCAACAAATGAGTTCTCTCTTTCCCTACATGAATTTCTTCTTTCCTACGTTGCCGACTTTCTCTTGTGTTTTGTGATAAAATGTTGAGGCTTATGTATTAAAATACCACAGGCTCAGTCTCTTAGAAACAGCAGACATCAACTTTTTGACACCTAGAGGCTGGAAGACCACGGTGCTGCTGCAGCTGGTGTTTGAGGATCTTCTTCTGAGTTTGTAAATGATGCCTCTGAGTGTGTCTTCATATGGAAGCAAGGTGAAGGCAGTCGGACATTTCCCCTGAAGAGTAGCTTATTCTCTACTGAAGTGTTACTGCTAGAAAGGAGAGGGAGAGGGAGATTCCTAAGCCTCAGTAAAGAAGCAAATCATCATGCTTGAGAAAGGAGAAACCTGGAAGATTCTCCAAGGCTCTTCCCCAGATTCACAGGAGTAAACAACTTGTTGGGAGGACACTGACCAGCCAACCAACAGAGATGGGACCCATAGAGCTGCCATATGTCATAACTCGTGTTGAGGTGGACTTTTTGGTTATACATATAATTTTGAGCCACCAAAGCTCCTTTAAGTCCTCTCCTATACTCCTGTTAGTAGCCCCCATAAAAAAATCTCATTGTTTTACCAAGTTCCACTTTGGCTTATCGTGGATTTTCTTTCCAAAGTAAATAGGCTCTTTCTCTCTCTCTCTCTCTCTCTCTCCCTCTCTCTCTGTGTGTGTGTGTGTGTGTGTATGCATGACCAGAAAGAGTCTCTCACACAAAATTTCTAAAGGTAGTAATCTGATTCAGAAGGACTTTATGTACTTCACGAACATGATTTTCTTCCTTACCATAAGCCAACCCTTTTGACTACTATCATGTTATGAATTAAGATTAACATAGAAAATGCAAGAGGGATATATTCAGTGTATAGTGTGCTCACTACTTGTAAGTCGAAAATGTGCTATAAATGTTACTTAAAAAAGAAAATAAAAACTTTCATCCCATCTGTACAGGCTTGCAAAATATCAAACTTCCTGCATAATTTACTTAACGTTTAGCAAAGACTACTAGATTTTTAAGAGCAGGAAGCTTCTTTGTCTTAAAGGCAAAAGACCCAAGATGAAAAGGTTTGTGTGGGTAACCATAGTCATTGTACTAGAAAGGGACAGCAGAGGGATATTCAGTTCAGAGCTATGCTGTTTCATAGGTTATCTGTCAGCCATATGTCAGGTTTTAAACTTAATGTGAATATTAGCACTTGTCAGTATATGTGCAGACTAACCATTGTCCAGTACTGAATGGTCATAGGCAACTAGGTGCTGCCATTACGCAAGCCTCATAGGGTTCTTCAACGATATTGGTAAAGCAGTCAAATTTCTGAGCACTGACCAACTACTTTGAAAGATATAAGTGTGTACATGATCCTCATCCTGCAGGAGACCGAAGTCTGGCTGCAAAAGTCAGTCCATCATTGTGTTAATTAGAATTATGAAGGGCACATGAGGTAGGAAAGCCTACTGAAACCTCACAATAGAGTGAATTTGTTAGTTCATAGAAACAAGTCATCTGAGAGAAGTCACTTTAGGCCCATGAGGTAGCCCATTCTGTAGTTCTTCCTGTATCCATACCTTTTCTGGTGTGATCTTGCAGTACCTTCTCTCAGGATTCCAAGTCCATTTCATTCTCATTTGTGTCTAGGCTCTCTTGGTGATTACTTTGGTTAGCAGAATTAGGCAGAAGTGATGGCCAAAGGTAAAAAGACCTCTGTACAATCCCGAGACGACTGCTGAAACTCTATCATTGTCATGGAAACAGGTATAATCCAGCCTGCTAGACGGAGACAGACCAGGTGTATTCATGTATTGCCTACAAGTTAAAAAGAAAAGAGGGATGCTAGATGACATTAGAACAGCCCCCAAATACAACATCCAGGTCAGACATCAGGGCTATGGAGGCCCGTACCTGGGTTTCCAACCTGTCTGTCCAGGTGGTGTCTTTGCAGTTATTTGTTATATTAGTGCTAGTACACACCCTTTCCATCCTACTCCTCAGCCAGCTCCCATCTTACCTCATCACTCACAAACACCTCTCCAAAGTTTCCCAGGATCTTCATGACAAGGAGCGAGAAAAATATAACAGGAACCTAACTACTAACATGTTCCCACCCACAGCACCCTTCACCTCAGAACTTTGGTTAGAACCACTGATTGAAAGTTCTATTTCTTTTGTAGGGTTGATTACATCAGTTTTAAGGTCATACACTCACCCTTCAAAAAATCATGGTGGCTGAGGCATGCCAAGCGCTTCCACAAATGAGCAGGGACAGTGTGAGGTTCAGATCACATGTGTCAGTCCACAGAGTAGAACTCTGAAGTATTTGCTGTGAGGGAGAACAACAGTGCTCATGACAGCTAACAGCATGAATACCATAAGAATTAAAAGTTAGCTTCACAATGAGACGTTTACTCCTAATTACTATGGGCTTTCAAATATGACATCTACTTTAAAGCTTGCTGTGTGCCAAGAGCAAGACTCTTAATTTGCACATGACTGAGGATGCCACTGTTTTGCCTATAGAAAGTATATACATTGTCTAATGAACTAATGACACATAAGAAAGGCCAGAAACACATGGATTCATAGATTGCAAATCTGCTGGGGGCCCAGCATTGTTTACCTGCAGCTCTTTTCTTCTTTGTTTTGGCCTTGGGCAGTTCTGAGGTACAGTCTCTTAGTGCAACAATTCTAGACAAAAGGATTCTCCCCTTTCCGCAAACTCCAAGAAAAACACAGTCTCGATTTTGATCTGGCCAACACTGGACCACACCGGCACTCTTGAGCTAATTGCTGGCAGGGTGGGATCTAGAAGGAGTAGCTGCACGGCCTGCATGGTACTGACACACCCAGTTGTTACTTCCTGAAGAGACAGGGAAGCAAACCAGAAAAGAGACAAAGAATGGGCTCCATCGTTCTACCTAGCTTCTCTATTCATTTTAGTAATAGGTATTTGAGAATCCACAACAGGCCCGGATTTGAAAGACAAAATGGAGAGAAACATAAAGGAACACAAGACAGACAGACCTCGTGTACTACGCAAGCATCCGTGGAAATTCTCCGAGGCCTGATAGCATCCGAAGAGGGGTGAATGTAGTGATAGGCAAGGTACAGGGGACCCTAACACAGGAACAAAGGAGAATTCAGAATACCTTTTGCATTTGCAAGTGGAGAAAAAGGGAGAAAAAAACCAAAACAAAACAAAGCACCATTATCTCCCTCTGATCTCTCAGATTTATCACTTTGCCCTTTGAAGCCCAAATCTGAATTACTTGATATTTACATTGAATAGTTCCTTAGCAACCGTCGCAGGTATATAGAGAATGGTACAAAACTGATTTAATAGAGCTGGAAATTAAATATCTCAGCCATTTCAAAATATTATCATATAAACATATTCCAAGAGAGTTTTTTTTTGTCACCATGGAATTACATATACGAATATCAAGCATTCTTCAGATAACCAGCAATGCTTCAGTGACTGCAAGAATTTTAAAACAATAAAGAATTCCAATCTCAACATGGTACTGTGTAGTTAACTCCATCGAAATGGCCAATTACCCTAGCAAAGCTGGGAAGGATGCTGTAGCTAGGATCAATGGTCAAACAAGGTTTTGTCATTCAGGAAGCTCAGCAAAGGCAGAAGACTGGTGATTTGAAAGGTCCAGGTCCATGAATTTCTGAGTCCAGAAACTGTAGTGTGACAGCACTCAGGGACAGACGAGGGTGGGAGTCTTTGAACAACTCTTCAGTAGGTGGTACTCCCAATGGCTTTTAGAAGAGACGGGAAACTATCAGCCTGCAGACAGGCAGCAAGCTGGAGCTATGGCCTGCCGAGTGCTAGATCGGAGAAAGCTAGAAAGCCTACAGGAGTCCTTAAGTCAGCGTCTGATGAGCTGCTGTAAGAAAAACACACAGCCACATTACAGAGGAACGAAATGCTGATGTGTGATACAACATGGGGAATACTGGAAACATCAGACTAAATGAAATCCTACAACACAAAATCATTTACTGTGTAATTTTACTTATATGGCTATTCCGAATAAGCCAAATGATAAAAAAAAAAGTAAAAATAGCAGTTACCATAGGCTACCAGAACAAAGTGAAAAGCTACCTTTAAGAGATAAAGGGTACAGCTTGATTTTTATTTTTCTTCTTCTCAAGTGCATGTGCATGTGGGTGTTGTACATACATGTGCCCATGTGGTTGATGTCGGAATCTTCTGTGATTATTATTCATCTTATTATTTTAGATAGACTCATCAAACTCAGCTTGGTCTAGGGATCGCCCACCTCTTATTTGTAGGCTGGGGTAATAGATGGGACGTTTCTCACCCAGGTGAGTTCTGGGGATCTAAACTTCAGTTCTCTTGCTTGCATGGAAAGAACCTGGTAGTTGAATATGTGTAGGAAGGGCTCCTTGTCCTCACAGTAGACAAGGAGTCAGGGACAAGAGTCATTGAGCACCCACCTCCAATGACTACCAGATATTAATTCCTGAAGTTTCCAGAATATCCCAGAATCACAGCCGGCGCCAAGCATTTAACATACCAACTTACAGGAGATATTTCCTATTCAAACTATAGTAAATAGGAAGATGTCTCAAGTTAAAGTTAAGAAAACAAACAAAAAAAAACGTATGAATTTTAATTTCCAAGGCTTCATGTTTATATATTATTGCTATGGTATACTTTTAAATTATTCTTTAAAGATTTATTTATTTTTACTTTATGTGTGTAAGTGTTCACCTGAATGAACACATATGCACATCATGTGTGTGTGCCTGGTGCTCAGAGGAGGGCATCAGGTCCTCTGAACTGTTGTGATGGATGGATGTGAGCAGCTGTGTGGGTGCCTGGACTAGAACCTGGGTCCGTCAGAAGAATAGCTAGTGCTCTTAACTGGTGAGCCATTGCTCCGGCCTCACTATAGTGCAAAATTTATGCAGCCTATTTGAAAGAATGCAATCAGGAGGAATATTTTCAAAAACCCTAATTTTAAAATTAAAAAAAATCGATTTGAGACTACAGTGATGATGGTTTCATCTGTGCTGGAATTCTAAATACTACATGCATTTCACTTTTGAAATAATAAACACTGTGTGTGTTCCATTAGCATTGTAATGCCTCCTGATTGTTCCTTTAGTTCTGGTGTCTTCCTGCAGTCTATCACGATGCTTCACAAAGATCTGGTATTGTTATTCCTTGTCCAAAACCTGTCAATGGCTCTTCTGTGCTCAGACCAAATCTTTGGCTTTGATGTCAAGTACCTCTGTAGCTTACCCTTTTCCTCACCTCATTTTATTTCTCCAGCCTTACCTCAGTCATTTGGTGAACTCTATCTTCCAGAGGGTGCATTACCATGTCCTTCAACCTCTTTCCAGCTTTTGATGTCTCTATCAAATGCTTCTTTTCTCCTACGATTAATTTCCTCAAATTTTTCATCTTTGAACATAGTAGCTTTTCAGTTTTGGTTGTTTTGTTTTGCTAAGACTTACTGTGATAAATACCATTGCAACCCAACACATACATGCATACATGATTTTTTTTAATTCAAGCAAAAAAGCACACTTGTTCTTTGGGAGAGAGATGTACATATATTCTTTTCATTCGGTATTCTATTCTCTACTATTTATCTCATTAAAACAAGAATGCAGAGCTCCATATTCATTTGCCTCTTGGCCCTGTTGTGACTTCCTAGTTTTTATGCCTACACCTTGCATTAGTGCTTGCCCAAAGTTACGTACTGTAACAGACTTCATCTCTCATCTCCCTTTCTCTAAACCGTGATACAGGCTTTCACTTCCACTGTGCTTTAAGGCGGAACTCTATGTGATCGTGGTTTGCGGGCATTTTAGAGTCTTCGTGGACTATAAACTCTTTGAGAGGAAGGGTGGAGCTTTATTTTAAGCACCATGGCACCTGGAACCTATTACAGTCTTATAAGAAGTTAGTCTAATGAAAGAAACTTGGTATAGTTGGTAGTTCATAAATCTTGATGCAGTAGCCCACTCCCAGGTTGCTTAGCCACCTGTGCTGTCATCATTGGTTACCGCTGCCTGGGATAGAAGAACCCCTGTCTCTTAACTCTCTCTCCTCTATTGCTCTCTGTTTCTGCTGCGGTACCCCTCCCCTCACCACACCTCCTCTCTCTTTGTCTCTCTCCATCTCCTTCCAAATAAACTCTTTCGTATAATATTTGCTGTGTACATATGGTATCATTTAATATAAATACTAACATCAATCATCTGGATTCGTCACATGTATATTCACCCAATGTACCCTAAAAGATCTTTCCTTCTTTATTAAGGTACTGTACTTTTTCTCCCACTTGACCAGCCCCCAGTATAGTCTTAGTGAGCCACCATAACGTTCAGCTGGTCTTCCTGCCCTCCTGAGATCTGAGTCAAAAGGCAAAATTTTCTCTTTTTCTTTTCCCATCTCTTTCTTTTGGATGCTGGCCAGAGCCTAAACAGATGCTTTGTCTGTTTCTGAGGTGTGCTGGCTAGTTTTATGTCCACTTGACACAAGCTAGAGTCACTGGAGAGAAAAGAGCCACAATTGAGGAAATGCCTCTATAAGACTGGGAAACATGTAGGGCATTTTCTTATGGATCGGCCTGAGAAGGCCCAGCCCATTGGGGTGGGGCCACCCCTGGGCTGATGGTTCTGGCTCTATAAGAATGCAGGCTGAGGACCCTGACGGCCCTGCAACCAACGACTGATACCCCAACCAAGGACCATGCATGGAGAGGACCTAAAACCCTTGCACAGATGTGGCCCACAGGCTGTCTTCAAGTGGGTTCCCTAGTAAGGAGAGCAGGGGCTGTAATCTGACATGAACTCAGTGCTCCGTGTAGGGGCCAGCCTTGCCAGGCCACAGAGGAAGACAATGCAACCAGTCCTGATGAGACATGATAGACTAAGGTCAGACAGAAGGGGAGGAGGACCTTCCCTTTCAGGGGACTAGGGGAGGGGCATAGGAGGAGGAGGAGGAGGAGGAGGAGAAGAAGAAGGAAGGAAGGATGGGACAGGGAGGAGAAGATAGAGGGGCCACAGCTGGGATACAAAGTGAATAAATTGTAATTAAAAAAATGCAGGTTGAGCAAGCTTGAGGAGCAAGCAGTAAGCAGCACTCCTCCATGGCCTCTGCCTCAATCAGATCCTGCCTCAGGTTCTTGCCACATGTAAGCCTTAGCTTCCCTCAGTGGACTGCAATTCAAGAAATGTGAGCCAAATAAACCCTTTCCTCCCTCAAGTTGCCTTGGTCATGATATTTCTTTTCTTTTTTTATTTAATTTTTTATTATTAATTACACTTTATTCACTTTGTATCCCCCCCTGTAGCTCCTTCCTCCCTTCCCTCCCAATCCTTCCCTTCCTCCTCTGTCTCCACCCATGGCCCTGCCCAAGTCCACTGATAGGGGAGGTCTTCTTTTCCTTCCTCCTGATCCTAGTCTATTAGGTCTCATCAGGAGTGGCTGTATTGTCTTCCTCTTTGGCCTGGTAAGGCTGCTCCCCACTCAGGGGGAGGTGAACAAAGATCAGGGCAATCAGTTCATGTCAGAGGCACTCCCTATTCACATTACTATGGAACCCACTTGGACACTGAACTGCCATGGGCTACCTCTGTGCAGGGATCCTAGGTTATCTCTACGCATGGAACTTGGTTGGAGTATCAGTCTCTGGAAAGACCCCTGTGCTCAGATTTTTTGGTTCTGTTGCTCTCCTTGTGGAGCTCCTGTCCTCTCCAGTCCTTACTATTTCCCAATTTTTTTCATAAGATTCTTTGCACTCTGCACAAAGGTTGGCCATAAATCTCAGCATCTGCTTTGACAGTCTGCAGGGCAGAGCCTTTCAGAGGCCCTCTGTGACAGGCTCCTAACTTGTTCCCTGTTTTCTCCTTCTTCTGATATCCATCCTCTTTACCTTTCTGGCTGGGGATTTAGCATTTTAGCCAGAATCCTCCCTCTTGATTAGTTTTTTTAGGTGTACAGATTTTAGTAGGTTTATCCTATATTATATGTCTATAAGAGTGAGTATATACCGAGTGTGTCTGCTTCTGGGATAGCTCACTCAGGATGATTCCTTCCAGTTCCCACCATTTACCTGCAAATTTCATGATTTCCTTGTTTTTCATTGCTGAGTAATATTCTATTGTATAAATGTACCACAATTTCTGTATCCATTCCTCAACTGAGGGACATCTGGGTTGTTTCAAGCTTCTGGCTATTACTAATAAAGCTGCTACAAACATAGTTGAACGAATGTCCTTATTGTATACTTGAGCCTCTTTTGGATATATGCCTAAGAGTGGTATAGCTGGAAACTGAGGAAGCGCTGTTCCGAGTTGTCTGAGAAAGCGCCAGATTGATTTCCAGAGTGGTTGTACAAGTTTACATTCCCACCAGCAGTGGAGGAGGGTTCCCCTTTCTCCACAACCTCTCCAGCATGTGTCATCACTTGAGTTTTTGATACTGGCCTTTCTGATGGGCTTAAGGTGAAATCTCAGGGTCGTTTTGATTTGCATTTCCATGATGGCTAATGATGTTGAGCATTTCTTTAAGTGTTTCTCTGTCATTCTATATTTCTCTATCGAGAATTCTCTGTTTAGCTCTGTTCCCCATTTTTTTAATTGGATTACTTGATTTGTTGCTTTTCAACTTCTTTAGTTCTTTATATATAATGGACATTAGCCCTCTGTCAGATAAAGGGTGGGTGAAGATTCATCCCCAATTTGTAGGCAGTTGTTTTGCTTTGATGACAGTGTCTTTTGTTTTACAGAAGCTTTTCAGTTTCATGAGGTCCCATTTATTGATTGTTGCTCTTATACCCTGTGCTGTTGGTGTTCTGTTCAGGAAGTAGTCTCCTGTGCCAATTTGAGTTCAAGGCTCTTCCCTACTTTTTCTTCTACTGATTTAATGTGTCTGGGTTTATGTTGAGGTCTTTGATCCACTTGGACTTTAGTTTTGTGCAGGGTGATAAGTATGGATGTATTTGCATTTTTCTACATGTAGACATCCAGTTAGACCAGCACCATTTCTTGAAGATGCTATCTTTTTTTCATTGTATGGTTTTGACATCTTTGACAAAAATCAGGTGTCCATAAGTTTGTGGGTTTATTTCAAGGTCTTCTATTCGGTTCCATTAATCCACCATTCTGTTTCTATGCCAGTACCATGGAGTTTTTATTACTGTTGCTCTATAGTACAGCTTGAGATCCCGGATGGAGATACCTTCAGAAGATCTTTTATTGTAGAGGATTGTTTTAGCAATTCTGGGTTTCTTGTTATTCCATATGAAGTTGAGAATTTTTATTTCAAGGTCTGTAAAGAACTGTGTTGGTACTTTGATGGGAATTGCATTGAATCTGTACATTGCTTTTGGTAAGATGGCCATTTTTACTATGTTAATCCTGCCAAGCCATGAGCACAAGAGATTTTTCCATCTTCTCATATCTTCTTCTAATTCTTTCTTCAAAAACTTGAAATTTTTTTCATACAGGTCTTTGACTTACTTGGTTAGGGTCACACCAAGGTATTTTATGTCTTTTGTGGCTATTTTGAAGGGTATTGTATCCCTAATTTCTTTCTCAGCACTTTTGTCTTTTGTATACAGGAGAGCTACTAATTTTGAGTTAATTTTGTATGCAGCCACTTTGCTGAAGGTGTTCATCAGCTACAGGAGTTCCCTGGTAGAATTTTTGAGGTCCATCAGGTATGCTCTCATATCATCTGCAAATAGTGCTACTTTGGCTTCTTCCTTTTCTATTTGTATCCCCTTGATCTCCTTCAATTGTCTTATTGCTCTAGCAAGGACTTCCAGAACTATATTGAAGAGATATGAAGAGAGTGGGCAGCCTTGCCATGTCCCTGATTTCAGTGGAATTGCTTGAAGTTTCTCTCCATTGAGTTTGATGTTGGCTATAGGCTTGCTGTATATTGCCTTTACTATATTTAGGTACGTGCCTTGTATTCCTGACTTCTCCAAGACTTTAAACATGAATGGATGTTGGATTTTGTCAAATGCTTTTTCGGCATCTAAGATTATCATGTGTTTTTTTCTTTCAGTTTGTTAATATGGTGGATCACATTTATGGGTTTCCGTGTATTGAACTACTCCTTGTATTCGGTTTGCAAGTATTTTATTGAGTATTTTTGCATCAATGTTCATAAGGGAGATTGGCCTGAAATTCTTTTTCTTTGTTGGGTCTTTGTGAGGTTTAGGTATCAAGGTGACTGTGGCTTCATACAATGAATTTGGTAATTTTCCTTCTGTTTCTATTTTGTGGAATAGTTTGAAGAGAACTGCAGTTAGTTCTTCTTTGAAGGTCTGGTAGAATTCTGCGCTGAAACCATGTGGTCCTGGGCTTTTTTGGATGGGAGTCTTTTGATGGCCACTTCTATTTCTATAGGGTATATAGGACTATTTAATTGATTTACCTGGTCTTGATTGAGCTTTGGTAAGTGGAATTGATCAAGAAAATTTTCCATTTCATTTAGATTTTCAAATTTTGTGGCAGACATATTTTGAAGTAAGTCCTAATGATTGTTTGGATTTCCTCAGAGTCTGTTGTTATGTTTCCCTTTTCATTTCTGATTTTGTCAATTTGGATAATGTCTCTCTGTCTCTTACTTAGTTTGATTAAGGGTTTTTCTATCTTGTTGATTTTCTCAAAGAACTAGCTCTTGGTTTCATTGATTCCTTGAATTGTTTTATTTGTTTTTAATTAATTGATTTCAGCCCTGAGTTTAATTATTTCCAACTGTCTACTCCTTTTTGGTGTGTCTGATTCTATTTTTTCCAGGGCTCTTAGGCGAGCCATTAAATTGCTTGAATGAGATGTCTCGAATTTCTTCCCAAAGGCACTTAGTGCTATGAACTTTCTTCTTAGCACTGCTTTAATTGTGTCCCATAAGTTTGCTTATGTTGTGTCTTCATTTTCATTGAATTCTAGGAAGACTTTAATTTCTTTCTTTATTTCTTCCCTGACCCAGATGTCATTTAGTAGCAAGTTGTTCAGTTTTCATGTGTGTGTAGGCTTTTTGCTATTTCTGTTGTTGGTGAGGTCCAGCTTTATTCCATAGTTATCAGATAGGATACAAGGGATTATTTCAATCTTCTTATATCTGTTGAGGCTTGCTTTGTGACCAACCATATGGTCTATTTTGGAGAAGGTTCCATGAGGTGCTGAGAAGAAGGTAAATTCTTTTCTGTTTGGGTGTAAGGTTCTGTAGATGTCTCTTAGGTCCATTTGATTCGTGACTTCTGTTAGAGACATTGTTTCTTTGTTTAATTTCTGTTTAGTTGACCTGTCCTTCGTTGAGAGTGGGGGTGTTGAAGTCTCCCACTATTAATGTATGGGGATCTATGTGTGGTTTAAGTTTTATTAATGTTTCTTTTACAAATGTGGGTGTCCTTGTATTTGGGGCATAGATGTTCAGGATTGTGATGTCTTCCAGGTGGAATTTTCCCTTGATGAGTATGAATTGTCCTTCCCCATCTCTTTATTGATTTTGGTTGAAAGTCTATTTTATCAGATATTAGAATGACTACTCCTGCTTGCTTCTTGGGTCCATTTGCTTGGAAAACTGTCTTCCAGCCCTTTACCCTCAGGTAATGTCTATCTCTGTGACTTAGGTGTGTTTCTTGTATACAACAGATTTTTGTTTACGAATCCATTCTGTTAGTCTGTGTCTTTTTATTGGAGAATTGAGTCCATTGATGCTGAAGGAGATTAACGACCGTGGCTATTAGATCCTTTGATTTTGATGTCGGTTGTTGTAGTAAGTTTGTGTGCTTGGTTACTTTTTGTTTTACTGTAGTGAGGTTATGTATTTCCTGTGTTTTCTTGAAAGTAGTTAGTTTTCTTGGGTTGTATTTTTTCTTCTAATGTCTTCTGTAACTCTGGATTTGTGTGTAGGTATTGTTGAAATCTGTTTTTGTCATTGAATATCTTGTTTTCTCTGTCTATGAGGACTGAGAGTTTTGCTGACATCTGTGTTCTCTTAGGGTCTGCATGATATCTGTCCAGGCCTTTCTGGCTTTCATAGTCTCTGTTGAGAAGTCAGGTGTGATTTTGATGGGTTTGCCATTATATGTTACTTGTCCCTTTTCCCTTGCAGCTTTTAGTATTTTTCTTTGTTCTGTATACTTACTGTTTTGATTATTATGTGGCCGGAGGATTTTCTTTTTGGGTCTAATTTATTGGGTGTTCTGTAGGCCTCTTGTATTCTTATAGGCCTCTCCTTTAAGTTGGGGAAATTTTCTTCAATGATTTTGTTGAAAATATTTTCTGGGCCTTGGAGGAGGGAATCTTCTTTTTCCTCTATTCCTATTATTCTTAGGTCTTGTCTTTTCATGTTGTCTTGGATTTCTTGGATGGTCTGTGTCAGGAATTTTTTAGATTTAACATTTTCTTTGACAGATACATCAATTTCTTACATTGTATCTTCCACACCTGAGATTCTTTCTTCTATCTCTTGTAGTCTGTTCGTTATGCTTACCTCTGTAGTTCCTGTTTTCTTCCCTAAGTTCTTTCTCTCCACAATTTCCTTCATTTGTGTTTTCTTTAATTTTTCCAATTCTGTCTTCAGATCTTGAGCCCGTTTGTTGATTTCCTTCACCTGTCTGACTGTATTTTCCTGTTTTTCCTTCAATTTGTTCAGCTGTTTGTTTGAACATTCTTCTGTTTCTTTTATTTCTTTCAGTGATTTAAATATTTCCTCTCTAAAGGCCACAAACTGTTTGGCTATTTCTTTTTGGATGGCCATAATTTGTTTGACTTTATCTTCCTCTAGTTTTTTAAGCATTTTATTTGTTTCCTCTATTGTCCTCTTCGTAAGCATAGATGTTAGGTCATCTTGAATTTCAATTATGCTGTGGTATCCAGGGCTGCTTGTCCCTGGATAACTGGATTCTGAAGCTACCATATTGCTCTGTCTTTTGTTGGTTGAGCTTTTATGCTGGCCTCTACCTATTGGGCTATCTTAGGTGTTGGGTGTTAATTTCTGGTGGTTCCTGGAATCCTGTGTTGGAGAGAATCCCCTTGGCAGGACGATGGTTTTTCCTGAAGGAAGCCTCCTCAGCTTTTTGGGTATGGTCACTGAATGGCCGGTGTTTTTCAGGAATTGCCACGGCTCACCTTAGGCGTATAGACCTGAGTGGTAGCTGTGGTCCTTGTTAGTCAAGAGGGCTCCTGGAGACAGCTGCCCTGCTTCTGGGTGTCTTGCTGTAAATTTAGTGAGCTGCTGCTGTAACCTGGGTGCCTCATGGATTGGTCAGTTTAATTAGGGATAACTGGTTGCCCCTTGGAGCAGTATCTGTCGGTTGATCTTGGTGATTCCAGGCTTCTGTAAGTCTGAAGTTGGGGCTCTGTGCCCTAGTACCCAAGCGGTAGTTAGTGGCAGGTGAGCTCTGCTCTCATGCGTGCAGCTGGAGGCTAGAGTCAGGAGCCTGTGGCTAACCAGAAACTTTTCTGGAGCTCGGTGTCCTGAGGTAGGGCCAGATGTTCCCGCCCCCTTCCCCCCCCCCCCCCCCCCGTGGGTTTTTCTCCCAACAGGAAGGCCCAGACTGTGGTGTTTTGCGTGGCATGTAGAGCATTCCGGCACTGGCGGTTGGTTGGTTGGTTGCTCCAAGTTGGTGCCTGGGCAGGAATCTGAGAACTTTTCCCAAGAATTTTCCCTTGTAGCCCACCCAGGAGAGGGTGGGCTGAGTGCTCTAAGCTGTCTGCCTCCCTGTGGGGTTTTCTCCCGACAGCGATTCCCAGCCTCTGATGCCCTGGGGTGCACAGTTCTGTATGTGACAAAGAGTCAGGTACGCAGCAGGTCTCTGGGCTCTCAATGTGCGTCTGCCTGTCTGTGGGACCTTTTCCAGGGAAAGGCTGGTGACCTGAGGTCAGTCCCATTTCCTTCCTTCCTTGTGGGTTTTTCTCGTGACTGGGACTCCCAGTCTCTGGTGTTTTTGTGCCTACCATTCAACCTGGGAAGGTGATCAGGACACGTAGGCATGTGGCTCTGGTCTGGTGACCGAGTGCCTGTGCTACCCGGGATTTCTTCTGGGTTCTGGCTGGGTGACCTGAGAGTGGACCCGACTTATTCCTGCACCTTGGAGTTTCCTCTAACCTGGGAAACATGATCTCTGGTATTTTCAGGCCCAGAGTTCAGTCTCTTGGTCACTGTACCGACGTTGCTGTCCTGCTCCTCAGACACAGTGTCCTCCTGGTACCACCATCTTGGATTTCTGCTTTTCTTTTCTTTTCTTTTCCTTTCTTTTCTTTTCTTTCTTCTCTTTTTCTTTCTTTCTTCTTTCTTTGTTTCTTTCTCTGAGTAGCCTTGGCTGTCTGGGACTTGATTTTTAGACCATGCTGGCTTCTAACTCAGAGAGATCCACCTGCCTCTGTCTCCTCCAGTGCTGGGATTACAGGTGTGTACCACCTTACCCAGCTGTCATGATGCTTTATCACAGCCATAGTTAGGGTTTAACCAGGACACCTGGGCTTCACTACTCTTTCTCCAAACCCTTCTTCCCTCCTTGGCGCTGCTTATCTGTTCATGTTAGCATCCATGATGGAATTAATAACATGGCTTTTTGCTGCCTTCTCTCCTCCATTTTTCTCCTCCAAGCAGCTGATGAGATTTACAGCTTTACTGGCCTGGCAGGTTTTCTTTTAAACTCTAATAAAATTATCCATGAGCTTCTGTTCAGAATCCATTCTTAAATTCTTTCATTAATGAGACAAAGAACCCCAAGACGAGACTCCAATCTCTACTGCATCAATAGGGCCTCACTCATACTAGGTAAATGCTCTACTACCACACCACCTCCCTAGCCCCTTTTAATTGTTATTTTATGCAGGGTTCACTAGGATTCTCTGGATGCTCTTGAACTTGCTTTGTAGCTCAGATAAGTGTTTAACTGCAATTCTCCCACATCAGGCTCCTGAGCATCTGAGTTTATAGGCCTATACCACTGGGTCTGACTTTCTTTCTATTAGTCACTTAGGAGTTAGTAATTTTATAGTACTTATGAGTTTAACATGATATAGAAAGGGGCTGGGAAACCCGATTTCAGTTTCATGGTATTTAGGAGAATTCCTGGCATAGTAGTCTCATCAGAACGAACTAATCAAAGGTGGTGCAATAAAGGGCGAAAAAGGAAAGCAAGCTACTCTAAGAGGACAAGCATTTCCCCAGAAAATCAGCCTTCTAGAACATGAAAACATCCAAAGGGGGGAATCCTTTAAATATTGTTTTTTGTAAAAAAAAAAAAACTTCAAAGAGGATACCCAAGACATGCAACTGTTTTTTAACATGAAAATCTTCAAAGAATATATTTCCCATGCAATACTTAAAATTCTCAAAGGGGGCTCCTTCGGGAGGCAAACCCTTTGAAGGTGAAATCTCTTCAATCATGTGAGTTTTTTCAAAGAGAAAACCTTTTTCAATTTTTCTTTAAGCCAGGACATTTTAAAGAAGGGATTATTTCAGAAATGAGGAAGAGAAACTTGTCTTTTTGGAGGTGTATGCTTTAGTGGACTTCTCCAAAGAGAACCTTAGAAACAATGAAAACAAATTACTGCCAATAATCAGAATATGGTTAAGTTTGAAAACAAAACAGAAAATGTTTGTCAGCTCTAGCCACAGTGTACTTCATTTTACGATTATAAAAACATGTAAATGTTTTAAGCTTGTTAGATATTTGTACATTTAATTAAAGTAATGGAAACAACATTTTGTCTTTCTAAGATCCTCTTTTGCTTAAAAAGGAAAGCAGGATGAACTTATTATATGTGATTTCTCTTAATTTCTGTGTATTTTCTTTAATCTCTGATGAAATCACACTGGCAGTGTCTTGCCAACATTCGTTATTAAAGTTAATTTTATCACGTTACTACGACTCTAAAAAGAAAACTCGCCAGGCATGTTGAGTCATAGCCAATGTCCCCTGAACCTAGTTCTCTTGTTGGTACCAGATGTACTTCTGTGTCCTGGCTACTCAGTCACTTATTTAAGTGGTCACTTAAGAATTATTGAGTGCCAAATATTGTACCTCATGTGTCATCCCTCGTGACATCAATGTAAAAATAACAAACATAGGCAGCAAAAAGCCACTTTCTTTCTGTTCTCACTGCTGCTGCTACTATCAGGAACAAAACAATCCAAACAGAGTGGTTTTACCCAGACTCTTCATTCAGTCTTTGGCCCTCTTTCTACTGAAAAGGCTCCTAGTGTATCTTTGTGTATCAAGAATATACTTTCAGTCCTGTGATAAACAAAAGAAATATCAGGATTCTCAAACCAATGAAACTGAAACCTGGTGTAAGTCTTTATTTTCATTTTTAAAAAGTGTTTATGTGTGTGTGTGAGACAGAGACAGACACAGACACAGAGGATATTGCAGTACCTGTGGAGGAGAGAGGAGGTGTTGGATCCCCTGGAGCTGGAGTTCCTGAGGGCTGTGAACCTCCCAATGTCGGTGCTATTAAGCACTGAGCTGTCTCTCTAGTTCAAAAGTTTATTCTTTTTCTAGTAAATCTTACAGATGTCTAGGTAATGTCTCTTAGGAGCTCACACTGCATTTTTAAAGACAATTATGACTTCAAATAATGTCTTCTGTTTTATCAACCAATTTCCAACATTTGTTCAATGCAGCTTTTATGTTTTTACACTGAGAATCTTCCAGGTATCCTTTCAAGTATGATTTCTGTGTTTATATTAGTAAAATAACAATAAAACAACCCATGAGACATGTCTGATGTACATAAAACAAAAAAAGTTATACTAGAAAAGCAGCACATCTGAAGAGTAGATGTCAGTGTAATGAAGGCTAACCAGGAAGAAACTGCAAAACTTCAGACACATAATCATATCCTTGAAAGCTGCTTAAGCATAAGAAATATAATTTTTAACAAAAGAAATTCTTTGTTGAATTTAATTTCCTTTGATCACTACTAAAAAAGGGTAATTTTTAAAAATAAGATATTTTAACACGAAGTGCTTTGTGTTTGACAAAACCAAGCATGGCTCACCATCAAGACATATTTTAGATCTGCTAAAAAAATAACCCATAGCCTCTGAGACATGATGATGATAATGATGATAGTGATGACTGTAGATTCAATGGATTTTCCTTCAATAAGATGAGTCCACTTTCAGACGCATTTCAGAAGCAGGAACCACATGGGCCAATGGACAAGCAGCCCACGTACCTCTTGGTATTTCCTTCTTTTTCTTTTTCTGCTCCTTTTTTCATCTTCAATCCAGGGGTCCATCATAAAATGGAAACCTAGGTGAAGAGCTACTTTGAGGCCACCTTGCTCTGTCAACCTCCCCAGTCCCAGAAAAAATTCTAAGATGATAAATTGAATTTTGTCTCTCTCTTTCCCTCCATCACTCCTTCCTCTTCCTGTATGTATAAATGTACATACATAGATATGTTTATATATGCACATATTATTAATACTAAATCCACATCAATACTATTTATTATGAGAATTTTATAAAGGCTTCCATGATCTTCAAATCCTGGACTTTCTCTTGAGTTGACTTATTTGCGATCTTTAGGGATAGTCAGAGAGCAGACACTAAGATGGGATTAGAAGTACAAGGGATTTATTTATTTGGGGTTCGGGGAACATCTGTAGAAAGCAAAGGAGAAGGAGCCTAGGGATATGGAAACAGCAATCAGACACTGTACCATTTAGGCCTGGTACCTAAGAGGGAGAAGATGAAGAAAGGGTTAGAAGGAAGACTACAGACTGAAGCTTAGTTCGGGTCAGAGCAACAGAATCCTTAAGTGAAAGGCATTTATTTAAAGAGTGGCCTGCCTTCTAGCACATTCTCACCCTGCACATACAGCACATGTCCACGATTACACCAGCAAAACTCCTTCATAGACAATCTCAAAGTCTGCAGGAAATGTTGCTTCATGATGTCTCCATTTAAAATGCCTTGCACTAACCCAATTGAAATGTATTTCTGATGTGTGCATTAATGACAAATCAATAATTTAAAAGACCAGTAGTAGAGAGGAATGAAATGATTTTCCATAAAATACATCAGAACAAATTCACACTGCGTTGGCTACATGAACTTCAGGGCAATCATGGCTACACGAGACCTTATCTGAAAAAACAAAAACCAACCTTGAACCCTAAGAGTAGGCTATGTCCTTCAGATATTTGGGATGTGCAATGTAGAGTCATTAATGAAAGCAAATATACCACTGTGGTGAGGCAGGAAAGAAAAGAGATTATGCATATGAGGTATCTGGGCATCTCTGTACCTTCTGTCAATTTTGCTGTGAATCTAAAACTCCTAAAAATCAAAGTCTTAAAACAACATAAATAAAATTATATGCTTTCCCTTTCAGTAGAGGTAAAAGGAAAGATTGATTGGTAGGTGATAATTTGCAGGGGGTTACATGTTGTATTCTCTATATTTGCAGTTTCCAAATATCCAATAAGAAAAATTGAAAATTATTGTGACTAGATTATTCTTCTTTCGATATGTAGTTTTTGAAAAAAAGATTTATTTTTAATTATGTGTGTGTATCTCTCTCTGTGTCAGTATGTGT
>CM053744.1:76770030-76838883 GCA_028658305.1 Pachyuromys duprasi
TACCGTTTCCTTCAACTGATTGACTCTGTCTCCTATTTTGGATGTTTCCTCTCTGTTTATCTTTGATTGTTCCTGTATGTGGGCAGTTCATTTCTTCTCCATTTCTTTGAGGGCCTTGTTCATTTCCTCTTTTTGTCTCTCCTCTTCCTCCTCCAATATCTGCATAATCAAAGCTTTAATATAATTTTCCTGTGTCTCCGCTGAATTAAAAACTCCACTGCTTTTGGGTGTTTCCGGTTGGGCCATGGTGTCCTGATTTTTGTTGGGTGAGTTCTTTCGCCGATATCTGGGCATTTGTTTATGTATAATCAGGGAGCTGTTTGTGCTTTAAGGCTGTACTTCAGTCTGAATCTGTCAATCTCTTGTGTCAGGAGTATTCTTCAAGAAGATCAGGGACTTCCGGTGGTTTGTGGTGTGTGTTGTGTCTCAGTTGAACTCTGTTGTGGGCTCTGTAAGCCCGGCTTCGTGCTCTGTGCTAGAAGCTGTGAGCACTGCAGGCTGGTCACCCCTCTGGTCTGGAGTCTTTACTCCTCACTCTGTGCTAGACTCTGAGTGTCCAGGTTTGAGATGTCAGCTGGGGGTTGTGCACTGCGCCCTGGGCTTGCTGCTTAGCGCTCTCCCCTGGAATGGAGATTTGGCGTCTCCTTCTGTGCCAGGGGCTGTGCACCAGGGTCTGAGATGATATTTGGGGCACACACAGTGGGTTTGGGTTGGTGTGCATCTGCTGTATGCAGGCCTGTCTGAAATGGTGCCTGAGGCCTTCTCTGTCTGGCCTGTGGACAGACACCCGAACTGGAGTTTTTGTTGGCGGATGCGTGCAGCTTTTGCCCTCAGTGTGCAGTCCGGTCAAGATGGTTCCCCAATCCACTCAGTCTGTGGTGGTTCCGGAGATCGGTTCGCGCCCGCCGCACACCCGTGGGTTGAGGCAGAACTCGGGTTCCTCCCAGACCCGCTGGCTGACTCACACTCTGACTGAGTTTTTGCTGGCAGAAGAATTCGGTGCGCGCCCCCGAATTCGGTGCGCGCCCCCAAATTCGGTGCGCGCCCCCACAGTGTGCGGACTGGTCAAAATGGTCCCCCAATCTACTCAGTCTGTGGTGGTTCTGGCTATCGGTCTGAGCCTGCAGCACACCCGTGGGTTGAAGCAGAACCCAGGTGCAGTGTGAGCTCATATGGTGCAGTTAAGTGAAAACGGCACCCGGCTCCTCCCCAGACTGCCCACGAGACTGTGCAATCCAGTCTATAATGGCGGGTGCGGGCACCGAGCGCAGCCGCTCGTTCAGATCAGAGCTGTGCGCTGCTGGTCACCGGGAAATTTCTCCAGGTAATAACTGGGTGTCCCTAGGGTTTTCCCACTTGATTTTCTCACCGTAGGAGTTCCGCTCACCTGGCACTCACAAATGCTGGCGTTTTAGGTCCCAGAGTTCAGTCTCCTGGTCGCTGCATTATTTCTGCTCTCCTACTCCTCAGACACAGTGTTCTCTCGTGGCAGCCATCTTGGATCCTCCTCACACAGGGTCTTGACCATCCTTTCTTAACCCAACTGATGCAATTTAATTAATATTTTAAGCTACTTATGTATTGTAAATACATGCTGTCTATATAAAATATTTCACAATAAAGATACAAAGTCTTTCTTAGAGTGAGCTAAACTTTATAATTATGAAATTAATAATTTGCATTGTAGTTTTTTTGAGTTGAGTATTCTTATAAATATTTTGTTAGCAAAATGCAAAAAAAGGAAACACAAGGTGGGGGCAGGGAAGGTAAGAATCTTCTTTCAGTTGAATCATCAAATTTAAAGAAAAGGCATCCAGAGGAAATAATGAATTGTTACTACATGTAACTTGGTTAAATATAGTTCAGCACTACAGTACAAGTAAAGCTATTGGTTTATCAGGATGAGTACAGTAAAGTTTTTGCTCTTGAGGTACTACAAAGTATGTGTTGATGAAGTACATGAAATGCAAACTTAAGGAAGTAATTAGGGGATCCAAGATGGCTGCGGGCAGCACGCACCATATCTGAGGGGCAGAGGATCTGAAATTCTGAAATTGGTGAGTGGAGGGGCAGCTGAGCCTGTTGCTACAGCTGCTGCCCTAAGCAAGAGCCTCCTTGCTCTGTGACTGAGACAGCAAAGGCGGCTGCCACAAGTACTGGTCTCCCTGCCTGGTGGCCAAACAGTGGACACTACTGAGATGAGGGATCTCCTACACTTTTATTTGCCCCTGTGGGCTCAAAACTTGAGTGAGTGCACCTTCAAGTGCACTATCTAAGAATAATAGGAATAGATGAAAAGAAGATTCCAGGCTGCAAGGTCCAGAAATATTTTCAAGAAAACCATAGGAGAAAAAGTTCCCAACTTAAAGAAAGAGATGTCCATAAATGTACAAGAGGCTTACAGAACACCAAATAGATTCAACTGGAAAAGAAATGCTTCAAGTCACATAATAGTCAAAATACTAAATCTACAGAACAAGAAAAAATATTAAAAGCAGAAAGGGAAAAAGGCCAAGTAACATATAAAGGTGGACCTATCAGACTCACACCAAAGTTCTCAACAGACACTATGAAAGCCAGAATGGCCTGGGCAGATATCATGAAGACTCTAAGAGAACTCAGATACCAACCCAGACTACTAAGTATACTTGAGAGCAAAGCTTTCAAGCAACATGATGGAGAAAACAAAATATTCCATGACAAAACTAAAATTAAACAATATCTACACAGCAACCAAGCCCTACAGAAGATACCAGAAGGAAGACTCCAATCTAACAAAATCAACTACACCCAAGAAAACACAGGAAATATATAACATCACAACAAAAAATTAAAAGAACACAAGCCTAGAAACACAGTAACACCACCAACATCAATAACTCAATTCTCCAATTTAAAAAAAAAAAAACCACAGACTAACAGAATGGTTGTGGAAATAGGATCCAACATTTTGCTGCATCCAAGAAATATAACTCTATAACAATGATAAACACCACCTCAGAGTAAAGGGCTGGAAAAATGTTTTTCAAGCAAATGGACCCAGAAAACAAGCTGGTATAGCTATCCTAATATTTACTAAAAATAGACTTTCAACCAAAATTAATCATAAAAGAGAAGGAGGAACACTCATGCTCATTAAATGAAGGGTCATCAGGAGAACATCACAATCCTGTACACCTATGCCCCCATTAAACCTGCATTTATAAATGAAACATTATTAAAGCTTAAATCACACATTAATCCTAACGCCTTAATAGCGGGAGACTTCAACATTCCACTCTAACCAAGGGACAGATCATCTAGACAGAAACTAACTAGGGAAATAATGACACTTACAGAGCTCCTAAATCAAGTGGATCTAATAGATGTTTACAGAACTTTTCACCCAAACTCAAAAGACTATACCTTCTTTTCAGTACCTCATGGAACCTTCTCAAATTTTGACAAAATATTTGAGCACAAAGCAAGCCTCAACAGATACAAGAAGATTGAAATAATCCCTTGCATCTTGTCAGACTACCATGGCCTAAAACTAGACCTCAACAACAACAGAAATAACCAAAAGTCTATATACATATGGAAACTAAACAACTCCCTAATTAATGACAGCTATGTCAGGGAAGAAATGAAAAAAGAAATTAGAGACTTCCTAAAATTCAACGAAAATTAAGACACAACTTACCCAAACCTATGGGACACAGTGAAAACAATATTGAAAGGAAAATTCACAACGCTAAGTGCCTTTAGAAAGAAGTTTGGTGTATCTCCTACAAACAACGTAAAGGCACATCTGAAAGCCCTAGGGAAAAAAAAAAAAGAAGCAGGCACACCCAAGAGGAGTAGATGATTGGAAATAATAAATTCAGAGCTGAAATCAATGAACTAGAAACAAAGAAAACAATTCAAACAATCAACGAGACCAAGAGCTGGTTCTTTGAGAAAATCAACAAGATAGACAAACCCTTAACCAAACTAACTAAAAGACTACCCAAATCAGAAAAATCAAAAATGAAAAGGGGACATAACAACAGACACTAAGGAAATCCAAACAATCATTAAGTTGTACTTCAAAAGCCTATATGCCACAAAATTTGAAAATCTGAATGAAATGGACAATTTTCTTGATAGATTTCATTTACCAAAATTAAATCAAGATCAGGTATAGATGAAATAGTCATATATCCCTCAAGGAAATTGAAGCAGTCATCAAAAGTCTCCTTGCCAAAAGATGACCAGGGTTGTATGGTGTCAGTGCAGAATTCTACCAGAACTTCAAAGAAGAACTCCAATTTTCTTCAAACTATTCCACAAAATAGAAAAAGAAGGAACATTACCAAACTCATTCTATGAGGCCACAGTCACTTTGATACCTAAACCACACAAAGACCCAACAAAAAAAGAGAACTTCAGACCTATCTCTCTTCTGAACACTGACACAAAAATACTCAATAAAATAATCACAAACCGAAACCAAAAATACATCAAAGATATCATCCAACATGACCAAGAAGGCTTCATCCCAGGAATGCAAGAGTGGTTCAATATACAGAAATCCATCAATGTAATCCACCATATAAATAAACTGTAGGAGAAAACCCACATGATCATCTCCTTAGATGCCGAAAAAGCATTTGACAAAATCCAACACCCATTCATGTTTAAAGTCTTGGCGAGATCAGGGATACAAGGCACATAGCTAAACATAGTAAAGACAATATACAGCAAGCCTATATCCAACATCAAACTCAATGGAGGGAAATTTAAATCAATCCCACTGAAAGTAGCAACAAGGCAAAATTGCACACTCTCCCAGTATCTCTTCAACATAGTACTTGAAGTCCTAGCTAGAGCAATAAGACAACTAAAGGAGATCAACGGGATACAAATTGGGAAGGAAGAAGTCAAAGTAACATGATTCACTGATGATCTGATAGTATACATAAGTGACCCCCCCAAAAAACAGAGAACTCCTTCAGGTGAAAAACATGTTCAGCAAAGTGTCTGGATACAAAATTACCTCAAAAAAATCAAAAGCCCTCCTATATATGAAAGAAAAAAGGGCTGAGAAAGAAATTAGGGAAACTACCACCCTTCACATTAGCTATAAGTAACATGTGACTCTAACCAAGCAAGTAAAAGACCTGTTTGAAAAAAACTTCAAGTCTCTGCAGAAAGAAATTGAAGAAGATATCAGAAGATGGAAAACTCTCCCATGCTCATGGATAGGTAAGATTAACATAGTGAAAATGATCTTCCTGCCAAAAGCAATCTACAGATTCAATGCAATTCCCATCAAAAATACCAACACAATTCTTTACAGAACTAGAGAGAACAATTCTCAATTTCATATGGGAAAACAAAAAACCCAGAATTGCTAAAACAATCCTGTACAATAGAAGATATTCTGGAGTTGTCTCCATCCCTGTCTCAAGCTATACTATACAGCAATAGTAAAAACTGCATAGGACTGGCATAGAAACAGAATGGTGGATCCATGGCATCGAATAGAAGACCCAGAAATAAACCCACAGACCTACAGATACCTGATTCTTGACAAAGAAGCCAGAACCATACAATGGAAAAAAGACAGCATCTTCAACAAATGGTGCTGGGTGTCTATATGTACAAAAATGCAAATAGACCCACATTTATCACCCTGCACAAAACTAGTCCAAGTGGATCAAGGACCTCAACTAAAACCAGACACACTAAATCGGTTAGAAGAAAAAGGGGGGAAGAGCCTTGAACTCATTGGCACAGGAGACAACTTTCTGTACAGAACCCCAACAGCACAGGCTCTAAGATCAACAATCGATAAATGGGACCTCATGAAACTGAAAAGCTTCTGTAAAGCAAAGGACACTGTGATCAGAACAAAATGATAGCCTAAAGACTGGGAAAGGATCTTCACCAACCCTATATCTGACAGAGGGCTAATATCTGGAATATATAAAGAACTCAAAAAGTCAAATACTAACAAATCAAGTAATCCCATTAAAGAATGGGGTACAAGCTAAACAGAGAATTCTCAATAGAGGAATATCAAATGGCAGAGAAATACTTAAAGAAATGCTCAATGTCCTTAGTTATAAGGGAAATGCAAATCAAATTGACCCTGAGATTTTACCTTACACCCATTAGAATGGCAAAGATAAAAAAACTCAAGTGACAATACATCCTGGAGAAAATGTGGAGAAAGAGGAACCCTCCTCATTGTTGGTGGGAATGTTGGAAATAAATCTGGTGCTTTCTCAGAAAATTAGGAATAGTGTTACCTCAAGATCCGGCTATACCATTCCTAGGCAAATACCCAAAAGATGCTAAAGTATACAAAAGGACATTTGTTCAACCATGTTCTCAGCAGCTTTATTTGCAATAGCCAAAATCTGGAAATGACCCAGAGGTCTGTCAACGGAGGAATGGATACAGAAATTGTGCTACAGTTACACAGTGAAATACTACTCAGCAATTAAAAACAAGTAAATCATCAAATTTGCAGGCAAATGGTGGGAACTAGAAAAGATCATCCTGAATCAGGTATCTCAGAAACAGAAAGACACACATGGTATATACTCACTTACAAGTAGATATTAGACAGATAATATAGGATAAACATAGGTGTGCATAAGATCTGTACACCTAAAGAAGCTAAGCAAAGAAGGAGGACCCTGGGTAAGATGATCAATCTTCATTCAGAAAGGCAAACAGGATAGACATCAGAAGAGGCAGAAAACAGGGAACAGGACAGGAGCCTTCTACAGAGGGCATCTGAGAGACTCTATCTAGCAGGGTATCAATCAGATGCTGAGACTCACAGCCAAACTTTGGTCAGAAAGGGGAGATGAAAGACCTGGAGGGGACAGGAGTTTCTCAAGGAGAGCAAAAGAACCAAGAAATCTTGGCACAGGGATGTTTTCTGAGACTGATACTCCAAGGACCATGCACGGAGATAATCAAAAACCCCTGCATAGATTTAGCCCATGGCAGCTCAGTGTCCAAGTGTGTTTCCTAGTAAGGGGAACGGGGGCTGTCTCTGACATGAACTCAGTAGCTGACTCATTGATCACCTTCCCCTGGGGTCGGGGGTGACAGCCTTACCAAGCCACAGAGGAAGATTATGCAGCCAGTCCTGATGAGACCTGATAGGCTAGGGTCAGATGGAAGGGGAGGAGGACCTCCTCTGTCAGTGGACTGGAGGAGGGGCATGGGAGGGGAAGAAGGAGGAGAGGTGGAATTGGGAGGGATGTGGGAGGGAGCTACAGCTGGGGTACAAAGTGAATAAACTGTAATAAATTTTTTAAAAGAAAAGAAAAAAAAGATAATTAGAAGATTGTAGATGAGAATAGATGATAGAGATCCAAGGGATACCACTACAGCACATAGGGGAAAACTTTGTGTAGAAGTGACTCCCATGAAGAGGGCAGAAATTAATTAGGTAAAGGGTAGTGTGACATAACATGGCATTAGTAAGCATCAGAAAGCTGGAAAGATGTTAAATAGGGGCACTAAGGCAAAAAAGGAGGGTGCTGGGATTAGTGGGAGACTGGGGTACCTGGGAAAGAGGTTTAACACTATGAGGTTTTCATCCCATGCTATCAAGCTTAGACTTCATCTCCAGTGAAGAGTCATCAAAGGATTCCAAAAGACTTAGTCTACAAAGAAATCTATCTATTTTTATTTATTACGGTTTATTCACTTTGTAACACAGCTGTAGCCCTTGTCCCCATAATCCCATCCTCTCTCCCTCTTCTTCTCCTATGCCCCTCCGCCAGTCCAGTGATAGGGAAGTTCATCCTCCCCTTCCATGTGACCCTAGTCTATCAGGTCTCATCAGGACTGGCTGCATTATCTTCCTCTGTGGCCTGGTAAGGCTGCTCTCCCTACCCCCTCAGGGGGTGATGATCAATGAGCCAGCCACTGAGTTCATATCAGAGACAGTCCTTGTTCCCCTTACTAGGAAACATGTTTGGAGACTGAACTGCCATGGGCTACATCTAAGCAGGGGATCTAGGTTCCATGCATGGTCCTTGGTTGGAGTATCAGTCTCAGAAAAGACCCCTGTGCCCAGATTTCTTAGTTCTGTTGCTCTCCTTGTGGAGCTTTTTTCCCCTCCAGGTCCTTCTATCTTACCCTTCTTTTGTAAGATTCCCTACACTGTGCCCAAAGTTTAGCTATGAGTCTCAGCATCTGCTTTGATACCCTGCAGGGTAGAGCCTTTCAGAGGCCCTCTGTGATAGGCTCCTGTCCTGTTCCTTGTTTTCTCCCTCTTCCAATGTCCATCCTGTTTGTCTTTCTGAATGAAGATTAAGCATCTTACCCAGGGTCCTCCTCCTTGATTAGCCTCCTTAGGTGTATAGATTTTAGTATGATTATCCTACATTATATGTCCAGTATCCACTTATAAGTGAACATATACCCTGTGTGTCCGAAATTTATATTTTACATAAAGTGGAATGTGGAAATAATTTGTATAACAATAACTATAACAATCCAAAAGCCACTATAGCAATAAAAGGAAGATGTGATGATACCTGCCCCTCAACAATGTACATAGTATAAGTGTGTGTATGTGTATGTGTGTGTGCAATGCTGGTGGGAGTCACTGATGGAATGTGAAAACAGCACAGATGGCACATCACCATGGAACTGAAAAGTGTGCTCTTCATGCTCAAGACCAGAGCAAAGGATGCAAAAAGCTTGTATGCATTGATCACTATGACCTCTGCTAACTGACAGAGATTTATTATGGCTCAAGTTTTATTCAATGGGACTAGTCTGCATGACAGTGCATGCATTGCTATGATGGAAGCAGGTTTAGGGTAATAGTCTCAGTACAGATGAAAGGGTTAGTAAAAGCAGCTATTATTGTAAACGCTTGTCTAGTTGGAAGTTTGGAAATATGATGTTCTGGTGCGTCATCCAGAAGGCTTGGACACTTTCCTCTAGTGGCACCAACTGTCCACGTGTAGAAAGGAAGAATACTAATGGAAATGTGGGTGGGGTTGTGGTGATGGAGATGGAAGGATGGGTTTCCCTAAGAGGCAGTCCAAAGCTTCTTTTGGTTGTCAAGACCAATATATTCCTCATGCCAAACAAACAAAAAATTTATTTAAAGAAAAAAAAGCTTTTCTGTAATATTCCTGTAGTGGTAGGAGATGGTACACATGAGAGCTGCTCATGAGAGAAACAAGGTGCAGTGTTATTTCAAAGTATTATATGTTAGAGTCGATTCTAAAGGCTCCCAAAACCACATCTAACTAAAATGATTTGCAAGAGAAAGGTGAAAAAACGTTTTTTGTTCAACAGGGAGAGGAGAGAGCATACAAACCAGGAAAGCAAAGGGAGTAAAAGAGATTGCAGAAGTCTAAACTGCTCAGGATATCTCTTCATTATCACTTTAAGAGAGTGAGGACAAGCCAGGCACAGTGGCTCATACCTGTAATCTCATCACTCAGGGAGGTAGAATTGGGCAGATCTGTGAGTTTGAGGCCAGCCTGATCTACAAGGCGAGTCCAGGAGAGCCAAGGTTACGCAGGTGCAGGGTGGATGCCTCAGTGGTTAACAATGACCTAAGTTCAGATCCTCAGTACTTACGTTACACATACAGCATGCCTTCACACATCCAGTGCTGGAGAATAGATGCAGAGACAGGGGGACCACCAAGAGTCAATGGTACGCCAGCCTCCATGAAAAATCAGTAAGCTCTGGGACCAATGAAATGTCCTGTCTATACAGGAAAATGGAAAGAGTGGTAGGTCACGATACCCAACACCCTCCTCTGGTTTCCTTGGGTCTGTTTGCGAGCACAGGCACCTGCACACACACACATATATATACATACATACACACACACACACACACATGCATGCACACACACTGTGAATAGCCCCATGAATATTTAGTGAATATTGATTCATTCATGTAAATAGACGAGGGACTGAACTTCACACACAGATCAGGCAAAGTGCAAAGCTTCGGGAGACAGACACAGGAAGACAGGACTGATCACATGGATCTGAGCCCACAGGCCCAGACAGTGATGCTTCTCATACTGTTTTCCTCAAAATTAGTATGCTACCTGCCCCACGGCAGCTTCCCAGTGACACAATTCAGAAATACTGCTCTGTGTCTCCTGACCTCCTTACACAGGCCTTATCCCCTTAGGAAGCACTCACCGGATAGACACCATTTTCCAGTCATCTTTCTCAAAGGGCATCTGCTACCTTTTCTGAGAGAAACTAAAGAGACTGACTGGATCCATGACCTTTTATTGCTTCTAAATAAACAACCTGAAGCTCAACCCAGTACTGTCATCTTCATATAACAAGGGCATGACATTTCCAAACATCAGAGCACTGTGATAGTATATGAACATTTTCTAAGGGAAATTGTATGACCAGAGCCACGACAGACTTCTGGGACTGGGCTAGTAAGGAAAGCCACCCTCATGACAACCCTCTGTCCACAGATGTAGTCCTCTGTCCTTACAGGCACGTGCTCGCTCTGAGGTTGGTGTGTCCAGGACAGTTTCTAAACAGGGCTCATCAAGTTTGTCAATATCTTAGCTAGTGCCAGCCTAACTAGTAACTAAGCTGAATGTGTGCTTAGTATCTCGACAAAGCAGAGCTGCTATTTATTTCCTTTTTAAGGAAACAGTTACAAACTGTGGCTAGAGGGAAAATGTGTTAGGCATGGTTTAGAGTTCTTTGGATCTGGGAGTCTATCCGGGGCTAAAGAGAGAAGCTATGCTTTGGGGAACAATTCAAGACTTGCCTCGGGTATCTGTAGACAGATGCCATCAGCACACTTTGGGGCGTTGAGTGGAGAAAGAGAAGGTTAACTGAGTAGGTTAAGGTAGTTGTTATGTGACTCAGATTTCTGCTACTCTGATAAAGTAGCCATAGTAAACAAAGTAAGTGGAAGAAACGTTTACACTGATGCATGGTTGCTTGGTTCTGTTGCTTTGGGACAATGGAGAGGCAAAACACAATGTTAAGGAATATGTAGTGATACAAAGCTGTTTGAGTCCTGATAGCCAAAAAGGATTAAAAAGGACCGCATCCTCCTATTCCACATAGGGCATACCCCCAGTGATGAAATTTCTTCCAGGAGACCTACCTCCTAAGAGTTCAGCCACCTCCCAATAGTAGCACCCTAGAGACCAAGCTTTCAAAACATGGGTCTTGAAGAGATAATCTAGATCCAAACTCTAACAGTCACTGAGCAGGAAATAGAAAAAATTGCCCTAGTTCATTTGACAAAGATAAAAGGCAGAAAATAGTTCACAATTTCAGCTTGATCATTTAACACTTAAGCAACTTAAACTCTTATAGCTAACAAACAACATACTAATGAATACAAATCCTTAGAGGACTGAATTAATGGATAGATAATAATTATTCATAAACTAATCATAATTAGTATATCAATTGTATTTAAATTCCCTACTTGTGGAGTACTTGAAGTTGTTGAAAGTACTTAGAAACAGTTTATATTGTGCATTATTCTAAATATCCTGTGTAGAAAAAATTATACTAACTCTAAGCAAAGAATTATGTGGCAAACTATTAAATTTTATTCAAGTCCAGTTCTGTCTCAAATAATAATGTACTACAATATATGATTAATATAATGTAATTATAAATTATTATAAAATTTGCCTACTGTGTAATTTTAAAGGTGACTTTATTTTAACTTTTAATTTTTTTGAGTGTGTATTGTGAATGTGAATATTGAATGTGAAATGTGTACTAGCTCCTGTTTTCTCCCTGTGATAAAATATCCTGACATAAGAGGAAAAGGTTTGTTTTGACCTACGGTTCCTGGGGGAATGCCCACCATGGCAGCTGGAAGACATTCATGCTGCCCAGATGCCAGAAGAAAGACACCAAGCACCTGCCTGCCTTGGACACCACTTATAAAGGACAAATGTGTAATGGAGAAATTGAAAAGATGGAGTACACAGTGAGAGGTGGAAGAAGAGAAAGCTTAGCTGAGGGGTTCCTACACGGTGGAGAAAGGTGGGCCTGGAGAGTCTGGCAGTGAGGATCAGGCAGGCATGTGGAAGACATAGGGAGATCCTGGCCTAGACCGCCGCCAAGGATCATGTCTGGGTCTGTGGTCCTGCTGCAGCTGGGATCTGTGTTGATGTCTATGGCCAAGTTAACACCAAAGGCCAAGAGGATGTCCATGATCTGGGCTGCCATCTGAGACCATGTACACACATGCACGTGCACCCATAGGCGTGCATGAGAACACATACCCACACTCAAAAATGCATAGACGGGCAAAACTAAATAATAAACAAATCAATATGACAAATAGCCTGACAGAAGCATCTTAGTGGAGAGAGGTTTTCTTTTGGCTCACTCTTCCACGTTGCTGTCCACCACACTGAGGGGTCTCAGTGGCCACGGTCTTGAAGGAGCTTATCGCGTTATACCCATCACCAGAAAGGAAGAACAGAGAAAGCATGCATGCTTGTGCTCAGTTCCCCTTTTCCCTTTCCATACAGTGCAAGTCCCAACCCCACAGAATGGCGCCGCAGCAGCCGATACCTCCAGTTCCAGGGAATTAAACACCCTCTCCTGGCCTCTATGAACATATGTGAACATATTATAAGATAACACACACATATACACATGGATAAAAAAAACAAATATAAATCTCTTTTTAAATCTGAAAACGAATGATCGAGGAAGAGGAAAAAACTCTTACATAGACGGGAGTGGGAATAAAGCACAGGCGAGTGCGTGAAGTCAGAAGCCGGCTGTGTGGAGAGGGAGGCGCATCATCAGGAAGCAGCTAGGGAGATGAAGGAGAAGGGAGGGGAGGGGCACTAAGAGAACAAAGCATACATCAAAACGCCATGATAAACCCCATTGCTTGTTATACTAATTGAGAGTTACAATTGTTTCTCAGACTGGGTCTCACTATGAAGCCCTGGCTATCTTGGAACTTGATATGGGAATCAGGCTCACAGAGCTCCGCCTGCTTCCTGGGGATAAAGGCGAGCAATACCGCACCTGATTTTAAAAATTAGTTACTGTCTCTCTCCTTGTTCCCTAAGGCCTGTTTTATCACAGCCACATTCTGCTACCACTACCAGTACCTAAGCCTGAAAAGACAAAAGGGCCAGAGACAGGTAAGAACAGTCACAAGGAACAAATACCACCCCTCAGAGGGAGCAGGACATATAATTGCTTTAGAAAAATAGGAACGCATGGCACACTGATGAAATCCTCGAATATATAATTGTAGAACTTTTTACTGAGTATTATGATGGCGAAGCCAGTGATACATTTCCAGGGACGTTATATAACTTCTTTTATAACTTATGGTGTCTAGTTCCAATAAGTGCAAAGAACGGACCCTAGTTTTACCCTTTTTATATAAATGATACAAGATTTTATGAAACCAGATAATTAGATGCAAATAAGTTAAGCTGGAAATTCAAAATAAAATGTTTATGGGTTGCACCTAACAGAAGAGATTAATTAGCTTAAGAAAAAGACAGAGGGGAAAAGAGAGAAATGAGAATGCTGAATGTAGAGGATGAGAAAGCAAAGCAAGCAAGGAAGAAGAAAACAAAATATAAACAAAAAATCCTGCAAGGTACCAGAATCAATAGGCCTTAGCAAATACCAGAATTAAGGCATGGTCAACAATGCAGATTCGAAGTTGTCCTCACTCTGTGCTGGCTTCATCCTTCTGTTCAATTCAAAGAAGTGTCTGCCTTTCACCATACATGTTAGAAAACATATGTGTTAGTATGTCGCCTTTCTAATCCCCTCACAGAACTGTAGTCTTTCCCCCTCTGTGAATTTATAGGGCTGGAGGCTTACCTTAGTGAGTTTGCCAAACCTGATCTAACCAGATAAGGCCAAGAGGACTCTGCTCAGGGAATACAGCGGTACAGCTGAAAGCCTCTCTGTGGGAAGAGGGTTTAGGGACCAGGAAAGAGACATTTGTTTACAGATAGCCTGCAAGAGGTCACGTCAAAATGCCTTACCACACATTCTAGAGCAGAAATCACCAAGCCATTGCCCAGTGCATGGGTGCCTTCTGTCCCCAATGTCAGACAGGCTCAGCCCAGCTTACACAGTGTGCTCACAGAGAGCTGATTAAAGTGGGAGGCAGTTCATTCCAGTATGAGGCAGCTGTATGGTTTGTTGTTCTGCTGAGCTGAAATTTGCCTTTCTAGAACTTTAATCCATTCTGCTTTGTAGGACAAAAAAATATATATATATAATATGCCTAATTCCTCTTTTTATGTGACAGCTCTTTATTTATTTGAAGATAACTGATGTGTTCTTCGCTGGTTTTCTCCAGGGTAAACATCACCGATTCCTTCAAATCTTCTCTGTATGTCATGGATGGCTCATCCTTTATTGTTTTAGTGGGTAGTTTGCTCTAAATTGCCTAAAAACATATTCTGACTGCAAATGTATACAGTAGTAAAAAAAAAAAGAAATCACCTTGGCCCACATCAGATTCAGTGTTCAGAAGACATGTGGTCCCACAGTTCTATTACTCCTTTATGATTCCATAAAAGCTTAGGGAACCTTTACTATTCACCAAATGCCTTGTATTCCAGAGGAGGGAGTCAGAAACCAAACAATAAATGTTAGGTAATATGCTATAACAGTAACATGTAACGTGTGCTTTAAGAAATTAATACTACAAGTGGCAGTGTATCTGTTAGATGGTTACTAGTTAGCCAATCAGATATTAGCAGATTGAAAGGTCCCTTGTCCAATCAGATAGTAGCAGCTGGTAAAAACAGAAATTGAAACCACAGGGCTTAGATTACTGGTCACAGAATAGATTATGAATAACATCTTTGGCCTTTTTTAGAAACATGACAAGTTCTGAACTGCCTCAAAGACCATAAAATTGCTATTTAGTTGAATGCTTTCTGGTAATGAACAAACAAACAAACAAAACCATACCACTTGCCTTCTCCCTTAAGAGTTAATCCAAAAGGTCCTGTCAATCACCTGGATGGAGAAACACTTTCCTGAAAGCTTTAGGTTCCCGAGACGTTAGGAAAAAGCTTGAAACCTACCCTAAAAATGTAGATTGATGCAATGGTCTCTCGGGCCTTTTCCCACTCTCATGCCCCACTTTACTAAAAATAAACTATCTTTTCGTCTATGCTCTTTGTGCCCCATCTGAATTCTTTTGAGAGAGACATTAAAAGGACGTGGGGAGATGATGGAAGGCCGCAGTCAGATTGTGATAACAGGATCGGGGTAGCCCTCTGAGAAGTGGGGGTTTGAATAAAGGCTGAGAAATAAAGGCATTATTATCAGGGGGCAAGAAGTATTTGGGGGAGAACAGAGCTTACACTCAGACCTGGAAAGGAGATCCGCTCTTGCTTGCCAGTGGCATCAGAACAGGAGAGGAGGCTGCCGCTTGGGTTAGGAATGAACAAACAGAGAGAAGACAAGAGAACGCCTCATAGCAGCTTATAAACCTTTGTCAGGATTGTAACTTCTGCTCAGATGGGGGACGGCTTCATTTCAGGGGTCTAAGCAGAGAACTGAGATGGTTGCATGTTCTAAAATGATTTCCACAGTTCTCAGAACAGATTGCTGAGGTACAAGACTGTTTTCTGCCTTTCGTGGGATTGACATTTAGGTAAGCTTCTTTTGTGCTCTGTGTGGTCACTGGTGTCCATCAGAGCTACCTGCTCCCAATGAATACATTTGTACCATCATCAAATAGACATTTCAGGGTATTGATTTATCTCTGAGGCAATCCTGGGTTGAGCTTAGACTGAATTTGGGTCTTGCTAGAAACTATCACAATAGCTGGGGAATGTTGTTTTGGTTAGCTTATACCAGAACTGTAGGGGAAGATCAAATGTACCCAAATTGCATGGCTAGTCCACATGGGGAAGAGAGAATGAACGTGAAACTGCCAAGCACCTTCCATGGTCATCCTGCTATCGGTTTCCCTAATGTTTATTCTAATTTAGCACAAACAGTCAGCAAAATCTGAATAGAAGCCAAGGGGACTATGTTGTCTTTAGGTGAATACATTGATTTCATTAACAAGATCTAAGATTTTAATTGCTTCAGGTTGGCGTCTCATGTTTTCTTTATGGGGATTGGTATCAAGTCATGAATTTCCTTATACATAGAGCACTTAACATAGCAACTGTCTTATTTTTTATTAAACATATTTGTGTGTGTGCACATTTGTGTGTGTGCCCGCGTGCGTGGGTGGGTGCTGGAGATGAAATTCTGCTCATCAGGTATGGCGGCTTAAATGAGAAATGTACCCCCCCACACACACACACAGTTGTGTATTTGAGTACTTGGTCCATATTTGGTGACACTGCTTGAGAGGTTACGGAACACTCAGCCTTGCTAGTGGAAGCAGATCAGTAGGGGCTGTCTTGAAAGCTTATGGTCTGAACCCACTTCCGGCTCACTCTTTCTACTTTGTGCTTGTTGCCGCAGATGTGATTTCTCCGCTTCCTGTTCCAAAGGCCTGCTGCCACGCCCCCCACACCATGACAGAAGCCCCTGTGTAACTACAAGCCGAAAGAAACTACCTACGAGCTGCTTTGGGTCATGGTATTTTATCACAACAGAAAAGTAATGTATTAGGCTTGCTGGCAAGCAGTATTTTCTACTTCGCTGCTATCTTGCTGCCCTAATGTTTTATGTTGTTTTGTTTTTAGCATATTTATTTATTTGGGGGGTATGTGACAGCGCTCAAGCAGTGAAAGGATGGCTCCTCTTATTCTATCACATGTGTCTGGGGAGTTGGACACAGCTAGCTGAGGTTTTGCTTTTTAATCTAAAGAAAAGATTCTGTATTTATGTTTATGTTGTAGCGCTTCCAGCAGTTCGAGTCCTGGTTCTCCTTTCGCAGTGTAAGTCATCTGTCCCTTGAAAATCTGGTTAAGAATTGTAAATGTTCAGTAAGAACAAAAATCACATTTTTTTTCTTTTCTTAAAAAATGTTATTCCTATAGTTTAAAATGGACATGGAATAAGAAAAACATAAATTGGAGGAAGAGTGTTCCAATAAACATCTATTATAAAACAATTAAGAACAACCACATTGAGAGTATTTTCAACTCTTAATTCGTACTTCGTCCTTTCTATTGTTAAGAAGTCAAACTACTTTGAAAACTAGAAATAGTAAGAGATTTTGAAGAGGCTGGTTACTTCCATTTTCAATGTGATTCCTTTTTTTGGTAATATTAGTTATTTAGTCTATGAAAATTCCATATATGTACGTAATGTACTTGGATCCTATCTGTACACCTCTACCTCCTTCCCACTCCCGATAAGGTACCCACGTTGTGTCCCTCCCAACTCCATGCCTTCCCTTTTTGTTGTTGTTATTAATAACGTTCTGAGTCCACTTAGTGACACCCACATGATCATGGATGTGGGACCATCCAGTAGGCAGTGGCAACCTATTGGTGACAGTGCCCCTAAAGGAGAGTGACTCTTATTTCTTCAGCAGACATTAGCTCTCAATAGGGCCTCATTTCAAGGGTGGGGTCTTGAGGGTCCTCTCCCAAGCCATGCTGGAGTTCTGACTAACTTGGCCTAACACTGGTCTACGCAGATAACCACAAGTGCTGTGAGCTAATCTATGCAATAGCCTTGTCATATCCAGAAGTCTGGGTTTCACAGATCTCCTCCTCATTCATCAGCTCTTACATGTTTTCTATCCTCTTTTTTTTTTGGGTGCTCCCTGAGCCTTGGATGATGGGAGGGTAATATATCATGTATCCACAGCTACCCACTGTTGGTTACTTATCTTTGTACTTTGACCAGTTATGAGTCTCTACATTAACTGATACAAAAGTAAGCTTCTCTCAGCACAGTTGAGAACAACACAAATCTATCAGTATAAACCTGAATATTTAAAAGGCAATTTGAATGTATTACCAATTAGCAAAGCAGTAGCAAGTTCCCCTTAAGGCCTATGATCTTTCCAGTTATCTCTGACCACACTTACAAGACGGCATAACATCCCTCTTGTAGAACGAGTCCCTTTTCGGTTGGAAAATAGCTGGTTACCACCGTAACATTCATGCCACTATTGGTGATAGAGCCAGCGCTGGGTGAACCATTGATGTCTTTTTCCTCCAGAGTCCAGAGTCACACAAAACAGGCAGTTGGCATTCCTCTTGATTGCCCACCAGAACTAGGTGATAAAGCCCTATTGCTGAAAACACCGTTCACGTTGGATGCAGGATACAAAGAAAGCAAGCTCAACTAACCAGGAAACTCTTCCTGATGGCTAGATTACATAGCGATGAAAGCTGGTTCCTTTTATTATAAACTTATAAGAGAAGTTAGTGTGGAAACCTTACTCTTTTTCTCATAGGAGTCAAAATCTATATACTTATTTAAACTATTACTTGCTTTTTGTTTGCAAGTCATTTGTCCTTAGTCTCCATTTGTGTGGATGTTCACACAAAGCTGGATATATTATGACATGAATTTTATTTTATTTATAGTTTATCATATCCAAAGTGAGATGATGTCATTTCCTTTGTATCTCACTCCCCCATCCCCTTTTCACTTTTCTGTGTTTCTTATTTTGCACCTCACCCCTAGCTTGAGTCTTTATGTGTTATCATTCTGAACAATGCTGACCCAATCAAAGGTATCGTGTGCTCTTCCAGGAATAATCTTTATCGTGTGCACAATACAGGAAGGACAGCTATCGCTGCTGAACTTTCCTTCAGTGAACACGCAGACAAGCAGTTGTTGCAGCTCAATGCAAATGAGGCAACTCTCCACTAATACCATACTTCATTCCCTGTGACCTATTCCCTTCTCTTTTCCAACATAAAACTCTTTTCTATCAGAGCAAAACAGTCACATAGCTGTGAAAGCAAATAGTTATGGATGATCTGTCAGGAAATAAACCGAACCCAAATGATACCCTTCCTCATCTCCAAGTTCCATGACCCAGACTGAAGTGACTACTTTCAAACTTTTTCATATTTCCCTGACTCTCCTAGTCCATGCTCATCTACCATTTCCTCAGCTATGGATTGTACACAAACTACTTGTGGACTTCCCACTTTGGAAGATGCAAATCTTAATCCTAATACACTGGAGTGGACATGTGCACACACATGTATACACAGGCACACACACCTCTCTTCTAATCTCTACAAAATTACTTCACAATCCTGATTTTGAGTATGATGATATTTCATTGAATTTTTAGTTATTCCAGATTTTTTTTTAAATCTGAGAGATGGCTCAGCTGGTAGAGGCACTTCTCCCTCAGCCTGATGACCCAAGCTGATTCTCAGACCCTCTGACCTCCATACATGTGCTGTGGTGCAAGTTCTAATAGGCACATTCAACACGGACTAAATAAACACAAGTTAAACTTTTAAAAATTCCATGTAGTTTTGCTTCTTTTCCTAAGCTTGATGAGAACCATAATTCTTTTAATGGATCTCTATTTAATGCCTGTATGTTCTATGTTTTTCCTGGAGCCTCTTTTCCTGTAGCTTTTGCTCTCTGGCTCTGCAGGAACATAGGACCTGGTCTATAGCTAGGGCCAGTGGCATCTCTCACTCATATTTGATATCCTTCTAAGCCACCTATGGGATCTCAGGTTCTCAGAAATCTGCATTTCCTTCTTTCTGAATAGCAAAGACACATCTTCACAAAAGATCTAAGTGTCTGTGGAAGAGTTTTTTTTGTTTGTTTTGGTTTTACCTTTAAGGCATCTAGAAGAATTTTTTAAAAGATTTTCATTTAATTCATGTCTGTGGGGGGGGGGGAGAATTTGCAGGTGATTTCAGATTACCTCGGAGGCCAGAGGTGTCAGATTCCCTGAAACTGGAGTTACAGGCAGTTATGATCCACTGGACATGGGTACTGGGAGCAAATTTAGGTTCTCCGAAGGAGTGGTACAGGCTGAGCTTTTAACAGCTAGCCCTTCAGCCCAGAAGCAGTTTCGTTTTGTCTGTATCTGTCAGTGATGGCACATAAGAGACTCTTTTTCCTCAGGATTCAGTTTTGTATGTGTCTGTTTTGAGGGCTTAAAACAAAGCACCCTCGAACAACATTCCCAGGACTTTGTTACGTAAGGATGAGACTATTTTTGCTCATTGTGTGTGTGCAAAGTTTAAATATCCTATTCAAGTGCTTTGCTCATTTTCTTATTTGATTGTTGGTTTTTTTACTTTTTTTTACCTATAAAATGCATGTTTATTTATTTACTTGGTATGTTTTTGGTGTGTGTACGTGTGTGTGTTTGTATGACTGCATAAACACATGCCATGACCATCTAATAACTTGTAGGAGTTGGTTCTCTCTTTCAATAATGAGGGCCTGCTGGCTCAGGTGAGTTTTCAGACTTGATGGCTGAGCCATTTCTTGTTGGCCTCTGACAATTACTTAATTACAACAGCAATGGGTAATTTTCCTCCAAGGTCTTAAGTCCCATGTAGGGCAATTTGGTGGCATCTTTCAGAATAAAAAAAAGAAAAACAAAAAATACTTTACCTAGTTCTTTTATTTATAGCAGTCACGTAGCCAGATGTATTCAGGCGTGAAACGTGACTCAGAAACAATAAAATTAATTGCAAAAAATTAACATAAAGGCCGCCTAAGGACTAATCGCTATGACTAGTTAAATAAAGTATGATTTACTTGGTAGAGTACATAGCCATCTAGAAAGATCAAGACAATTCTAAACTCTATAATGTGTATTTTTATCTTTTAGATAATGAGGATACATATTTTTAAGATGCAAAATAAAAAAACAAATATTTTTGTCCTAGTTTAGGTTCTGGTTGCTGTGATAAAATACAGAATCAGCTTTTGGGGAGGAAGGGTTTATTCCTCTTACAATTCCAGGCAACACTCTTAGTCACTATTCTATTGCTGTGAAGAGACACCATGGCCAAGATGACTTACACAGAGAAGCATTTAATTGTTGCCTTGCTTGCACTTTCAAGAGGGTAAGTCCATGGCCATCATGGCAGGGAGTGTGGCAGCAGACAGGCAGGCACACTGTTGGAACAGTCGCTCAGAGCTTACGTCTGATTCACAAACAGGAGGCAGAGAGTAAGACGGGGACTCAAAGCCCACCTCCAGTGGTACGTCTCCTCCAAGTCCACACCTTCTACTAGTTGGGGAACAAGTATTCCCCAAAATTCTACTAGTTGGGGAACAAGTATTCAAAAATATGTGTTGAGGGGTGGTCTCAGGTGCTGTGTATTCTGATGCTGATTTCTGTACCCAGAGATCTGGCTACAGTCTGGGTTGTGGGCAGTGTCATTATTACGGAAACGTCTCCTGTCTCAATGTTGTGTAAAACTGTTCTCCGTCACCACTGAAAGGTTAATAAAGACCTGACCAGCCTGTAGCTGGACAGGAGAGTTGAGGCAGGACTTGCAATTCCAAGAGGAGGAGGTAGAAAGGAAGAAAGGTCGAGGAGAAGGTCACCAAGAGAGTTCAACATGAGAGAATCTCCTTGAAGACATGAATGAAGCAGGAGCAGCCAAGTCAAGAAGTTGGCAGGTAACAGGGCATGTGGCTGGAAAGTAGGCCAGATGAGCTTTGTTGGATTAGAAGAATACATGAATATCTGCCCACATTATAGTGCTTGAAGCTTATTAATTAATGCAATAAGTTTCTGTGTCATTATTTAAGATCCCATATCTATAATTTTACATACATGAGCCTATGGGAGCCGTTCTCATTCAGACCACTGCACAATCTGTCATTGGTGGGAAATCAAGGGAACATGAATTTGAAGCAGCTAGTTACATCCACTGTCAGCGCAGAGAGAGAATGAAAGCATAGAAATCCATTACTCAGCTCACTCTCTCTACTCTCATACTCTACTCTCTAGGACCCAACTCCAGGTCCTACAGTGGGCTGCATCTTCCCACTCAATGTGATGGAGTCAGTCCCCCACAGACATGCCCACAAGCCAACTTGCTACAGACAGTCCCTCACTGAGACTCTCCTCCCAGATGGTTCTAGACTGTGTCAAGTCGACAGTTAAATCAACCATCACAATGTCAATACAGGCATTAGAATGTGTCTGAAAAATGTATGTGATAAAGCAGCAGGGTTGATGGCTAAGGAAATTGGAACTCATCATGGGGAGCATGTTCCTATAATATATGCATTCTTCTTGTAATAGATTTATTGGTACATAGTTCACATGCCCCCAAAGTCATGAGCATCAGGTTTCAATTGTGTGGGAGTATATTTGGAACACTGTACAACCCTTACAACACTGCAGTTTGGGATCATTTCCTTTATCTTAGAAAGAAACTTTGTGCCTACTTAAATCTGTTTCATATGCCCATTACCAGGCCTCAGTGTCTTAGTATCTGCCTTCCGTCTCTAACTGTTTTCCTCTTCTAGGATGTTTGCATGTGCTTTTATAGCTTTTGAATTTCCTTTTTTTCCTACTTTGAGTTCATATTAGCTATTCAAAAATAAAATATTATCTAATATGTATGGTTATCCTTTTCTCTTGTCATGCTGAAAAAGTGAAATGATACTCTTCAGTACTCTAAGCAGACTGTGGCCGGGCTAAGAATAAAATTCTCATGTTTTGAACATGGTCTTATTTCCTATTTTTATTGTATCAATATTAGACCTCATTTTGGCTTAGCCTATGCTGAAATTTAGATTTAATCATTGTTCACATAAGTGAAAAATCTTTGCAAAAGGTCAAAACATTTACCATTCAGATGGGAAAGAACAATCATTACACAGAAAGAAGATATGGGTATGAAAATAATACTGTCCAGCCACTTCACTTTTTATTGCCTTATGCTGTTAGGAGTCCATAAACATGAATTGAATCTTGTCAGCGATTACAAGGGCTGGCCATCCTCTACTGTTGAGATCAATAATCCAGCCAATGGTTAGCCCATAAAACCACACAGACTGAGGTATGGGTGGGATATTACAAGTTTACCCGTGACCTTTTCCCTGGTTTGTCCATTCCTACACGTGCCAATCTGATTTCACTACTGACCTTTGTGAAGAATCTCTGTACAGATATATCTATATGTGGATATGGGCTGTGGAAAGTTCCAAAAGCCCTGTTCCTTCAATAAAGAATTGTACCTGTGACAACATCACCAACAAGACCAAGAGCCACCGCCACCACCACCGAACAATTAGGGTGAGATTGTTAAGCATTTACTGCAGCCAGTCAAGTCATTTGACTTCATAACTGTCTAGGATGATGACATCACTTTTAATCTTTTCATCCTTCATCCCTGGGTTATGATGAACATGTCCAGTGTTACATAGCTAATAAACGGAACGTCTCAAATATGTTTTTGTGATTCACACAGGGAATACAGTCTTATCCCACCATCAGGTACAATTGAAGATGGTACCAAACTCTATGTGTATTATTTTGTGCATCTGTTTAAAAGGGGGGAAAAACCCACAAACAAACCATATTCCCAGTTCCCTTCATGAGATTGCTCACATGGTAAGTGAGGTGGCAGAAAGCATTTGTATACTCCAGCATTTGGGGATATGGAAAAGTGAGGATGGGAGTGAGGACAAGTGAGTTAGCATTGGTTAGAGAGAATGAAAATGTTGAAATGGCCTAGACAAAGTCACTCTTTTTTTTTTCCATAAAACTCAAGGTCTTTTTTTCCCCCATTGAACCAATTTATTTTTAATTAATTTATTTTTATTAATTTCAATTTATACATTTTGTATCCCAGCTGTAGCCTCCCCTCAGCCCCTCCCAATCCCACCCTCATTTCCTCCCATGCCCCTCTTCCAGTCCATTGATAGGTGAGGTCTTCCTCCTCTTTCATCAGACCCTAGCCTATAAGGTCTCATCAGGAATGGCTGCATCATCTTACTCTGTGGCTTGGTAAGGCTGCTCCCCCCTCAGGAGGAGGTGATCAAAGAGCCAATGACTGAGTTCATGTCAGAGACAGTCCCTGTTCCCCTTACTAGGGAACCCGTTTGGACACTGAGCTGCAGTGAGGATGGGAGTGAAGACAATTGAGTTAGCATTGGTTAGAGAGAATGAAAATGTTAAAATGGCCTAGACAATGTCCTTCTTTCCATAGAACTCAAGGTCTTAATATCATAGTATAGGGTATATTTCTGTTTTCCTATTATGTATTCGTATAATAGCCTCAACCAAGTTTGGTTTTGGAAAATGTTCGCTGGATGACTCTAGGGCCTGCACCCTCCTTCACTCTGCACTACCCCCTCCCACACGTACCAACTGCTGTTTCTTCAGATGTTTCCAATGCCTCCTCTAGATCTGCCCATGACACCTTCAGGAAAACCTCTTGCCCTTGCCAGCTGGAATTTTGCTTCACCAAAGGGTAGATTGTACATCATTTTTAAGTGATTAGTCAGAACCTGGCCCCAACTTCTCCTGCACCAATCTTTACAACCATCTTCTTTATACAACCTATGATAAGTTAACCTCACATTACTAGTATATTAGACACAGCCAGAGATTAACAATAACTAATAAATGGAGTGACTGTAACAAAAAGTACTAAGGAAAGCCATGGGACTGTGTTAAAGTGTCTTGTTGCATTTCCAAGGAAGCACTTCACAACCTCTTGGCATATTTGAATTAGCATATCCACTATGCTTGTGTTTTAGGACAACTGTTGAGTAAAATAAGGAAATCTTGCACACACGAACCCTGAGATAACATGACATAAATTAATGAGAGATACCTGTCTAATGAATAAGCTAACTGAAAGATAGCATATTCAGCCTTGATACCCTGAACATAGAGGTGACTCATGTCCTGATTGGACAGAGAGGCATGGAGAAGATTTCATTATGCTGTATTCAGAATGGTACATAATTTAAGAGTTATAAACTGTTTATTTCTAGATTTCACACTTAATATTTCCTGTTCATGGTTTACCACTGAACAAATGGATGAAACGGAAAGCTAGAGGTAGATGTCCAAGGAGCCAACTTATATTATATCTTACACTCTTATTTCTTCATTACTTTTTAAAATCTAGTACTTCACGTGTCTTGACTTGTAAGCTACCTGAAATATTTTCTACAAAGTGTGGACTTAAATAAGGCAACATGTTGACTATGTTGTATGTTTTCCCTCTTATACTTTATTAGGAGGAAAAAATAAGGAATATAGTTTAGTGACCACCTGACACTTGACAGAAGAAATTCTGTTCCTCTTGACAGTTTGTCTTCCCGAGATAAAGCAAGACCCACTTAGTCAATGTTGATTGAGCTAATGTGAGAAAAACAGAGCATGAATGAAATATAGACAGTGTTCTTTCCTCCCTTTGGGAGCATACAAATTTAATTGTTGAGAGAAACTATGTGAACAAAACCACAACACATGAGAAACTATTATTAATGGAAATGGGTCCTTTATGTATCATAAGTCAATAGGGTAGACAAAAGAGAGACATTATTGGAAATTAGATTTTTAAACATTGACAGTCCCTGAGGCAAATCAAGAATATTTGACCAGGTGGTAGCTTTGAAAAGTTCTTATAGCAACTCTGTGTGTGTGTGTGTTCCTGTGTGTCTGTGTTTGCTTTTGAAATGAGGTCTCACGAAGTTTGCCCAGGTTGACCTCAGCCTCTGGAGTAGCTGGGGCCAGGTTCTGACTAATCACTTAAAAATGATGTACAATCTACCCTTTGGTGAAGCGAAATTCCAGCTGGCAAGGACAAGAGGCTTTCCTGAAGGTCTGTCATGGGCAAATCTAGAGGAGGCATTGGAAACATCTGAAGAAACAGCAGTTGGTGCGTATGGGAGGGGGTAGTGCAGAGTGAAGGAGGGTGCAGGTGTTAGTATTCTGAAACAACCTGCTTCTGGGTTACCTAGCAACTTATGATGTCATCTTGTATGGCCCAGCCAGGTGGCCATACTTGGGGGCGTGGTTAGTAATTACCTGACCTTTAAAAGGACAACCGGACACATGTTCTCTTTCTTACTCTCTTACTCCTTTCTCTCTTACTCTCTCTCCTGGGACGCCCCTCCCTTTCCTCCTCTCCTCTCTCTCTCTCTCTTCCCCCATCATGGCCCATCCCTATTCCCTTCTCTCTCCACCTTATAAACCCCTTTCATAGAAAACCTGTTGTAAGCCTCATCTTATTTCTAACAGCAGGCCCTAGAGTCATCCAGCGAACATTTTCCAAAACCAAACTTGGTTGAGGCTATTATACGAATACATAATAGGAAAACAGAAATATACCCTATACTATGATATTAAGACCTTGAGTTCTGTGGAAAGGAGTGACTTTGTCTAGGCCATTTAACATTTTCATTCTCTCTAACCAATGCTAACTCACTTGTCTTCACTCCCATCCTCACTTTTCCACATTTCCAAATGTTGCAGTATACACTTTCTGGCACCTCGCTCAGCGAGTAACCATTCTCACGTAGGGAACTGGGAATATGTTGTGTTTGTGTGTTTTAAAAACAGATGCACAATAATTACCAACCAAAATGAGAATCTTTTTTTTTTTCCGTTCCACTTGGCCTGATTGATTCTAGGATCGGAAGCAAACACCAATCTGACCTGCTTTCCTTGTTTAGGAAGTACTGTTTTTACTAGGCGATGGATCTCGTTCAGTAGGGTAAGCCTTTTGAGGATGGACAGTTTGTAAACACGGTGTAGGATGCAGTCATAAAGTATTTTCTTTAGGACTGAGCCGGTGCAGGGTCACCTGGCTGGGGCTAGGATTGGCCTTAGTGGAAGGAGGTAATCCATCTTGGGGTTGGAGGGAAAAGTGCAAGCTGACTGAGAGCAATCCTGCAGCCCGGGCCAGCCTGGGGCATACAAGGTGCAGGCTGGAGGCCGTCCCACTCACACCGCCCACAGAAGGGAACCCGGGACGCCCAGCCCGCCGCTGCAGCAGGCGCGTCGCAGAGGGCGGGAGCAAGCGCGCGGGCAGGCGGAGGCAGCCAACGGCGGAGGCGCCCACTCCCCCGGTCCCTGTGCCCCGCCGCTCGTCTCCCGCCGCCGGGCGCCCGCGCGCTCGGCTCTTTCCGCCGCCGCGCGCTGCCCCGTGCGCTCCGCCACCTTCGGCAATTTCCGTCGGGCCCTGGCCGCCATTTTCTCGCCGCTTGTGTGGCTCGCTGGCTGCGTGGCTCGGTTCTTGGGAGCGAAGCTTTGTCCGGTTCGGCAATGGACGGGTAGGCGCCGGAGCCCGGGAGGAGATGGGGGACGGAGAGGAGGCCCTCGGGACCGCGGCCGGGGCCGGGGTCGGGTCGGGGAGCCGGGCTCGGGCGGCCCCTCCCAGGCCGCGCCGCCGTTACCCAACCCCCCGCCCCGTCCACACACACACACACCCCTCCCCGGGCTCCCCTCGGCCGCTCGGGCGAGCGGCGCGAACCGCAAGCCGGGGCTGGGAGGCCCCGGAGGCCTCGGGGCTGCCGTGGGGACTCGGTGGGGCCGGGCGGCGGGGGCTGGGGCGGGAAGCCCGGTGCGGCCCTGCCCCCTCGGGAGCCATGTCGACGCCGCGGGGGGACCCGAACCGCGGGGTGGTGGCGGCGCGGGCGCGAACGGGCGGGCCGAGCCGGGGAGGCCTGTGCGGAGCGCCGAGGCCCGAGGCCCGCCATCCCCGGCCTCGCCCGAAGCGCCGCGGCGGGAGAGCCGAGTGGGAGCCGCGGGGAAGGGGAGGGCGCGTGGCGGCGGGAGAGAGGAGGGCACATGTCACACTCCTTTGTTTTCATCCGAGTCTGGGAGCGGGGGCGGGAGGCCAGGGAAATGCCTGTACAACAAAAAAATTCAAGGCTCGGCCCACAGGGCCCAGAAATTAAACCATAAACAACAAAACGCCGTGAAGTGTTTGAGGCAGCATCAGTCACATGGGCAAAGGCCACCGAGCCATGCATGGCAGAGACAAGGCTTTCTTTTTCCCTTTTCCCCCTAGTTTGCTTAGTACTTCCTCCCTACTTTTCTTCTAGTGAAGAAAAAAACAAAAACAAAACAAAACTGAGAACAAACAAAAAAGCCCAAGCAAACGTGGGACATAGTCAAGTTGCATCTTCGAGAGTCTGGTCAGGAAGATAGGATGCTGAGTTGGATGAGAGCCGGGAGAAAAGATGAGGACCGATGTCGTGCGCCCCTGTTAACTCCACATCTCAAATGACTCAGTTCAACTCATTGTTCAGAGAAAGGGTTACCGTTCTGGTTAAAAATAGGACACTGCTTGCAGCCCTTGTAAGGGAAGGGGGATTAAAAGATTCAGTTAACATGAACATTTATTAAAATGAGTGTCAGTATTTGAAGAATGTAAAAGTAAAAGCCGAGTTTAAGTTGGTGATCAGTTAACAGACCATAGAAATCATTGCCACAAAGTACCTTAGTGGGATATTATTTTCCACATGAAATGTAGATTCAGACATGTTCAGAATTCCCTCCAGACAATTGTTGGCAAAACTTGAGCAGAAATTCATGTTTTCCAATTCCCAGATTTTATCTAGATTACCAAAGAACTTGAGTTATGTTGGTAATGTGAGCATACAAGCACTGTAGGAATGGCATAGTGTTCTGGATTTTCATCTTGGTGTTAAAGGTTCTTGAAAGTTTCCTTAAACTGACAAACATTTCATGTTTCAAAGTTTTTTTTTTTTAATCCAAGTAAATAATAGTTTTAAAAGAAGTATCAGTGAGCATCTGTTTTTGTTTTTCTAACTGCATTGCTAGTGTCTGTAGAATTTATGAATGATCTTAAAAGTTTTAAAGTTAAGTAGTGCTCTAATGAAGAATAAGAGGTTGACCCTATTATTTTTTTTCTTTACAGAATTGTCACTGAGGTTGCTGTTGGTGTGAAGGTAGGAGATTTTGTTTGAAAGTAAAATGAAAATTAGGAATGTTGAATATAGTATTAAGGGTGGAAAATTTCAATTAGCCTTGATAACAAAACCCAAGCATAAACTATTTCCTTTAATTTGTAAAGTCAGAGTCTATATAACAACTATACAGTTGGATAGTGTTAATGACTGTGGGCTCTGATATCATTCCTTTGATAATGAGCTGATTTTTAAAAATTCCTTTAGTGTTAACTTTGTTAGTTCAAGACAGTGTGACTCTGATTAACGTGAAATGTGTGTGTTAGGAATGAATCCCATTGGAAATTCCAAAGAAGAAAGTTGTTTAAGTACTTTCAGCTTGAGTCAATAAAGAGCTGTTTTGTTTGGAGTAGGTTTTCGCTCACTTCTTGGGTAGGAAAACTGCTCAGCCTTCACAGTTGACTCCATGCTCACCATCTGGCACTTCCTTGAAGGCATAATTCTTTGAATATCTTGTTGTATTACAGATATTTTGGTTGCAAGCCTGTCTGCCCTGTTAGGGCATATTTCTTGTCTTTTAGCTCATGCCCAAGCCTGTAATAAGGAGATTTCTCCTGTTCCCTCAACCATAATTATAAGTATAAATATAAGACTCCTCAAATATAAATAACCTTGGGAGAACTGTTAGTATTCCTGTATTAAGGAGATGACCATCAGTATTTTTCTTGGATCTTAAAAAATTATGTTCGTGGTTGTTTAATCTTTAGGATAGGTTAGGACATATTACCGTGTTTTCTCTCTGATAATGAACTAGATATCTGTGCTTTAATATTTAGGTTCTTTCTTGAACTTCATAGTGTATAGAATGTTTAGTTTTATTGACAGTTATTTTCCAAGTTGATAGTTAAGAGCTTTGGAGTCAGGAAATACCTCAAGAGTACAAAATGTGTTGATGTGCTAGATATTCTACAAATAGATTTCATTTGTTTATTCTGTAAAAGAATAAAAGATACAAAGTACTCTGTAAGAATGAGTTAATAAGTCTGTGGTCTGTTACTAGCAGATAAGTAAAGTTTGCACACTAAACTTCCTGAGTAGTGGGGGAAAAGGGGCGTAGATTTCAACTAGAATGCCTGGGTAGGATTTGTTGGCATTACTAGTATTCTGTATTGTTGTACAAGGAGAAACTGTTAAATTGTACAAAAATATTTTAAAAGTTATTTAATATAAAGGTGTAAAGTTTAAATTTTATATCATTTTTCTAGAATATTGGTTAAATACTTTTGTTGTGTCAGAATTATGTATGAGCACTTAAACTTTTGTAAAAGTAAAAAAATAATTTTAAGGAAAGTAATATATGCATGTTTAAAAGAATTGAAAATGTAGCATGCATCTCTGCTTGAGTCACAATTCAGTTTTTTAGGTATAGATGTTTTTAAAATTTTCACATTTTAGAAAATGACTGAATTGCATATTATCCCACTTGTCTTATTTTTTGTACACATACATTGTGTTCTGACCCGATCCTGACCTTTTTGTATTAAATTATGGAGTCCTTTGAACACACACACTGGTGAAGCCACTGCTGCAGTCGAGGTAGAACTTGTTACTCCTAGAGATGCCGTCCTGTCCCCTTCTGTGTTTCCTTTCCCCAGAAGCCAGTGCCCTGCTAGTACTAGATTTACTTGTAGTTTGAGAATGTTAATTAAATGGAATGGGAGGGCTTCTGCTCTGTCACACCCAGCAGAAGTTTTCAAGTTATTTATGTGTGTATTAGTATCATTACACTACATGGTAATTAAAAACTTGTAGTGGGCATTTGTGTTTGAGGGTAGTATAAGCTTGCTAGGAACATTTCTACATTTTTGTGTAGACATATGCTTTTATTTCTCCTGGGGCCCATTGTTAAGAATGGCGGAATCCTGTTAGGCATATGTTTAACTGATTGAGAAACTGCAGCCTCTTTCCCACAGTGGCTGTACCATCTTGCTACCAACAGGGTATGAAAATTTCAGTTCCTCCAGAGACTTCTTCAATGTTTTGTGGGTGTGAAGTGATATTTTAATTCTGATTTTAATTTGTATTTCTTTGTGGTATCTACTGTAGGCATTTTCAGCATGCCTTTTGTCAGCTGTTGTTCTACCTCTTCTTTCTCCTCTTGGTTTTTTTTTTTAGACACAAGATTTCACTGTATAGAGCAGGTTAGCCTCCAGCTAGAGATCTGCCTGCCTCTGCCTCCAACGTACTTGGATTAAAGGAATTTATTAAGTAGCTTAATAGGTTGTTTCTGTTGCTGTGAAGATGCAATGTGACCAAGACAACTCTTAAAAAGGAAAACATTTAATTAGGGCTGCATAGTGGCAGGTTTAGTCCTGCATAGTGGCAGGCAGGCAGACAAGGTGCTGGAGAGGAAGCAGAGAGAGGGAGAGGGGACAGAAAAAGACAGAGACTGGGAGAGGAGATAGAGTCACAGACACAGGGAGACTGGCCCTGATTTGAATATTTGAAACCTCAAAGCTCATCCCCAGGCACACCCGAATTTTTTCCCTATGAGTCTGTGGGGCCATTTTCATTCAAATTGCCACAGCTGTGGTTCAGCCAGTCAAACAATGGCTGTCTTCTGACCTAAAGTCTAAGAATTCAATAGTTGTTCAGTCCAGGAGGCTTCCCTTTCAGCTGTCTTGTGTGTCTGTTGGGATCCTGAAGGAGCAGGCTCTAAATCCAGTGAAGTAATGCCTCAGCAGGATATCTGAACTTGTCATTGAGAATGAGGGCAAACAGTCCAGAAGCAAAAACTTTCTTTCATGTCCTTCATATAGGCTGCCACCTTCTGACTTCAAAAGATCTGGATTTAGGGTGGGTCTTCTTACCCTCCAATGAGTTAATCAAGAAAAATCCCTTACAGATATACCTACCATCCTGGAATTTGGTTAAGTCCAGGTGTAGTCAACTTGACAACCAAGAATAGCCACCACACCCAGCTTGTTTATTGACATTTTGTTCATGTTTTTAAGATAGAGTTTTGACAGCCTTCATTCTGGACATGTCTTTATCAGTAGCTTCCACAAATTTTCTATCACCTTCCATTCTCTACACGTTGTCTTCGAAAATTGGTAAACTTCATTTTAGTTGGCCAATTTTTTCTTTTATGGATGGTGCAGTTTGTCCTATCTAAACCTTTCCTAACCTAAAATGACTTCTTTGTTTTCTGAGGGTCTTCATTTCAGTTGAACACTTAGGTTTCTCCTGCATTTAGGATTAAATTATTTTCAGTAACTTTCTGATTTGTTACATTAAAACACAGACACATACACACACACACACTTAGAAGAAAATAGAAAGGGGGAAAGATGGTGAAAGATACAGATGAAGCCTACAACATGAGAAGCAGGAAAAGGAGAGAAAAAGTCAAAGAGTCCTACAAATCAGAGGTTGAGTTAATCCTTCTAAAAAGATGTAAAGCATGGATTGGAAATTCTTATTTCCACAGTGGTGCCACACTCCTCTAATTCCAGCAGTTGGGAGGCAGAGGCCGGTGGATCTCTTGTTCCAGGCCAGCCTGGTCTACACAAGAGAAACCCTGTCTCGAAAAACCAAAAAAGAAAATTCTTATTTCAGATGTGGGCATCAGTTTTTTCAGCAACGTTTGCTAAAAGGAATGTTTTCATTAATTAGCCTTGTACCTTTGTCAAACACACACACACACAAACACTTGCCTGTATACGATTTTATTTCTGTACTCTTCTGTTGACCTGTTATTATCTGATATCAAAAGCATACTGTTTTAAGTACTAGTTTCATACTGACTCATGAAATCAAGTTGCTTTGGTTCACTGACTTTGTTCTTCAGAGTGTTGGTCCTTCTGAGTTACAGAAAGCATGCTGAAATCATACTGGAATGGACTTGGCTTGAATATATAAAGCAAATTGAGGAAAATTGACAACTTAATATTGATTTTTTTTAAATCAATGACAAATAGTTTCTCTTCACAGGGGTCTTAAATTTATTTATTTTTGGCATTGTTCATTAAGATTTCACTGTAAATTTTTAATATATTTTGTTTGTTTTGAGTTGGATTTATCCCTAAGTGGTCCTAGTTTCTGTAGTTATACAGTGTTTTTAAGTGTTCAGCTTTGTCCGTAGCCATCAGGGAGATGCAAATAAAAACGACCCTGAGATTTCACCTTACACCTGTCAGAATGGCTAAAATCAAAAACTCAAGTGACAACACATACTGGAGAGGTTGTGGAGAGAGGGGAACCGTCCTCCGTTGCTGGTGGGAATGCAAACTTGTACTACCACTCTGGAAATCAATTTGGCGCTTTCTTAGACAATTAGGAGTAGTGATTCCTCAAGCCATACCACTGCACTGCTAGGCATATATCCAAAAGAGGCTCAAGTACACAAGGGCATTTGCTCAACTATGTTCGTTGCTGCTTTATTTGTAATAGCCAGAACCTGGAAACAACCCAGATGTCCCTCAGTTGAGGAATGGATACAGAAATTGTGGTACTTTTACACAATGGAATACTCAACAATTAAAAACGAGGAAATCAGCAATTAAAAACGAGGAAATCACGAAATTTGCAGGCAAATGGTAGGACCTGGAAACGTTCATAATGAGTGAGGTATCCCAAAAGCAGAAAGACATTCATGGTATATACTCAATTATATAGACCTATAAGTTAGGATAAACATACTGAAATCTATACACCTAAAGAAGATAAACAAGAAAGAGGACCTGGGGTAAGATGATCAATCCTCACTTAGAAAGACAAATGGGATAGACCTTGGATATAGGAGAAAACAAGTAGCAGGACAAGAGCCTACTACAGAGGGCCTCTGAAAGACTACCTAGCAGTGTACCAAAGCAGATATTAAAAAACATAACCCTTTGGCAGAGTGCAGGGAATCATATGAAAGAAGGGGGAGTTAGTAAGACCTGGAGAGAACAGGAGCTCCACAAAGACCAAATATATCAGGGCACAGGGGTCTTTTAAGAGACTGTTTCACCAACCAAGGACCATGTATGGATATAACCTAGAACCCCTGCTCGGATATAGCCCATGGTGGCTCAGTATCCAAATGGGTACCCTAGTAAGGGGAACAGGGACTATTTCTGACATGAACTCAATGGCTGGCTCTTCGACCTCCCTCCTCCCGTTCCCCCTCCCCCGAGGGAGGAGCAGCCTTGCTAGGCCACAGAAGAGGACATTGCAGCCAGTCCTGAAGAGACCTGGTAAGCTAGGATTAGTTAGATGAAAGTGGAGGAGGTCCTCTCCTATCAATAGACTGGGAAAGGGGCAGGGAGGAGATAAGGGAGGGATGGGGAGGATAGGGAGAGAATGCGGGAGGGGTTTATGGCTGGGATACAAAGTACATAACCTGTGATTAATATAAAATAAAAAAATAAATTTAAAAAAGTTCAGCTTTATTTGTTTGGTACAGAGTTTAGAAATACTAGGTTTGCATGTTGTTGTATTCTGTACTCTTCCCAAATCCAATTTATAAATCTGATGCTTGTTTTAGATCCTAACAATTTTCACTGATATCCAGCTGTTTGGTTGCCATGGTTTTTTGTTTTGTTTTGTTTTTGTCTATGACTTGTGGTAAGAATTAAGTTGGATGGAAATGGTCGGCACTGTTACCTTGTTCTTCCTTTCAAGGTGAATATTATTTCTTCCTTACTCAGGAATTTAAATGCTACAAACCGTCAGTTAAGGAGGGAATGCCGTGAAAATTCTGTAGGTCTTGGGTTTGTCTGTGGGGAAATTTTAAGCTACATTCTGAGGGTGGGGGTATTCAGGTTACTTATTTCTTCTTAGGTGACTTTCATAATTTGGTCTTACATAGAATTGTTTGTATGAATTGTATGGAATTGTTTATGCTTCACTATTATGATTTGTATTGTTTTTCTTCTTTGTGAGGTAGGGTATCATTGTTATTTTTTTTTTAGTTAGGCCTAAAACTATACCAGTCCTGCCTTGAAGTCACAGATCTGTGTGCCTTGGAACCTTGAATTGCACTCAGTCCCCCTTTATACTTAAAATGGTTTAGAACCTGTAGTCACTTGAGTTCTCTGGTTTCTTATTGATTGTTCATATTTTGTTTTGATTTTTTTATTTTGTTGATTTTATTAATGTTCTCACTTAAAGCTTATGAAATTTTCTGTCAATTTTTTGTCTTTTCTACTTTTTCCTCATGATAATTTGTTTTCCCTTTTCTTTTCTTTCTTTCTTTTTTTTTTTTTTTTTTTTTTTGCTTTTGTTCTTGTTTTTGTTTCTGGGATAGGTTCTCACTATGTAGCCCTGTCTCAGAACTCATTGTGTAGACCTGGTTGGCTTAGAACTTAAAAGTTGTGCTCCTCCCCTTCCCCCGCCAAGTGCTGGGGTCAAAGGCATATGCTTTTCTACTATGTGGTTTTATGTGCTTCTCTGTTGCTATGATAAACACCATAACTGAAAATGTGTCTTGGGGAAGAAAGAGTTTATTTGGCTTACAAATTACAGTCTGTCATTGAGGGAAGCCGGGGCAGGAGCTAAAAGTAGGAACTAAAGCAGAGACCATTCAGGAGCGCTGCTTTAACCAGAGTCTGGGTTTTCCATGGCTTGCCCTGTCAGCTTACAGATCGTGGGCCCACCTCTTCAGAGGTGGCATGGGCTGGGCTTATTTATTCAGTGCACCTTTTTCTGGTTCTTTCTGCCACTTAATAAACCAGTGTAACGTATAAAAGAGTAAATGTTCATGAAAAGTTAGCAGTTGTAACGAAGATTTAACTTCTGACAGTACTAACTTCAAACTTTTGGATGTCCTAATAGTTTTAAAGCTGTTGGTTAGATTTTGAGAGTCAGAGATTTTGAAAGGAAAACACTTACATAGGAAACAGCGTAGGTACCTGAAAGTTGTCACAGTAAGTGGGAAAGAGTTGATTGTGGTAAGCTATGTGTTCAAGAGTCCTGTGATTTGAGCAGTAATACTTTGTGATATTATATTAAAATACAAATTTATAGGGCGAACTTGTGATAACTTTTTTATGCTTAATTGCTTTTTAAGTGAAAGTACTAACTTTATTTTCTTGTGTAGTGGTTCTCAACCTTCTAACCCAATACTGCAACCTTTTAATATAGTTACTCATGTTGTGGCAACCCCCAACCGTAAAATTAATTTTGCTGCTACTTCATAACTTTAATTTTGCTACTGTTATGAATCATAAATATCTGATATTCAGGATTTGATATATGACTCCTATGAAAGTGTCATTTGACCCCCAAAGGGGTTGGGCATCACAGGCTGAGAACTACTGCTCTAGTGCATTTCACCTACAAGCAAAGAGTTCTATGAAAAGTTTTGCCACACAAATAGACCCATACTTTGTCTTCTTGATCTTGAGCTTTTTTTGTGTTTTTCATTAAAAATTCATCAAAAGTAACTGATTATCTATTGATTACATTGACACTTTTTATACAGTAAAATTTAAAACAACTCTTAACATCACAAGTAGTTTTCCTTTTACATTAGGAACAAAGAAAAGCCAACATGTTGACTGATGTGTCTTAGACATCTTTTTATTGATAAAACTCATTTTCTATACCCTGTTCCTTGTAATTTCATTGTTAGAGAAACTGGGTCATCTGTACAATTTCCACCCCTCAGTATTCTTCTGATTATACCTTATTTCATGTTTCTCATATTTTCTTTATTAATTATGAACTTCTAAATCTGATGAAACTTGATCACATATAGGTTTAATCAAGAACATCTTGTGCTCTGTGTCATTTCTGTTGTATTATTTCAGGAGGAACAGAATGTCTGGTTCATTTTGTGACATTAACATTCACCACCAGTGTGAGATGTCAGCTTGACATACTCATTACAGAATGCGCCTATCATTTACTTTGAGCAACAAATGATTGTGTAGTCTCAATGGTATTGTGAAAATAATATATTCCTCCTCAAAATAAAAGTACTCCTTTAAGAACTTTGTTCATGAATTACTTATTTACATTGTAGCCACATACCATTTTCAAAACTGAAGCAGGATAACGTTTATTCTTTAATAGTTTCATGTCTGTAATTAATTGTAGTTGTTCTCATTCCTGTTTTCCTCTCATTTTCTCCTCCCTTGTTTGCTGTAACCCTCCTTCCCAAGAAGTCCCTCTCCTACTTTTATATCTTTTTTTTTTTGTATATATATAACACATCTTACTGGGGTTGCTTGCATGAGCCTAGGTGGGAGGTTATTTTATTGGAGTATGGCTGACTTAATCAGTCTGTACTACTGAAGAAAATGGTATCCATCTCTCAGCAACCATTAACTGCTTGGGGAGGGAGAAATTGGGTCTCATAAGTCCCTCCCCCATCACAATCTTTCTGATGATGAACCTCCAGTGTAGTTAGTATGAGTTCATTCTTAATTGTTAATACCATTTTGAAATCATGCATTTTAACATTTACTATCTAATCTATTACAGTGAATATTCTTTTAAAATGCTATTTATTACATCTTGGGCAGGTGGAACTTCAAATTCCAGTAACTTTGATATGTGGTTGAAGTATCTTTGTTCTAAAATTAATCAGCCGTGCTTTTCAAAAGCTCCTGTGCTCAAAGTGTGGGAAATGTTCCTTAGAAATCACAGTTATGGTGTGCCAGGGGATACTTGTTCTAAGATTGTTACTGCTTCAGAATCCTTTCGGTGTTTTTTTTTTTTCTTTTTTCTGACAGAACTATATTATTGGCTCTTATTTCTCATTCATATTTAAAGTTACACTGTTTTTATTTATTTGATGTATATGAGTGTTTTGCTAACATGTATGTTTGTATATCATGTACATCTTAGAACTGGAGTCATGAGCAATTGATTTGACATGTGGGGCTGGGGATCAAATCCCAGACCACTCTCAGTCATTGGCCTTCTTTCTAGCCTCCTGGTCTTAATGTTTATACCTCTTGTCCCTGAAACAATCTTGCTTGCTGATATTAATGTAGCACTTTAACAAAACACTAGCTCTTAAAAAAGACAAGTTTTCTAAAAGCAATGCTAATCCTTACAGCATTGTTATCCAGTGTGCTCTGGCTCTCTGTAGTCTTGCTTTGTCTCTAGGGCACATGTCACAGAAGCATAGTATGGTCTTCATTGAGATTACTACCTGTTCTAGTCCAAATTAATGGTACATTTGTTTTCATTTTTAGATTTGAGTTTTAAAAATTATTTTTAACTAAAAAGATCTGAAATAACCTACATTCAAAGAACCTTAGCTGACCCACCGCTTTGTGTTCTCTTTATAGATGTATTTTCACAAATCGATTGGTTTATCCAACTCATTATATTCAAGTATAAATTTCTTTATTTTCCTTCCTACAACAGGTAGAAAATATTTAGTCCATAATGTTTAATATCTTGACATTTTACTAAATGATAGATATTTCCTAGATGACGCTGCATGGCTTTAATAAGGAAACATGCTTTCTATATTCTTTTCACTGTTTCTACTCGACAGTATGAAAAAAATCTCTAGTATTTCTTTAGAGTAGCTGCTAAATATGAAATTTTTGGAACAACAGGTAATACAAATACAATTTTACTAGCTATTCCTAAATGCTTTTGGGGGAGTTGTTTTTGTTATTCAGAATATGAATGTCAGTGTCTCATAGCAAGAACAGACTATTTAGTATGTGCCTGTATCCCCAAGTGGGCAGTAGGGGAAACAGGGTCTTTAGGGCTTGCTGCCTACCTTTGTAGAGCAAGTAGGTGAGCCCTAGGTCCCAGTGAGAGACCCTGTCTCAGTAAAAGAAAAAGTTAGTAGTGTTGCTAGTTTGGTGGGTAAGAAAGTATTCAAATACAGAATTAATTTGGATTTGTTTTACTATGAGGAAGATTAAGCAGATTTTCAGCTAATGATTTATACTTCCTATGCCAAGATTTTCATGTTTTTAAGTCCATGTTTGAAATTTAGATTTCTTTTTTGATTCAGTTATTTAAATTCTATTTTAAAATTTTATCTAGGTAAAAGAGTTGAATTTTATTGCATTTTTCATTTTCACTGTGCTTTTCATTAAAAATATCTTAATGTACTTGGATAAACATGGGATGTATTGTAGAATTCTTATTACAGTGAACTTCATGGACATTTAAATAGGTGAGTAGAGCAATATTAGGATGGTTTTGAAGGAATGAGATTTTTCAGTCTCCTGTTTTTAACTTTTCCTGTGTCTGCCATGGTTGTCTGGCCAGAAAGAGTGTAGCCCATGCCTTCTTTATATATTCCTGTCTTAAGATCTTGTGTATATAGTGTCTTTAAAAAGCAAATCTTGGGCCTAGCTTTTAACAGTTAAGAATGCTTGCTACCCTTCCAGAGGACACCCAGGTTTGGCAACCAGAATTCATGTCAGGCATCTTTGTTAATTCATGTCAGGAAACTTTAGCTCCGGGTGATAAGCCCTGGATAGTTTTATGACTGGACACCAACTAGAGTCATCCTAAAGGAGGGAACCTCAATTGAGAAAAATGCCACAATTAGATTCAACTGTAGGCATTTTTTATGTGTGATTGATGGGAGAGTCCAGCCCATGGTAGATGGTACTATCCCTGGACTGGTGGTCTTCGTTTCTATAAGATAGCAAGCTGAGCAAGCCATGATGACTAAGCAAGAAAGCAGCGCCCCTCCATGGCCTGTACATCCGCGCCTGCCTCCAGGTTCCTTCTCTGAGGAACTAAGATAGTATTCACGCTTCTGGAGTCTAATGGGTACCTGTGCACATATGCCATAAACATCTGCTGACACAAAAAGATAAAACAATAAAAATGAATCTTTAAACAGGTCTTCCTTGATGAGTAGGAGAGATAACTAGATTATGAGCTAAATTTTATGTAATAATATCAAGTTGTTTGCTGTTATTTGTGACATAATTTTATGGTAGCTTCTAAAATATTTACTTATTTACTGATTGATTGAGGCACGTGCACCATGTTGTGCATGTGGAGGTAAATGAACAGCTACTGGGAATTTCTTTTATCTTTCACCCTGTTGAGGCAGTATCTCTGTTAAATTTCAGCTTAGCTGGCTGGGAGTTTCAGGACAACTCTTGTCTCCTTCCATCTTCCTGTAGCAGTGTGGGGGTTACAGATGAGTGGCTCCATATCCACCTTTATATACATGGGTTCTGGGGATCTGAACTCTTGTTAAGCTTGTACCAGTTTACCTACTGATCCCTCTTCCTGGCCTTGTGTGATATCTTAATCTACAGTATTAATTGCTTGTTCTGATTTTTTTTGGTCTCATTTGTTTTAGATGTTATTTCATAGAGGTGGCTTATTTGGAATGACTAAAGTGCCCTGTTCTTACACATTTTCTCCCCTGGAACCTTTAATTGAATTAATTTACTAACGATAATATTTTTAACACCTTATCTACCACTTAAAAGTCTGAATGTTACTATATATGCATAGTGTTGGACTCCCGAGGTGGGGAGACTCTGTTCCTCGGGATAGACGCCAGACCTCAATAACCCACAAAGACAAGAGCTTGATACAAATAGCAAGAGGTTGAGATTTTACTTAGTAGCCAGCATGTTGGGGCTCCTCACACAGGTCCCACACAAGGGGGTGGTGCAGAGCCCTGAGCAGCAGAATCACAGAGTTTATAAAGGCAAAAACCGCAAAACAGGAGGGGGGTATGGGGTAAGGGACTTTCCTACCTGGGCCATCTATGATTGGTCGTAGCCAGGTGCAGCCTAGAGGGAACGGTTAGAGATTGTATCCATAACTACAGAAGGGCATCTCTCAGAAACGTTTTGTATCAGATCCGGGTTTGGTAATGATTAAAGCTCACAAGTGTTCCCATGGTCAGTTCCCATGGTTAGGGCCAAGTTAAAATTTTCCATCCTTACTCATAGAATGTATGATTTTTACCTCCCTCTGTATTTTAACATAGGTGTGTCCTGAGGAATTTTTTTAATCCTTTTTGATATGATTTTGTTGTGTAAATGAAATAAACATAAACATATAGTCATTTGGTCTTCCATGCTCATTGGCTTTTTTGTTCTGCATCCAGGTAACCTTGTATTGAAAATAGTGCCTCCAAATTGGTTGTATATGTGAAGACTTTTTCATGCAAACAATTAAGTAAACCTGCTTTTTTTGTGTGCCATTTATATTGTATTATGTAGTATAAGTAATTTAGAGACTTAGTATGTGTTAGAAAGTGTATAAGTTATATGCAGTTATGTTGTGTCATACACAGGGCATGAATATTCACTTACTTTCATATGCCAGAGGATCCCCAAACTGATTTCTCACAGATACTTGGTTGTAAATACATATATGTACATACAGGCAGACATATACAAATGTAATAAATTTTATGAAAATAGTTATCCAAATAATATTTTCTATAATTTGTCTTGTGGGTGGGGGAGAGGGCAGGGTCTCACACTGCAGTCTAGGCTGTCGTGGAACTCATTATGTAGCCCAGGTTAGCCTCCAGCCTGTGGCAATCCTTTGCACAGTCCCTCAGTGCTGGGATTACCAGTGTGAACTGTTACACCTGACTATGGCTGTGACTTCTGTTTTGATTCAGTGATGATTTCAGTAATTACCCAAATTATATGTGCAGTTGCATAATACTGTGGAGAGCTCTTCTGTGAAAATGCTCAAATTATCTCATTTGGTGGATATTTGGATAAGGTTTTAAAGGTTGAGCAGTGCTGGTATATGTAGGACTTTTTTTGAGAGCATATACTGAGGCTTGGCTATGTTAAATTTTACTAGGTAGCAGTGAAATATTTTCCAGTTTCATCGTGACTCAAGTTGTTTTTAACAAAGTATCAGTGGTTAGATTTTTACCAATAAAAACTTAGGAGCCAGATGCTGGGGTGAAAGCCTGCCAGCTACAAGAAGCAGAGAAAGCACCCAGCTGACCTTCTTCCTCAGTTGACATCCCAAGAGGGATTCCTCCTCCTTGCAGTCTCAAAAATTTCTCAAACTGAATCTCCCTTCTACTTCCTGTGCATCTCTGTCTTCCGTGTTCTTCTTTCTGTGTTTACTTCCTATCAACTGCTTGCTCTGCCTCTTGGTCTGTGGTTGACTTCATTTAATCCTGTTTACAATATTCAAAACTGAAAGCTCTTAGATTAAAGGTGTGTGTGAGGGCTGAGCCACTCCGCAGCTAGAAACAGGTTTTTCCAGGAAGCAACACAAACTGGGAGTTCACAAGTGTGAACAAATAACTGCAACAGTATCAGAAGTGTTACATTTCAAATTCTTGCTGGCACTTCTTTTAAGTATTTAGTTTCTTAATTTCTGCTAGTCTGATGTGGGTTTGGGGGGGGTGTGGGGTTTTGGGGTTTTTTGTTTTTGTATTTTTTTTTCCTGAGTATACATTGTTTTTGATCTGCTTACCTCCCCTCCTCTCACTCTCCTTTCCTTCCTTCCTTCCTTTCTTCCTTCCTTCCTTCCTTCCATCCATCCATCCTTCCTTCCTTCCTTCCTTCCTTCCTTCCTTCCTTCCTTCTTCCTTCCTTCCTTTTTTTTTTTTTTTTTTTTTGAGATAGTATTTCTCTGTGTATCCCTGGCTGAATTGGGACTCTCAATAGAGCAGGCTGTCCTCAAACTCAGAGATCTGCATGCCTCTGCTTCTCGAGTGCTGGGATTAGAGGCATATGTCACCAGCACCTGGCTTGGTTTTTATTTTTACTGTGCAGCTTCACATTGACGTATGCATTTTTAGTATCAGATATATTTCATGCACTTATCCACCATTAGGAAGAAAAAAAGTCTATGGCAGAATTAGAAAAATAATTAGGTTCCTATTACCTTCTCATTGCCTGAATTCAGTCTTTTCTCATCCCCTTATATTTAGCCTTTGTTCTCTTTGTAATGTGTTACTTAACGCGCATGTACATTTATTTACAGATGTGCATATATTATTGGCTACATTTTACATATGAAAGAGAACATGCAGGTTTTTTTATTCTGATATTGTGTGGTCTTACTTAATACTACACATTCTAAGTCCATCTATTTTCCTGCAATTTTTTTAGCTTCATTTTTCTTTAGAAATTAGTATTCTATTTTATGTGTACATATATCAATATTATCCGCTCATCTGTTGATGGGCAGCTATGTTAATTTTTATTCTTTATTATAGTGAACAAAACGGCAGTAATGATGACATGCAGATATCTCTATAGAAGGGAATGGAGTTCTAGGTATATGTGCCAAGGAGTGAGATAGTTGAGTCATTGTAGTTTAAGTTTTTCAGAAATCTCCAAACTGTTTTCTACAGCAGCTATATTAGTTTGCACCCCTACCAACAGTGAATGGAGTACTTTCCCTTCACGCCCTCTCCATTTTGTGTGAGATTTGTTGATAGCTATTCTTTTTGGAGTTCTAATTTGCATTTCCCTGATGGCTAGGGATATTGAGTGATTTTAAAAATAGTTATTGGCCATTTTCATTTATTTTTTTAAACACTGTTCATTTGGTTTTTTTTTTTTATTCCCTTGGTGTTTAATTTCCACAATTCTTTAAATTTTAGATACAGCCCTTTGTCTGAAGCATAGCTGGTAAATATTTTCTCCCATTTTGTAGGCTATTAATTCTGCTGATTGTTTTCTTTGCTGTACAGAAATTTAATTTTCATGCAGTCCCATCTTTTGATACTAAGAGTTAGTTCCTGTATTGTTGGTATTCTGTTTAAAAGTTCTTGCTTACCCCAGTATCTTGAAAGCTATATCCTGTTGTTTTCTTTTAATGATGTTTTAATATGGTTACCTGTTCCATTATTGGCATGTTAAAATTATATGAACCGATTCCTTGAACATTTTATCTATCTATCTATGTATCGGTTTTTCAGGACAGGGTTTCTCTGTGTAGCCTTGGCTGTCCTGGACTTGCTTTGTAGACCATGCTGGCCTTGAACTCACAGCAGTCTGCCTGCCTCTGCCTCCCTGAGTGCTGGGATAGCAGGTGTGCGCCTGGTTCCTCACACATTATAATTTTTGTCTGTTTTTTTCTGGCTGGCTTCTGTTGATTGGTAAAAGGCTGTTGGAATATGTTTGGTAAAACAAACTTATGGTCTTCTTTCTTGTACCCAGTGGCAGTCAACACAGGACTTTTCTGACCCCATAAGATTTGAAGGCTTTTTCCTACAAGCAAACAATTCTTCAATAAGAGATACCAGTTGCTTGTTCTATGAATAACTTCTTACATTATTCCTGGAGAAAGCCTTAGTTAGATTCCTCCGGTTGAGTATTCAGTCTTCAAATGTTCTTCCATTTTGGGATGCCTGTCAGAAGCCCCTGCTTGTTGCACATTGCTTCTACAGCTTTTTTCTTGGGTTCAGTTAATTTACTAAAGGAAAGGACTTAGAGCTGGGTGCAGCGGCAGAAGACAGTCTTCTGCAGGCAGTCAGTTGGAGGTCTCCCTTTAATTTGGAACCTGGATCTCCTGTTCATTACTTTGTAGTTACTTATGATCTTCTAGGGTGGAGAAGAAAGCAGGCACTTTAAAGATGTCATGTTTACTTTTGGAAGCTGGGTTGCGTGTAGGAGTGATGCTGGATGTTTAGACACCAGACACTGACCCTTCTAAAGGGCTGTGTGGCTTTTTCTGGTAAGTCAAGCGCTAAAGATCTCTTCTTTCCTCAACTTTACCCTTTTACTTTTAGAATCAGGTATGGAACTTAGTGAAGGGCTGATATTATTCACTATAGGAAACCCCCCTCATATAGTTGGAAGCAAACTTTTGTGCAGTGACTTGGTTTTGCTTGTCTTTTTCTATTTTATAATATACAAATATATTTTATCATCTAGATTTTTATGTTCAGCTTTATTCTGTTAAGTTCATTAAATCAGCCAGTATTATTTAGTTATTTTAAATACTATTGTCCATCTATGTAAAAACACATTCTTTGTTGTTATTGGGGTTTGTTTGTTTGTTTTCTAGACAGTTTTCCTGTGTTGGCTTGGCTGGTCTGGACTTGATTTGTAGACCTAGCTGGCTGAGAACTCACAGAGATCCTCCTGCCTCTGCCTCCCCGAGTGCTGGGAAAACACACACATTCTTAAAATAGTCAGAAGAATTGTTTTAGTCACTTTAATTAGTTATCTAGTGAAGTATATTTTTATAACATACAGGTATTTCCAAAAAACCAAAAACATCACTGAGTGGTGTGAACATGCAAGACATTATAACCTTTCCCTAAACAATTTTAGGATGAGTCAGTCTTTCCTCTATTTATTCATTTATATATTAAAATTTTGCACAATGAAATCTCTCATTCCTTAAATGTTGTTTTTGTTTTCAGTGTTCAATTTGCTGATATTTTGTACCTGTCTTTTTTTATTATGTTAATGACAAGGCTGCCTATTTTGAAGTTTGAATAATTTATTTGAATACAGAAAACTGTTAAGAGTAGAAGATTCAAATAATGCTTTTGAGACAGGCTGGCCTCCTCCCCCCCCCCCACCTCCCCCCATTTTTAGTAAAAATTTAAGGTAGCCTTCCAAAGAATCAATTACGGAACTTACTTTTTATTTTTTTTCTTCCTAGGACTTGGTTGAAAGAAGTAAATGAAAACTTTTGCTTGGTGTAGATGGGATAGTAAAAAGGGGTAACATATTATCTTTTGTTTTAGGACAGGGGTTCTCAACCTTTGAATTGTTGGGAGCCCCATAGGGCTCATATCATATCATACCCTGCATATCAGATATTTATTTTATGTTTCATAATAGTAGCAAAATTAGTTATGAAATAGCAAGGAAATAATTTAATGGTTGGGAGGTCATTATAGCATGAAGAACTATATTAAAAAGGTCGCAGCATTAGGAAGGTTGAGAACCACTTTTTTAAAGGATTCAGTTGTGTACAGTAGTTGAAAAGTTCTAAATGAAAGAGGTACACTTATGTATCGTTCTTCAAATTACAGTATCTTGCAGTAATTTGTTCTGTTTTTCTAGAGAGGATCTGACGAGCTACTCTCAGGCAGTGTTCTCAGCAGTCCCAACTCTAATATGAGCGGCATGGTCGTTACAGGTAAGTGTTGCTGCCTTTGCAGCCTTCACCTGCCATTTTCCAGGGCAGAATGTTAAAGCTAAAGCATAATTTATGTCAGAATAGCTTTTGTTTTAAAAGCTGAAATTGGTAATTTTTGTGGGCAAGTGGTGTGTTAAGTCCAATTCATTTATTCACCTGTTACTGCGACGCTGGGGACTGAAGTCAAGCTCTGACACACGCCCGGGAGACACACTGCCACTGAGTCATACCCCAGTCCTACAGTTCTTCCCTTCTTTATTGTTAATTATGGTTATTTTTTATTTAAAAAATTTGTTTTTGTTTATAACTGACTAAGAAATTCTATACACTTGTTTACAGTTTGACATTTTACTAAACATACATTTCAACAGTGATCATATCTAGGTTGTAGACTTACATAGATCCTGTAGCTAATATTTTCAAAAGACTTAATTTCTTTTCTCCCTTTGCTTTCTCATCCTTCTCTTCCTCTTTTTTTGATAGTCTCTCACTGTTGTCCAGGCTCAATTGGGTATACAAGTTCCTCTATGTTAGTCTTCCATATAGTCGGGACTGTCAGCACCTCAGACTCAGTTTTAATAACTTTCTTCTTAATAAAAACAAAAAAACAAAACTGTTCTCACATGCCTTGTTTTTATACTTTTCTTATCTTTTTAATTTTTGTGTTTGTGTCATCCACCTTTAATTGTTATTTTATGTCACAAACCCTATTGCCTATAATGTACATAAAAATCCAAAGTTGACCTACACCGTTGTCTTCTGTGTTGTTTCATTCTTTTTGCTCTGATAATATTTTAATGAATTTCCGTTTTGTTGTCTACTTAACAAGTTTAAGAGTATTTATTTAATCTCCATAGTTATAGCATTTCTTGGATAAGTCTGAATTAATCTTTTAATGTCTGAAGAAGAAATATATAGTAATCCTAGACTTTAGTTTTATGACTGGTAAGACTGTTTTGGATATTTATTATTACCATTATTGCTAGAATTAGATTATTTTATCTTAAAACTACATTTTACACCTATTTTCTGAAACCATGTTTTTAATAAAGATTACAAAAGGATGGAACACATTTCTTTCAGTTAACTTTTTAATTTTGATTTACACTTGGATTTGCATATATACAGTCCTAGTATTTCAGTTAAAGTATTTGCTAGCTGCAGCATGATGCTGTAAAGCTGAATTTTTTTAATATATTATTTATTTTTCTACATAACAATTATAAAGCAAAGCCCATGATTCTGATAATGAACAAACAGGTTCAGATGTCTGCAACTCTGCTTTGTCAAGTTTTTTTTTTTATAAGAAATAGTAATTGGTGCTAGGAATGCTTCATAAGTTAATATTTAGAGCTATATATGAGTAACTGTAGCCTTGACCATTTTTCCAGTCGTCTCCCAAATGCACAATCCAAAGTTTACTGTTGGAATTGAAGAACAGAAAGTATAAACTTGAATGAAAGGAAACACCTCTGTGAATCTCCTCATATTCTGGTTTTCTGCTTTGAAGCACCTTTCTGCCACAACTACACAGACAAAGCAGAGAGTCTTAGGCTTCACTGGACCAAAAAAGACTCATTGTGATTCTAAACATGTAGGGCTTGGGGACCTGCATCCTGAGTAAAAGGAAGTTTTGCAAATATAGGCAGACAGAACTTGGTGTAGGGGTCATATCAGAATTTTAGATAATAGCTGAGTTGCATTTATACAGGTAGAAACTGCAGTATCAGAAATTGCCTTACTTCAGGGCTGAGAGCAATGTGGTAGTCTCATAGTCTGAACAGTGCTCTGAGACATTGGGGTTCTAAGAAGTTAGGTGTAGTCATCTTTTCGGGTGCCCTCAACTTAAAATTTGAATACCAAAAAGCCCAGATCTGTAATAAAATATTTTGTAGTAAGTGCCATTTAAGAAACTGAAAGTCTAACATGACGGGATTGTTAAATCTTCTGTGTCTGTCATCCATAATATAAGTAGCCTGCAATCAAAATTTATAAAATGTGTGAAGAGAGAGGATAATAACCTAGAGAATGAAGTGTTCAGTAGAAGACTTCTAAAATGTCTAGCTAGGAGAATTAGTATGCAAAGAAAATAAACATTAAGTTTAAAGGAAAAATTTGAAATAGTAACTGAACAGAATGAAATGTCTTTAGATAACGGACTTTTATTTTAAGAAGCATAAAAGTATTCTGCTTGAACAATAGAATATTTGAAATGAAAATTTTGCTTAAGATCAGCAACAGGAAAATGGTTAATAAACTTTCATAAAAACAAGTTAAATTTATTGCTCTGCCAAAGAAAAAAGTATACTATGGGAATACCAAGCAAGAAGTCTTATCTTCCTCCCAAACTCATATTTGGATTTCTGGATAGTGTCTAGAGGCAATGGGGCACTGTGTGTATGCACAGATATATGTACACACATGTACCTCTATATTTGAAATAGAAATTACTGAGCATTTCTAAGTTTGTGCTAAACATGAACTTTGAGTTGTAAGAAACTCATTAAGTCCTGCTTCCCCCTCCATTATTGCATTAATTTGAAAAACAAACATGGACTGAGGCACAGAGTAGCCAAATAATCGAAAACTAATAATAAATGCAATAGACATTTAACAAGAATCACAATAAAAGAATACATGCTGACATTTTAAAATGTAATAGAATGACAATAGCTAAAAACTCAGAGCTACTGTGAAATGGCAAATATAAATAATTCTGTGGGGATCAGGAATTGAGGAAGTAGGGGGAGTAGCAATGTAGCCCATTCAGAATCCCGGGAATCAGACTCCAGAGGCCAGATTCAAGGTGCAGGTCTAACTTTATTGTTCAGAGTAAAAGCCTTTGTGTGATTGAAGGGCCAATCAGACCAACCTATGCTAGCCTCAAGCACCAATAATAAGCGTTCAGGTTGGTGCAACTATAAGGAAATAATGGGGGGCAAGGTCACTTTAGGAGACTTGTGTAGGGAAGTGGGAATCGGATCCATTTTGAGACTTCACTAATGTGATAGTCCCTAGTGGATCAACACTGTGTGCAGTGGATCAGGATCTTTTGAGAAGACATAGGAACTGCTGACTCACCAGTTTCTGTGGGTCTCAATCTTGACATTCCCCAAAGGTTATCCTTCTATTTCAAGGTTAAAAATCTTCAGTAGGAGAGCTTTAGTGTGTTGATTTTGGAGGTGTATATAATTTTTATGCCATATATGGAAAAATATAAGTGAAACTACAATTACTATGTCCATAAACAAACTACTAGGTGAAAACAAAGTGTTGGGTTTGGAAGCCACATCCTGGAAAAAATGTCCAAGATCGGATAGGGTAACTACATCTGCTCTGGTGTTTATAGCTTCTTCCTCTTCAGAGGAGATGAAAACTGTGTCAAGGTGGAAAACAAACCTGAACACATGTTTATAGCAAAACATGGAGAATACTGAAATGTCCTTCAGGAGGTAAATGGACACAGTTCAGGCCAAAAGAAGGTAAACTATCAAGCTATGAAAAACTGGGGGTTAATCTTAAGTGCTTATTATATGAAAGGTCCAGTCCAAAGTCTGATTTACCATATTGCTCTAACTGATATTCTGGTAAAACCATGGTGGTAGTTGAAAATAAAGTAGTTGTGAAGGTATGTTGAAATACAGAAGATATTTTGGGCAGGGGCTAGACTATATATTGCATTATAATGATGCACCTAGTGTCATTGTACATTTGTCAAAACTTAGGTGACATAAAGATTGTATTCCAAAGGATCTAACAAATACACTGTTCTAGTGGAGAATGTTGATAATGGAGAAAAGTATATGCATATTTGGGGGAAGAAGGTATATGAAAAATATTTGTTTTCTAAATTTTGCTGTGAATCTAAACTTGAAATTATTGTAGGGTATGCATTACATTTCTTTTGTCAAATACTGGACTATGCAGTTCATTTAAAAGGCTCAATGCCCTGGATTTAGAAACAAGTTCTCACTACTCTTCTAGAGTCAGGTTTACAAAGACGGGTTAATAATAAAAAGATAGAAAGTTGTATTTCGTGCAGATAGAAAATCTAAAGTTTGATTTTATTGATGTTAGAGCATAAAATTTAGATGAGGAGTATTAATAAGCCATCCTGTTGAGAAGAACTTCTTGCAGGAATTCATGGACAGATCTCTCTTTCTCCCTGGATTACATCTTTCATTGTGAACCAATACCTGACATGAAGCAACCCAAAGGAGGGGTTTTTTTTTTCTTCTTATATTTTAAGAAGGGATATAGTCTACTGGGACAGGAAAGACATGTGGCACAGGATTGGTAGCAGGTCACATTGGGTCTATAGTCAGGAAGTAAAGAGAAATGAGCACTTGTTCTTAGCTTGGGCTTTCTTTTATTCCTTTGGTACTACAGCTATGGCACAATGCCACCCCATCCATCCTGGGTCTTTTCATCTAAAGTTTTTGGGAAGTATCCCATTGTACCCTAGTATACAAAGTGTGTTTCCACAATGACTTTAAATCCAGTCAAATTCTCAAACTTAACCACTAACACTCTGTACATAAAAGGACAAAATAGAGAATTAGAACAGTGACTGTTACCTGGCTTTAAGCCATGTTTATAAAACTACCAGGTAATTATAGAGCAACCTGTAAATCTATATATAGAATGCTCATCATGATACAGTATATTCTGGGTCATAAAATAGCTCAGTAAATTTCATGTGATTGGAAGAGGTCTAGTAAGGGAGAGTTAATAGTTCCCCATTACTGGTGGGACATGGTCCCTAAAGGGTGGTCCAGAAAATTGGTAGACTCAAAGATGAAGATGCTTATTTTAGTTTTTAACCAGAGTCCCTTGCTTTAATGTGAAAGTCATTTGTAGTAAACTATAGGACAACTTAAGAATGTTTTTAAGAAAGCAGCAATTTTAGATAAACAGTTGTGAGGATTATAATTGCAATAGAAGCCAGAGTAACATGATTCTTTCACAGGGTCCAGTAATGACATTACTCATTAAGATGTTGGTGTTAGATTCAAATAGAAAATAGGTTTTGACTTTAGAGAAGTGCTGGAGTAGAAATAGTTCTAAAGCTTCATTTGTTTGACTTTTTTAAAGTAGAAATTGTTCTGAAAGTACCTCAGGACTGAGTAATATATGATAAATGGTGGGCTCAGAGACTTCTGGGGGTCCAAGGTAGCCTGTATAGGCATTGGCTGCCAACCCTGGTGACCTGCATTTCATTCCTGGGCCCCATACGGTAGAATGCTGACTCTGCAAGTTGTCCTCAGACTTACACATGTACACCATGGCATCGTAAAATGTTTAACATTTATTTTAAAATGTATCCATGAATATATTAGCATGTAAAAGGGTTTTTCATGTTAGTTGAAGTCTTAGTATGCTTGAAGTATCTAGTAAATTATGACCAACTGATTGGTGTAGAGATGCCTTTCATGATTTTGTATGAAATATCCAATCTATAGGCATTTGTAATTACAGTGTTTTTCTTTTTGGGTGAAACTTTGTAATGAAGACAGATTTAGTTATTGGAATGGGTGCTTCTGGTCTACTATAATGGTCCAAAAGTACATAATTTGAACTCACTGTGTTGGTTTTCTTTTGTTCTGCTTTACTGTTTATTCCTAATAAGCTTCTACTGTGTTCAATATAAAGTAAATACCATATTCATTTAACATAGAAAAATCGTCTATAGAGCTAACTTCTAGCCATTTATAGATTTAGGGTTGTGGTTTTGGAATGTATCCCTTTTGGCTAAAGGGATTAAGTGGTAATATACATGTGTTCTTTAGTCATTGGACAGTTTCAGAATAAAATAGAATTTTAATATTTTTCCTAGTTATTCTACATAGATTGTGCATATGGCTTGATGGTAACTTTAACTAATTGATGGTTTAATGATCTCCATTCTTTTGAAACCCTACTTTTATTTTTTTACAATTTAAATTTACTTGCCTATGTTTTAAGGTTATGTTTAACTTTCTTACTGATATAAAGAATATTTCGGAATTTCTTTCAGCCAACGGTAATGATAGTAAGAAATTTAAAGGAGAAGATAAAATGGATGGGGCACCCTCTCGCGTACTTCATATCCGAAAATTACCTGGTGAAGTGACTGAAACAGAAGTTATTGCTTTAGGTTTACCTTTTGGTAAGGTGACTAACATCCTTATGCTGAAAGGAAAAAACCAGGTATGGTTTTACAAACATTGCTCGCACGTTAAACCTTAGATTACAGAGGATGGGAATGATCTGTCATTTAAGGAGGGAATTAATTTTCTGACAAAATTTAAAAGTCTTGCTCAGATTTTTACTTGTTTGTTAGCTTGTGTTTTTTAAATAGCAGAAACCAGGGTTACTAGTGGCATCTGTAGCTTGAATTTACTTCTCTGGTGGCATTAGTAGAAATCTGGCTTAAATTTGGGTACTCACTCAGGGACAGTAGCCACAGGATCCAGGTGTATTAAACATAACATTCTATTCTCAAATGACTAATGATTCTATTTAGAGGAATTTATGAACATTATATTCTCTAAAATAGACCTGATGTTATAATTCTAGCCATTTAAAATTTTTCCGTTTATATTTTCCAAATGAGACCTCTAAGGTAATAATAATAAAATCCTGGTGCTAGAAGGTGTTTCTTTTGTCTAGTTTTTGTTAAAAAAAAAAAAAAAAACAGACTTATGGGGTATAATAAATCATTGAGTTAGCTCTAATTATATCTTTAAAATTATGAGATTTCTAAGATAGTTTTATTATTTTCAAATTATGTAATGTGTGTGGCTATATGCATATGAATGCAAGTACCTACCATAGCCAAAGTGTCACATTCTAGGAATTGTAGTTTTAAGGCACCTGTGAGCCACGGTAAGTAGGTATATGTCAGGGTGTGGTCTTGGGTCCTCTGGAAAAGCAACAAGTGGTTCTAACAGATGTCTCTTCCAGCCTGTCAGTAAATATAAATGAGGGTTATATTGTAGGCAGTTGTAACTAGCAGACTAGATTACATAGATACTTGAGTAGTTTGAGTTTAAAATGGTAATTTTTGTTTAAATTTAATTCATGGTATTTTTCTAAACTCATTTTTCAGGCATTTTTGGAACTGGCAACAGAGGAAGCAGCTATTACTATGGTTAATTACTATTCTGCTGTGACACCTCATCTTCGTAACCAACCGATTTATATCCAGTACTCCAACCACAAAGAACTAAAGACAGACAATACATTAAACCAAGTGAGTATGGATAGGTACATAAATAATATGGCTGATAGCATCTTAAGACTAATATATAGAAAATAATTTTTCTGTGTGCATTTTTGTTTTAATTTAGTATATGTGTGTACATATTAAGTACTCATTCATAAAAATATGTGGCTTTCTTTACTCATTTTCATGGTTCAAATGATTATTGAATTAGTTGTATTATTTTAAAGGCTTTGTCAGAGATTTCTATTTCTTCTTACAGGTTTAAAGTTAGTTTTGAATATGGGCATTGGGGCTGAGGGTTAGTTGAACATGTTTGGGCCCCTCAGTTTAGTTTCTAGTACCAGGCACAAAACAAAAAACACTGACAAGTAACTGTATTCATAGCTAGAAGTTAGGTGCAAGAGAGGAGGGGGGAATATGCAGGGTGTGGAGGCTGGAGAGACTGTTGGTGAGATGCAACTTGTTAGGATACACTGTGCTACTCTGCTGCTTGAACTTACGTTAGGAAAGGCATGAAAGGTTTCTTTTTTTTTCCCTTTTCTAATGATGTATTAATTTCCTTGAGAAAAACTAAGAATGAAGAATATGAGAATGTTGGCTTTTAAGGTATGGTACAGAAGATATTTAATGCTAGAATGGCATAAGAATACTTTTAGACTCAAACATGGTAGAGTGCTGTAAACAGTCTGAGAACTTTTATTTTCTTTGACAGTGCTTCTAAGGATTACAGTGTATAGTTGCTTTCAGTAAGATGATCATTTAGTGTAGTGCTGTGGATAGATTAAATCCAAGGCCTTGAACATGGTTGAGCACTCTTATCACTGGGCTATGCCTGTCTTCAAAGATTCAAAAGAAAGAAATATATGAAAAGGGGAACAAAAGTGGGGAGTCTCTAGATGTATAATTTTAAATAGGGATGATAACTTAAAACCCATATAGAGGGAAATTTGGAATCATGAATTTCAAAGTGGTTAGGCAATAAATCACTTACTCTAGTCTGCTTGATTACGCACACAAGGAATGTTCAAATTAAGTCAAGTTCTTAATTTTTGAAAGCCCTTCAGTCTTTTGGTCATTATTTATACAATAGTTTGGCGAGAAAACAAAAAACAAAAAACTTTGCAGTTCTTTGAGGATTCTAAGTACAGTTTTATTTTTTAATATAGCTTAGCAGAATTTGAATGATAACCTACTTCAGTTTTACCTTTAGTTTATTTTGTCTCATACTCCTTTCTTGCTCTTCATTCATATTTGAGAATGGACAAATAGAATTTTGTTAGACCAACATAATTTCCCCTAGGTTAAAGTAAACAGCAATTGGATGCCAAGTTAGTTCCCTCTCCCTACCCTCCAAATGCCAAAGAGGCATTTATTGAGCTAACAAATGTGCCTTTTAGGACTTTAGATTCTGTTCAGGGATGGTTTTGTTGCTTTTAGTGTTGAGATGATGAGTCAGAGGCAAGAACTAAGTTGCTTGTTCATTACCTAGACTTCCCATTAATGTGTACTTGTGCTCTGTCTTCCTGTCTTGTGAACCTTCCAGTTGCTGCTCTGATTCCTGTTTGTGTGTGTGTGTTTGTTTTTGTTGTTGTTGTTACCAGTATAAATCCCTGCTTGCTGTGTATTTCCACTCATTTTTTTTCTGTTTCCGGAATTTGATAAAAACCATTCTCAGCAGTGTTTAGTACTTGCTACATTTTTATTCACTTACAGTTATTTTAATATTTCATAATAAGAAAAGCAAGTAAATAATGTGTTTAGCTATAAATTCTGTAACAATTTGTTAAATCAACAGTTTATTCATAATTACCTATATACTTTTCTCTGTTCCTTGCTACTTCTGTCGCTTAGATGACACAACTATTTATGTTGAGTTCCATAAAATTATTCTGCATTTTTGTGTTTGGTAAAGGTCCAGAACACCTACTATTTGTCTCTTCTCCCTTATGGCCATCTATTTGCCTTTATTTCTCTCTCAGAAGTAATGATGGGTAGGTTTTCTAACTGGATGAGATTTTTCTTGCTTGATGTCTTTTGTTATCATTGTGCTCTCAGATATAGAAGGAATGCTGATAGACCAGTCTGGGCTATATATAGTAAAGACTTGTCTATAGACAAATAGAACAAACACCTAATAACAGATTTTGAAGTAAATTTGCAAGGAAGCTTGAATACTCATATAGTGGTGACTAGAATGTAAATTGTTATAGAGTCATTTTTGAAAACAGAAGTATCTCAAGTTGAGCATATGCATATTCTGTACTTAATAACTGCACTCCTAATTATGTGATTGAGAAGACATATATGTAAATAAAATGATACACCAAAAGAAAATCATGGAGCAACCATTTCATTGTAGTAGTCCAAATGTACAGAAATAAGTTGTGTTATATGCATAGCAACAAAAGCTCTGTGTATCTGCAAAGCATAGGTGTACATTATAAAATGGTGTTTCTTGAAAGTAGCCAGATCAAGGTAGGACACAGGTATTATGATTCTGTTTATTTAGCTGGGAGAAGGCATGGCCCTGATTTCTGGCACTTGATAGTGTTCTAGGTTTTTTATTTTATTTTTTGTGGGTGGTTGATACTTTTTTTAGACAAGACCAATTTGTAGTGTTTTACTGAGGTCTCTTTCCAGCATTTGAGTTATTTTCTGTGTGTATATAATATTTTGAAAATTTAAAAATATAGATTGGTAAACCAAGTGCTTCATGTATTACAGCAAAGTTGTTACTGCTACTATGAGAAATAATTGTCAAGCTAAAAAAGATGTTTAGCGACGAATAAGCATGGAATTGATACCATAGAAAGTCTTCAATGTAGATAGGATAATATATGCTTTATATAGATTTTATCTCTCAACACATAGCCACAGTCTGTATTGGTAAGGAGATTGGTACAAGAAAGGAAACTTAGGCGACAGAGTTGCAGGGAAAACTTCAACTTTTGTATCTACTGAGTTTTATGCCGTGATATTTTGGTTCCTACCTTTAAAAGACACTTGAATTTAGAGCAGATGTTTGTTGTGGTATTTAATGCTGTCATTGTAGATAAATGTCTGTAAGGAAATGTTGCTCATGAGATCTTTTCGTTTTTCATAGTATTAAAATATCAATTAATTATCTTAAAATGCTGTTTCATTTGTGGTCCTTGTGCTGATATATGCATTTATAGTGTATAGTATTAATTAGCATTTAAATGCTGTTTATTTAGATGTGTGTTGACTTTTTGAGTTTTAGGCTTCATGATCCCTGGTTTTTCCTCTTTATTCTGATAAGCATATTCTTTTGTATTTTTCCTTTATCCCTTAGATCTATTTATATTATTTATCTGCCAATAAAGATTTGTCAAACCATTAAGATAATTTAAAAGTTAATTAATGGTGCATTTTGCAATATTGGTGCTGTGTTGTCTACCATAAAATACACTGAAAATACCATTCAAAGTATATCTGAAAATGTTCCTGACAGTTATACTAGAGATAAAATTAATTTCTGATCAGAATTCTATGCTGTTCTATTTAGTTAGTTAGTTTTTGGTTCTTGGTTTTTCAAGACAGGTTTCTCTTTGTAGTCTTGGCTGTCCTAGACTCTTTGTAGACCAGGATAGCCTCTTAACTCACAGAGATCTACCTGCTCTGCCTCTGTTAGTGTTGGGATTACAGGCATGTGCCACTGTGCCTGGCTTAGAATATTTTATAGTATTAGTATGAAGAAGACTTGTTTTTAATCCCTTGCGTCCATTTGTTAAGATTATGTTAGAAATAAGCTTAATCATGATTTTGACTGTGATTAGATCATAATGATGAAAGATGACTTATAGTCCCTTTCTAACAGTGTACTCATTTCATAGAGTGAATAATCTGAAATTAAAGTTTTATTATTCTGTAAGTTTATCTTTGAACAGTTTCTGGCTATAAACTTCTATCCAAGTACATGAGATTCTTTCAATATAAGTGCTTGCTTATCTGTGTCAGCATTGGTGGCAGAGTGCTTAGGTAACTATTTTGAAAGAAATGTAGTAAAATACTTGAACTAAAAAGAGACAGTAGTATAACATGTACAAAGTGTAAATAGAAACAATGGATGTGTCACTAACTACTTGTCTGTCAATTCCAGCGTGCTCAAGTAGTTCTTCAAGCTGTGACAGCTGTCCAGACAGCAAATACACCTCTTAGTGGCACTGCAGTCAGTGAAAGTGCGGTGACTCCAGCCCAGAGTCCAGTACTTAGAATAATTATTGACAATATGTACTACCCTGTAACACTTGATGTCCTTCACCAAGTAAGTGTAATATGATTTACATAGTTGCTTATAGCTTGAAGAAATAACATAGTAGGTAATAATGCCTTGCTTTTAATGTTTTCACAGATATTTTCTAAGTTTGGTGCTGTATTGAAGATAATCACATTTACAAAAAATAACCAGTTTCAGGCTTTGCTGCAATATGGTGATCCAGTAAATGCTCAACAAGCAAAACTTGTAAGTTTGAGCCTCTTTAAATAGTGATGTGATTTTCATTGATTTGTGGTATTAAGTTAACTTAGAATTCATTTTAAGAATAACTGTAGCTATAGTCATCTGTAATATAGGCTTCTGTTACATATTTGTTCATTTTGCTAGTAAACTTCCTGGTCTTGGTAAGACAGTAGGATTGTGTTATTCATGCAGTTTTATGTACTTTTTGGTGTTAGTTGTATAGTAACTTTACAAGTTTAGTTTAGTTCAGCTACTTTGAGATAGGTGTAGTGCAGAGTCTGATCAGTTCTAGTTACATTGTATCTTATATAGTTTTTAAAGAATTTAAGATAGCTTTTTTTAAAATAGAGTTTCTGAGTGCTTTTTAGTCATATCATTCATTTTAAAAATCATTTTTAGATATGGAAGGTAAGACTGTAGCGAATTAATAGTACTCCTTGTCATAATTGCCATTGAAAACACAAAACCTTTTGCTTCTGAATGCCTAAATCCTTCTGTATAATTTATTTTTTGTTTTTACTGTTTAACTTCTTTTGCCATAGTATCTCATTATTCCATTATTAAAAATTCATATTGACTTTAATATTATAAAACTATTAAATCAGCTCTTTATCTTAGCCTTTCCTAATTTTTTTACTTTTCATTCTTTTATTTTCATACTATTCGTGTTCTCTAATATTTCATTAATTTCTCTGGGTCAAGATTAGCCATATGAAAACTAGACCAGTTTTTTAATTGTTTCATTTCCTTTCACATAAAGTATCAGATTTGGCCAATATAAATGTTTCATAATTAAAAAGTTATAGAAATAATAATGGCATAATTGTAATACAGCATCTCTTCACTTTCTTAATATAAAACAATGTTAAGATTTAAAGATTTAAAGGTACATGATCAGCTTTTCAGGTATTTCAGTTTAACCTACTTGTTCTCCTGTTATATAATATTTTACTATGCTTTCCTTTTCAGACACCAGTTAACTATTAGAATTCTTTCTTGCCCAAAATAATTCTTCACATGCCTTGCCTCCCAAGTTTGGAAAGTCTTTATATTTATCGAGTTATCAAAAATGAATGTGGTATGAGATTATAGTCTTGGAAATTACTGGAAACTGATTTTTATGCTATTTTCTACACTGTCAAATGTATTTGTAAATGGTGCACATTCTTTGATGTGTATTGTATATTTGTTTTTTGGTTTGTGCCTGTTTTCTAGAGGAAAATATTGACAAAGGATCAGTGAACAGGAATTTGATTAGGATTTATTCTACATTTGTTACAGAAAAATATAGTTGATGTATATATCTCTTCTGAAGCAATCTTTATTATTTAAATTTATGATAAACTGTCAAAACTGTTTTATATGTGTGTGTGTGCGCGCAGATAAACATCTGACCGTGTTTGTATTTACATATGCTTAACTGTTTTCTGTATAGAAGTCTAAAGTGATAATTTTAATAGTAATATACTTTCTTAATAGTAATATACTTTCTTAAGTACACATTCTGGTAGTTGAACCTTTTAGAGAGGAAAAGTTACTCATTTTCCACACTTCCTTGCCCTGTTTTCTCTAGCAATCTACAATCTTCGTGCCTATATCAAGGGTATACCTAGAGAATATTATATAGTATCGTATCATCTGACAATGTTAGACCTTTTTTTGAGTGTCATCAGAAAGTAGTCGTTTTTCCTGGGAAAATGCGTTCACATTTTTTTTAGTCAACAGTACTCTGTTTTACACAGTAGGAGACTATACTTTACTCAGTCTGTCTCCTCCCTCTCATTTGTCAAAATCTGTTTTAAAAGTCAGACAGGAATTCTAGTAGTTTGTAGCATAATCTAACACTTATAGCTATCTTTAGGTATATATTCCTTTCTATGCTTCATCACCTGTCTAGTATCAGTAAATAACAGACCTATAGATCTCATTCTTTGCTACCTACCTCAGGCTATATTAATAATAATGGCATAATTGTCTTTTCTACTTTGACTTTTATTTTTCCATTTTGACTGCTTATCACCAGGATTTCAAGTATACTCAAGCTTCTAGTGAATTCAGATCTTGCTGAATGTGCATGTCTCTCCATCTCTCATCCTTCCTCTCTGTTTTCATTTGTAATCAGACTTTATATGAAAGCTGTTTAAGCTTATATCTTTTCAGTCTTCCTCATTTCTCTGTCTAGCGTAATTTGGTTTTGTCTCCAGTTACCTAACCTACCCTTCAAAGTGTTAGTAGTGGTCATTAGAGTAATACAATTTCAGTAGTAGTTTTCAGTCTTTATCTTGCTCAACCTGTAGATAATGTTTAACACTGTGAACCCCTCTTTCTTAATTTTTTTTTCCTGGTTTCTGATGACACTTCTGTGTTTCTAGATTTCTCCAACCTCTTTGGTTGTCTTTTCCCCTTTCAACACTCTGCTTCTATTTGGCAGACTTCTACTCACACAGCTTAAAGTTTACATTAACTTTTCTAGCCCAGAACTTAACTAAAAGACCCAGACTAGGAATCTAGCCAATCATTGTACACTTTCAAATTTATACTGTCTTCATTTCAGCTTGTGTTTCATAGTATTCTCTGTGTCTATAGTACAAGATGCCAACATCATTCTCATTAACAAACCAAAACTTGGAGTTATAACTTTATTTCCATCCTATTTCCAGATACTGATTCTGATTACTGAATTCCTGTTTGATCGTTCAACTTTGTTACCACCCTAGTTTAAACAGATTTTACTCAAACGGTTTTCTCTGATTGTTTTTTTTGTTTTTTTGTTTTTTTTTTTGCTTATGTCTATGTGCAGAATCACCTGTTTGTAGTTACAGTTTACGTTAATGCTGATGCTGATACAAAGTTTTGTGCTTAAAAACAAGCAATGATGTAAATTTTCTCTCTTCAGTTTTAAATGTATATAATAGGCTTAAAACATTTTAATACCTGTATATGATATATATTTAATCATACCCATTTTACTCCCTTTCTTGTTCCTGTTTATTCCTTTCCTTTTCCATACTAGTCCCCTTTCTACTTCGTGTCAACCTGTGTGTGTGTGCATACCACTGAGTATCATTAAGATCACTTACAGGAAAATGTGTAAGGGGTTATTACAGGAGCCAGGGGTCTTAGTTACTTTTCTGTTGTTGTGAACAGACCCTATGATCCAGGCAACTTACAGGAGACTTTATTGGAGGCCTTGCCCTTTCCAACAGTTCCCACTCACTGGGGACGAAGGATTCAAACATGAGCCTGTGAGAGTCATTCTCACTCAAACCACCAAAAGCAGGAACTTCCCACTGCCTACACTACTGAAGAAAATGTCTCTCCCGTGTAGTCATAGTACCTGTATATTCTCACCACTGTGTTTCCCTTTGATGGAACGTTGGCAGATCCAGTCTTCGGTAGGTCTTGTTCAGGTAATTACAGATGCTGAGCACTCAGTGCAAGGTTGTGTCATGCCCAGAAGACAGTTTCAGTAACACTCCATCCCTTCTCCTGGCTCTTACATTCTGGGACGGTCCCTGAGCCTCGGAGGAAGTGTCTCTGAACTGGTGCTTACTGCCTAAAGAAGTTTCTCTAAGTCCGAGGTGGCACTAACACTTTCATGGACATAAATATTTAGAAGGAAGTTAGAAAACATCATATTCATTTGGTAATGATAGAATTTTTGACACAAACTCATTTTATGCAGAATGACCTGAGCTTCTGGTCCTTGACCAACATTTGAGTAGCACTGGTCTCTGGTCTAAGCCATCAAGACATCAGCCTCTACTTCAGTTTCAAGGTACTTGGCTGGAACCTGCTCCTCTGCATTTTAGGCCGTTCCCAGTAATTTCCACAGACTGCACGATGATTTCAACTTAGTCATATTACTTACTTTACTAATGTCCTTCAGTAACTGCCCTTTATCCTTGCGATAAAGCCTCTCTAGTCATTAGTATGGTGTAGGAGATTAAATGTTTGCTTGTTTCTCAAGTCTCATCTCCTCCTTTTTCATTTGTGTAGATGTACTTTCTCTGATCTTTGAGGCTTACAGTGTACTACTCCATTTGTGTTTTTCTTACTCCTGTTTTTGTTTTTAAACCAAATACAGGCTTAGAAATTTCTTTATGGAGACCTCTTTCCATACTATGCTTTGAATTAGGTTAGATTTTTATAATTATCTCTTAGAGAATTAAGCTTTCTGTTAGTATGAGTGGATGCTATATTTACTTTGTTCTCTGTTGCATTGGCATTTGATGTGATAAAATGAAGCCATAATAATAGTCCTAATTATTATAAAGTAAATGGTCTTCATATTTTTGTAAGAAAACTCATGCAGTATATTGGGAAAGCAAAGATACTCTCTGCATTGGCTTCTTAATAACAATTTTAAAATTGGAATGTGTAAAACTGATTGAGGCATGTAAATACCCCGGCTTTAAAGGTTGTTTTTGCAGCAAAGCTAAACAACGACGCGTGAGTAGCAACTGTCATTTTGTTTTTGTTATTTGAAATGTATGAACAGTTATGTCTTTCTCGTAGACACTAGGTAATGATGCTGTGTCATCTTGAACCTTTTTCCTCTTGTCATCTTGTTTTAGCATACTTGGGAGTTACATTTTAGCTTTTATTAAGGCAGCAATAGTAAAACTGAGATGGTTGTAGCACTAAGGTCATGTCCTTCAGTCCTTACAAAGAACTCACAGCTTTATGCAGATGTTCTGAAAGACCTTTCTGATGGAACTTTGTGGACAGTTGGCTTGAACTTGCTTAATACTACCTTTCAGTTTTTATATTATACATTCTACATTCATAGGAATTCATAATGGATCAGTATTTTTAAAAGAAGTCCACATAATCTATTAGTATAGAGTTTTATGTTAATTACTGTTACAAGTCCAATTTTATATTCTTAAATTTTTTTTCTAATTTTATATTCTTGATGTTAGTATTTTTCCTCACTTGTTAGCAACCAGATAGTAAGATCTTCAGAGAATTTGGAATTTGGGAGTCTCCGTGCAGCATCTAATTCTTAAGCCCAGAAGCCTCTCACTGCAGCAAGCTACATATAAGTAATGCCCTTTAATTATCTGCATAAGAAATCTTGTACTATTTTAATTGTATATTCTATTTTAACATTTTCTTGATTTTTATGCTTTTGTTTTAGCTATAAAAATTTCTTGACTTTTTTATTATTTTTACTTAGTGTATAAACTTTTGTTGAAAACAGTAACATTTGAGAAGCTTTTGCTTGCTGCACGTTATCTTGAGCTTTAACTGCCAGTAGTCTTTGCCCCAGCCAGATCACTGCAGTCCTGACGGCTGCGCCCATTTCAGGACTGGCGTGTGTCTCACTATTCTTTTTGGGGATTGTAAATACAGCTTGAAATGAGGCTTGCATAATTTTTTTAGCATGAATTTTCTTTCTCTCTTACAATCGCCTTAATTCATTCAACTTCTAAAAAATATCTGGATTCCTATTTTCTTCTTTGTTCCACACAATTATAATTTAAATGTTGTCTGATTTTTTTTTTTTTCTCAAGCTCTTCCCATGTCTATGGGGTAACTGTGTATCTTTCACCTGCATATAGATATTTTCTAAAAGTTCGTTGAAACTATCAAAGATTTCTAGATGGTGTTGTAATAATTGTTACATTGATTGTGGGTAATTTGTCACTCTACCCTAATATTGCATTAAAATAACAATTTCAAAATTCTGTTGTAGATTTAGTAATTTTCTGTCAGTACTGTTAGCGTTAACCTAGGAATGGTGATTCAAGACAGCTCTATATTTTCTCTTTGATAATATTTAAATAGTTACCTAGTTATAAAGTTTTTCTACGCGTAAATAGGTAGACATTTGCATCATTGATACTCAGTGCCATATAGGTTACATAGAAGTCACAAATTCTCTCATGTAACTCGCATTCACCTGACAGGAATGCCTTTACTTACTCTGAATACCCTACCATCAGGAATGCCTTTCTATTAGTGTGTTATATGCTTCCACAGGAGGATGATGGATTATTTTTCAATAAATTGTTGATAGAGTTGATATATTTGGTTTTTACTTTTATGTGGTGTAGATTCTTTTATGTGATGGTTTGCTTCATCCAAATGTAACTTAAGTCACAATGTATGTGAAATGCCTTTAGGTTAGTTTTCACTAGCCCTGTGATCTTCTGGTGTGATTTTTTTTTTCTGCTTTTCTGCTCAGTAAATAGTTGTAAAATTTCTGTATATTGAAGGGAAAGAATTATTGTTGCAGAGAGTAAGAACATTTTAATGTTTGAATTCCAAACTTTATATACTTAAGCAACTACAGAAATTTACTTTTTTAAATTAAAAGACATTTATTTTTCTGATGAAAAGTTAATGCTTTGTTTTCATTTTCATTTTTTATTATATCTTATTGGACTAGAAATGATTGATACACAGCAACAAAAAATCATAGTAGTAATATAGTTAATAATAAATCATGATAAACTTTCACATGTATGATCCTGTATTTAATTCCTTCAGTAACCATGTGTGGAAGCTTGATGGGCCTTTTCCTTTGTAGTTTTTATATTACTATACGGATACTCAGAGTAAAATAGTGGCCTAACAATGATCTACTTAAGTCTAGGCTTTTATTTCTAGGCAGCACTCCTTTTATTCCAGAAACTTCTGGAATGATATTGACTTGTCTAAATTACATCAAGATAATTCTGATTCAGGTCATACAGTTCATTTTAAGGAAGTGCTTGTTTTTGCTTCATATATCTTGGGGCTACATTTATTTGTATGAGGCAGTTTCATAGTGTGGCATTCAGAAGTAGTTGTATCAACTCAATGTAATAAAATGTGCATATAATATGTTGTTGAAAATGAGTAGATACTGTTAGGGCTTACTGTATGACTATTACCAGTTGTTTTTATTTTTTAAAATAAACTTTATTTACAACTTTATTTTATTAAAAAGTGTTAGCATTGGTGATTAAAAAGGTGTATTTTAGAGTTAAGTAGCATTTCCTATTTAATGACATGGTAGAACACATTGAGAACAGAAGTAGCATGGCTTGATGTATGAAATTTTAATCCTTTTCCTGTTTTTGCTAACTTTCAAGTTTAATATGCCTGATAACATTTTATTTATTTTCACAGGCTCTAGATGGTCAAAATATTTATAATGCTTGCTGTACCCTAAGGATTGATTTCTCCAAACTCGTGAATTTGAATGTAAAATACAACAATGATAAAAGTAGGGATTATACGCGACCTGATCTTCCCTCTGGAGATGGCCAGCCTGCATTAGACCCAGCTATTGCTGCAGCCTTTGCCAAGGAGACATCCCTTTTAGGTATGATTTTTACTGTCTGTACCACCTTTCTTCCATTGTTCAGTGGGAAAGTGCCTGTTAAACTACTGTAAGTATAATTTATCTTGTATTTTAAACATTAAGAAATTATGTTCATATAAGTTTTGTTTTTGTTTGGAAGGTTGTGTGAATTCCATTACAAGGAAGGCTTTAACTTCCTAAGTATAATTAAAAGTATATTCATTTTACCTCCTTTTTCATTACCTGACTTTTCCCTCATGCAACTGATAAAAGAAGAAAAACTGGAATGAAAAAGAATGTTGTTTATTAAAATATGTATGCTTCAGATTTTGTGTCCTGTCTAAGCCTACGGCATTTATGCCTACTTGTTTGAGTTAATATGCAGAAATAACAAAGTATTAACAAAGATAAAAATAAGAGTGTGTATACATGGAAATTTTGTTTTTTGTTTTGTTTTGCTTGTTTGAGACAGAGTTTCCCTGTGTTGCCTTTGCTGTCCTGGAATCTCTTTGTAGACCAGGCTGGCCTTGAACACACAGAGATTGGCCTGCCTCTGCCTCCCCAAGTACATGGAATTTTAAAAAATACCCTGTACCACAAATTTTGAGAAATTATAAATGAGGATTTTTCTATAAAATGTGTATTGCCCACCCTTTTGTCTTTGTTATTTATTTTTTTATCTTACCCTACCATGAATTTGTGCTACTAACGCAAAATACATTGTAAAAATAAGTAACTGAAAGTTGATGGACTGGAGATTTGTAAGTTAACATAAGCAAACTGATTTATAATGTCAAATCTTAGTAGTTTTCTTGATTTTTTTTTTTATGTTTGGGAATTTTAATTTTATTATTTGCCATACTATATTTTTATTTGTTTGGATGTTTTCCCTGCATGTATGTTTGTATAACACATGTTTGCAATGCCTGTGAAGGGTAGGAAAGTGCACCAGATTCTCTGGAACTCAAGTTTATAGACAGTTGTTAACTGCCAATGGATTTGGGTTCTGGGGCCCAAACCCATGTTCTCTGCAAGAACAACAAGGGCTCTTAATCACTTAGCCATCTCTATCCCCAAGTAATATTATTTTTAAGTCAGGATTAGTATCCAGAGAGAATCCAAGACTGATGGTTGAGAAAGGAGAAAGTAGCTCCTAAAATTGTAGTTTATGTCCATCATTTAAAAAAAAACAGTAGATGAGAGTTGAAAATATTTATTATGGATATATAACAATTATGTCCTTGTACATATATGATTGGTATGTATATGAACGGAGTTCATGTTTCAGAGCCATTTGCAGTTAATTCCAATGATGACAAACAAAACTGACTCTTTATACCAGCATTTGGTGTCTCTAGCACAAGCCACTGCTGTTCTTTGTGACTGAAGATAGTAAGTACATGCTTTAGGTCCTAGCAGTGTTCCTGACAGAATCTTATTTGCAGTGTGGTTCTGGTTGAAGTCTTATTTAATTCATAGTTTACAGTTTTTAGTGGCAATGTCAAAATTGAGACCATAATAAATGATAGACAGCTTTTGCTTTTAACTTTTTACTTGACAGAACTTGTACAAAAGAAGAAAAAAGACCTTGGTAGCTTCTGGCATTCTTCTAAACACTTGACAGGTATATTAGTGAAACCTTTAATAGCCAAATAAAGTAGGTAGTAGCATCAAGATTTTATAGTCTCTAAGATAGTTAAAGCACGTACCACTTAAAAAAACAAGAATTAAGGGTAAAATACCAAAAATGTCTGCCATTAAGGATTCTAAGAAACTGTGTGTGTATGTGAATCCTAAGGAGAGAAGGCATATTTTGAAGTCATTTGGAGTATTTTAGGAAATGTGTAACTTTTTGCTGTGATCTTAAGGCTTTAGTGAAAGAATTATAAGTAATAAAATCTTTCATAAAATGGAACTGAAGATGGCTCAATTGGTAAAGTGCTTGCTCTGTTGGCATGAGGTATTAAGTTTGAATCTCAAGTACCTTTATAAAAATCCTGCACAACACTTGTCATCTCTGACCCCAGGGTGGAGAGTAGAGAAGGGTCCAGAAAGAGGTGGAAGATCCTTGGAGCTCATTAGCCAGCCTACTTGGTGAATTCCAGGTTAAATGTGAGGAATTAAGCTAAATTCATTCATCTTTTACTTGTTTTAATTGTCTGCATTTGTAAGTGAACTTTTTACTTTATCCTCAGGTGGTTTTAAAAGTAGGTGAGTTTAACTTTCAAAACTCCAATACTAGACTCTAGGTTATGGTATGCACCAGAGATAACATTCATATGTTTTGGTCTATCTGCCTTCTATTAAGTACATTTTTGGCAAAAAATTAAAATCATTTTTAGCTTTTGTGTGTTACTCTTATTGCCATTTAATTTAGAACTTGTAAATAGAAAAGATAAATCTATTAACTTAAAATGGATATACTTACATCTTCATTGGTTTTTATTTTCTTGCTGCCGCAGTACATTGAATCTTTAAAAGTGGATGTTGGGGTCTATTTTTATTTTAAAGAATGTCTTAAATTGTTTTCTAAGATTATATTTCTGGAACTACTGAAAAAAACACTAAAAATTATTGATAGTTTTACAAGATTTTTTTCCTGGAAGCTGTGTATTCATTTGAAACAGCATGAATGTTTGCAGAAGGCTATGTTTTTGTTGTCAGCATGGATTTCTTGGTTGAGACAAGTGTCGTTGTATAGCCCAGAATTGGGGGAATTTGCTTCCTTCCCTGGCTGGCCCTGTGCTTTTGATTTTTCTTCTTCAACTTTATTAGTGCTGAAATTACTGGTTTACTCCACTATGCTTAGCTTCCTTTCTTTATTTCAAAACATAGACATTTACTGCAGGAATGTATCATTAACTGTAAACTATTTTGCAATTTTTAAATACATGTTAATTATAATTTTTCAGTTGTCTAAAGTGTTTGGATGGTGTTCTTACAAAGTACTTACTAGAGACTTACGTTTTTTTTAGGGTATGAGCTGAGTCTTCAAATTGTTTTAGAACTGTTACCTGTCTGAAAAGTATTTTTAATAACTATTCTCGCTGTGCTTTTTTTTTTTTAAATAAATTTTATGTCTTTTAAACATTTTTTTGAGGCAAGGTCTTGATCTTGTCTTAATTCTAATTCCTATTGCAGTTTTGGGATGCTGAGATTATAAGTATGTGCTTTATGTTTAGCTCGATGCTATGTTTCTTAAAAGTTGTTTCAAAACACATTACAGGGTCATTCAGTGTTCCATGTGATGTTTTTTAAGTAACTGTTTTTTCTCTTTTTGTTTTTTTTTTTGTTGTTGTTGTTCTTTGTTTCTTTTTGCCTCTAAGGATATTTTATTGGTGACTACAGAGTACAACCAAAATAATGGTGGCAAGATTCCTTTCTTGATCAGTCTTTCTCAAATAGAAGTATTGAAATAATTGCTACAGTAGCCCTTATTTAAAAGATTATATATAGTTAAATATTCTGTCAAATATATGGGGCTGTACTTTGCTTTTCGAATGTCATTGCTTATTTTAAAAGATTTTATTTTAAATGGTGATTATTTTTAAAATAAACTATCCCTTTACCTATCCCTGGTTTTCCTGCCTCTTTTGCTAGGAATCACAGTGTTTTGGAAAATGTATTCAGAAAAGGGAGACAGGTACTTTGTAGTTACTTAGAAGTGTAACATCCAAACACGTGATCATAAGCTCGGCAGACTGTTCATTCACTCACACACTCTTTCAGAAAACAAGGTGGTGAAAATTACTGATTATAAATTGAGACATAATTTTGTCAAGGTAAATGTTAATGTATTAAGATTGCTATTAATGTATAAAATTGCTAGAAGTAATTTTTCATGATCATGTTGCCACTTAAAAATATTAAAGCAACTAATTCATCAAAAAATATAGCTTGATATACTGCCATTCTTAAGAATAGCAGTAGTGCTCAACTATGTTCGTGGCTGCTCTATTTGTAATAGCCAGAACCTGGAAACAACCCAGATGTCCCTCAGTTGAGGAATGGATACAGAAATTGTGGTACTTTTACACAATGGAATACTACTCAGCAATTAAAAAGGAGGAAA
>CM053744.1:76839383-76889442 GCA_028658305.1 Pachyuromys duprasi
GGGCTGGGCATGGGATGCAAAGTACCTAACCTGTGATTGATAACAAAAAATAAAAAAATTAAAAAAAAAAAAAAAAAAGAATAGCAGTAGTAACAAAGGGCTGAACAGCTGATGATTCTGAGATGTAACATTTTTTATAAAGGTTAATTTGTACTCCATGTGTAATTGTGTTTTCTAAATGATCTGGGTATTGAAATCACTGCAAATCAATAGGAATGGGTCCACGGCATTTATATGTATTTTTTAATATCCCAGAATGTTTTAGTAAAAGAGTTAAAAATCAACTGCTATTGGAATTTTTTGTGTATCAAATTTTGGGGGTTTAGATATTATGTCATAAAAAGACATAGCACAGTATTTTAATTTTTTTATTCATGTCATAATTTACTTGAAGTAATTTTAATGATAAAATATTTTATTGTTAGGTTTACTATTTCTCCCTTTTATGTGCAATCCTAAAATCATCAAGTTTATTTCAGAATTTGAAAGCTTTTGCTTTTGTTGCTTTGGAATGGGTCAGTCACATGGAAATATTTTACAATTTGCATTTATTGTTTATTGTCTGACTTAGAATGAATCCCTCATTTCTGAACAACATCAGTAGTGATCACTATAGGTTATTACTTGTTTTTTCCTACTGTGTTTTAAGTCAGCAGTGATATCATATGTCACATCTCAAGTATCTCCACAGTGTCCCCAAGTTTTCTTACTATACATCACCTATCTATTACATCAGGTATTGTTTTATTAATTCAATAGGAACAAGAATTTCACTGTGTGGTCCAGCTACCGTCTGGCCTTGGAAATCTCTGTGTAAAACAGACTGCCTTCAAACTCAAAATGTTTTTTTCTTCAGCCTCTTACATGCTGGGACTCCATGCCTATGCTGTGTCACCAAACCAGGCAGCAGATTTTCGTTCTGCCTCTTTTTCTTTTTATAATTTAATTTATTTTTCTTGTATTGAAAATATTTTTCCCCTCAAATAACATATCCTGATTAATATTTCCCCTTCCCAGTTCCTTCCTACCTAGCCCCAATCCTGATACACTTTCTTTTTGGATTTCATTAGAAAACAAACAGGCTTCTGAAGGACAATAATAAGATAAAACAAAAACTAACACATCAGCATAGGACAAAACCAACAGAAAGAAAAGAGCCCAAGAGAAAGCCTAAGGAACAAATAGAAAACTGGAATAAAAGGAAAATATTTTAAAAATAAAATTAAAAAGAAATACGTTGACATGACATTATGAGATAAGGATCTTCTAGAGGTGCCTTTGAGCTTATTTTCTGTTGGCCTTCCACTGCTGAGCATGAAACCTACCCTTACGAGTAGTTTTTTTTTTTTTTTTTCCTCAGTGAGACTTCCTTGGAAGAAAACTTATTTTCATTTGCCAGAGGTTGCCAATGGGAGTTTGCTTGTGGGTTACTGATGGGACACTTGTACTTTCAGTCCTAGGACCCTGTCTGGTGCAGCTCTGTGCTAGCCTTGCGCATGCTGCCTCAGTCTGTATGCATTGATCCTATTGATTTAGAGGGCCTCTGTCCTTGGCATCCTTCTTTCTTTGTAGTTCTTAAACTCTTTCCACCACCCCTTCTGATGTGTTTTCTGAGCCCTGAGGGCAGGGATTTGATGGAGACATTTCTTTTGGGCCTGAATGTTCCAAGGTCTTTGACTCTGTCATTGCCTTGCTGTTGGTCTATGTATTTGTTCCCGTCTGCCAGGCAGGAATTTTTTAATGTGACTAACTATTCAGCCTGCATCAAAATTTCTTACTTTATAATGGTATTTATATTTGGATTATTTAGGCAGAGTTACTTACAGTCCTTGTATTTAAAAAATAATAATAATAAGGGTAGTTTTGTGCTGAGCAGGAAATGCTTGGTGTTGGTTGTTGTTATCTACATAATTTCTTTTCATATCATGATAACCATTCTCTTCTGCCCCAGCTTCACTTTCGCTGACCTGATAAAGAAGCCTAAATTAAGCTTTTAGAAAGTTGCTAGTTTTACATTGCTCTGACTGTTCCTCTATTCCCTGCATTTGAGCTTACTAGATCTCTGAAGAAGACATGTAAAGTGTGATTCCTCCATGTTTATTGACTTAGTAGGTTGGTGATCGATTGTGACTTAATATGGTAATGTGGAACCTACATTCTTTTTTCTGTGTATTTAGTATTCACTAATGACAGCTGCCTTACTATCCCTCGTTGGAGTGAGGGTTTATAAAGATTGTCTTCCTGTCACATCTTTTTTTATTAGCAAAAACTTAGATTTCTTTTTCCTCCTGACTAAACTAGACCTTTACCTTATGACAGAATGTGTGCAAAACAATTCTGGTCTTTTCTTTCACTTAATTTTGGAATGGAGGCAGTGCTGGAGATTAAACCCAGGATCTCATTCCTATTTAGGCTTATGCTGATATCACTCAGCCTATCCATAGGTCTATGTGGAGCAGTAAATGCCTCAGTTTCTTTGCTAACAAAAACAGTTGCTAGGCATAATATTTCCCTATATTTAGTTAATTTACAAATGAATGAATAAATGGATGGATGGATGGATGGATACAAGCATTAATCCTTGCCAAGTTTATGAATTGGTAAAGGGTTCAGGATAGATTACTCCTATTATCTGTTTTAAACTTTAGAAACTGTTGCTTCCAGAGTCTAATAGCCAAAGAGATTAATCTAGTGGTTATTTAATGAGTGGTTTATTGATATAATTATTGACTCAGTTGCCCTTCCTCTGACTCAAAAAAAGGAAGGAATTGGGTAAAGGACTTAACAAAGCTAATCAAAGTTTATGTCAAGGTTTAGATATATTTCTTTTCTTAAAGGAGTGCATTCCCATAAAACAAAGATCAAAAAGCATTAATATTTTCTTAATAAATATCAGAAGATTATATATCACATCTGTCATCATAAATTATGAGAACAAAAGAGACCCAGGTGTGACTGAGGTAGTTGCTAAAAGGATAAAAGTTTGGGATGTAATTCAACCATAATAATTTTGACACTCATTTTCCTTGCTTGCCTCTCCCTTCCCATCCCTTTCTTTTTTTTAAGTAGTCTTTCTCTTGCTTTTACATCTCTTTAGAATATATGTACACACATGACAGAGCATCTGAGGTGAGTCTTTTCATCCCTCCACAGAATCTTTGATAGCACAGACTCATCATATCGATGAGCTCTAATATACTGGCTTTCATCTCATGATTGGTGGTGCTAGATCTTGAAGGTATCCTCTTTTCTAGCAGCTCTATTTCATTTCATTATCTATTTTGAGTTAATTTTTATATGAGGAATGAGGATTAGGGCAGTTTACGATGTTTTAAACTAGCAGATTATCCCAGTCTAACCAACACCGAACCTCTATTAATTATATTTGTTCTTTTTCAAATAGTAATTAGAAACACTTGTTTGAATTTATTTTCTGGTGTGTGTGTGTGTGTGTGCTTGTGCATTCGTTCATTCCATTCGTGCTTGCATGTTTCTATCTAATGCTTTGGTTTTTCTAGCTCTATATTAAATATTAATATAAAATGTTTTTATCATTTTTGTCAATTTCTTTTTCAAAATTGTTTGGTTTTAGTGCCTGTCAGACTTCTGTATTTTAAAAAGCATTTCCTGAAATTACATGTGCCAAATGGTTCCCTATTTTGTGATTCTATAACATATGCAGAAGAAATTAAACAACTTTTATGAGACATTATATCATATGTGTTATATTATGTATTTTATAACTGCACCGAGAGGAAAAACTGCAAATGAGTATTGTAGCTGTAATAGAGCTGTTCTCATTGTTTCCAAAATATATGCTAGTACCTGTACTTTCATCTCTGTGTTAGGAAAACAAGAATTTGTGTCATTTTTAAGATATTATTTAATATATATATATTTTTTCTAGTTTGTTCAGAGTTTCGTGGTCCTACTTAGTGGTTGCAGCTTCTAACACATTTTTACTGAACCATTAGTAAAACAAGGACTAAAAAAGATAGAAATGTTACATGTTAATTTTTTTGAGTCAGTAATATTCCTGTCAATTAAGACAATCCTGAGATTAAATACTTTTTTAAAAAGAAGTGCCAATGAAGAGTTGTAGACACATGGATCTATATAGAAGAATTAGTGGTGTTCTCTGCCCTTTCCTTCATTACTTAGTTCCTATTAAGTTTTGACTACACTGTTTAAATACTAGACATATCTTTTCTAGGGTAGTTTCTCTTCCCTTCAGCATACCAATTTAAAAAAATAATTATTTAAGAATCCACCTCTAGAGCAAAAAAAAAACAACCAACCAACAAACAAACAACAAAAAAAAACCCTGAGCCCTGGGCCCTTGCAGAGACTGATACCCCAACTAAGGACAATGCATGGAGAGGACCTAAAAGCCCGGCTCAGATGTAGCCCATAGACTCAGTCTCTGAGTGGCATCCCCTAGTAAGAGGAGCAGGGGCTGTTTCTGGCATGAACTCAGTGGCTGGCTCTCTGATAATCTCCCTCTGGGGGTGGGGGGGGGGGTGCAGCCTTGCCAGGTCACAGAGGAAGACAATGCAACCAGTCCTGATGAGACCTGATAGGCTAGGGTCAAATAGAAGGGGAGGAAGTACCCTGTCAGTGGACTAGGGGAGGGGCATGGGGGAAGAAGAAGGAGAGTGGGATTGGGAGGAGATGGAGGGAGAGAGCCACAGCTGGGATACAAATTGAAAGAATTGTAATAAATGATATTTTTTTGTTGTTAAAAAGAAAGATTCCACCTCTTTAAATTTCCTCATGTCATTTGTGTAGCAAAAAAACAAAAACATTTAAACACAACTATTTACTAAGTATTTCAGTCAGAGATGTATTCATCTGGAGACGATGTTACCATACGATTATAATGTAGCTGATAACTGCTACTGTCTAATAGCATTGTATTGTGATAGCTTATAAAACATAGTTGTACTTCCCACTGTATAAAAGTATAGTATAGTTAATTTATGTACTACTTGGTAATGTTATTGAACGACTTGCAGGCTCATGTAGTTATCATACCTTTTAAACATTTCAGAAAAGACTCCAGTTACTTAAAAAACTTATTCTAATAAGATAGTGTGCTGGGTTATTCCAGTAGTAGTCTTAAAATGCAGCTCATTTTTGTGTGATTGTGATGTTTGCACAAAGATGTGCTGAGACAGTGGTGTAGATTCTTGGTTTATTAGCCTGTCTTCTATTTTACTGTAGTTGAATTGAAAGACTCTTAATATTTCAAGTCTTAATTCTTTCAGAAAAGAAATGGAATGCTGTCTGATACAAGTCAGAATAGGATTCAAAAAGATTTAGTTTTTGTTTTGTTTTGTTTTTTTTAGATTTAGTATTTTTAATACTGAGTAGCCTGAAATCTCTAACAGTCTACTCTAGGCTTGGCTAGAGAAGATTTGCTAAAATGAAATCACATTGCAGACCTAATTTTAAGCTCACTATAATCACGAGCACCTGTAATCCCATTTGTGAGGAAGAGACAGGATGTCATGAGTTCAAAAACTGTCTGGACCACCTAGTGAAACCTTATCCCATCAGAAAAACAAAACTGAAATTAAATATGTTTAAAGTTGACAGCTACAGATGATATATGAAAAGCATAGAAAAGTTTTCTAAAGGTGCACATTATATCTGTGTATTCAGTTAGTGCAACAAGGTGACAGGTCACTGGCCATGGTATAAAATCCACCTCTAGCTTGAAGTGAAGGTTATGCAGGATTATGTCGTCAGCTAGAAAGCATAAAATGCATATAGAACATTTCAATTAGATTCTTGAGTTTGAGCATTTTTTTTTTCATAAAAATATGGTCTTAATAGATTTTATATTCTAGTGGGAGGTGATTAGAGGTAAACAAATATACATGGTATAGTTTTGAGTACACCGAAATGAGTGATTCATCCAAAGAAAAAATCAAGAAGGTTTTATGAGGCAAGGACACAGTTTAAGCAAATATATACAGTCTGCTGTACTTTATGAAGTAGAAATGTTTTCATGACACCTAACATAATTGGGAAAATGTGAATGGGGGATGACACCACAAAAGCTATAGATGGAGCAGAGTTTAGGAAGAATGTTACCTGTGAAATGTGAATTTTATACTGGAATTATTGTCCTTTTAGCATCAAAAGAGGTAAGCTTGTATGTATTCTGTAACTATTTCATGAAGAAAACTTACCAATTAACCAGAATATTGGTTAAGAACCTTTTCTGTGAATGGTGTATCAGATGCCTGAACAAGAGTAAGGTTGATCAATTTAGTTTTAAGAAAGTGGCTTCAGAGTATATTGGGGAACTGAAAACAGGAGTAGATTTTTAATTTTTTTTTTGTCCCATAGAATCTAAGATAGGAGCATGAAATGAAAAAATGTGGTAAAAGTAGGTATAAAGCATTACATCTTAGTGATAGTTGTTTATGAAGAATGAAATAAGAAAATCTATCAGACAAAGGAAATTAAATGTAGAGTTTTGTTGCTTAAGACAGGTTCTTACTATGTAACCCAGGCAGGCTTGGAACTTACTGTACAGACCAGGCTGGCCTTCAGCTCACAAAGAGCCACCTTCTGTCTTCCAAGTGCCGGGACTGAAAACAGCACCACCATGCTTACTCTAATCTAGAATTTTGACTTTTAGTCTAAGAGTGTAGGGAGTTGTGAGTTTAGAAGGTAGAGATTAATGCTTAAAACTTTATCATTTTCAACGTATAAGAGAAGAAATTTTGGATTCATATTGTATACCAAAATGTATTGAGGCTGGAAGCTAGTTCAGTGGTAGAGTGCTTACTTAACAACTGCAAGGCCCTGGTTTCAATCCCCAGTACTTAAAATGAAAAGTGGTGGCCGAAACAGGATTAAAATTAGAAGTAGCAAGGCAGGCATGATACTGTGATCCCAGAACTGGAGCAAACAAAGGCAGGCAGATCTCTGTGAGTTCAAGTCACCCTGTTGTTCAAAGTTAGTTCAGGACAGCCAGAGCCACACAGAGAAACCCTGTCTCTAAATTTAAAAAAATTTCAGAAGTGCCTCTTCAGTGCAGTATGCATTATAAGTTTACCCACAAAAACCTAAAGCATATTAGGAAAACTATATGGTACAAAACTCAACTAAATTAATACCCAAAAGATGTGTGTCGTAGGAAGGAGGAATGGTATGATAAATAAAGTATTACCCAAGGGAGAATGCTTGCAGTGCTGCACAATTCATAATAATACAGTCGAAGGCTAGCACTCCTACATTGAAAATCTGACTTAGCTTCACTGTTTGGCTTATACATTTGTAATGAACGTAATGGTGATAATCCCCAATATCTAAGGCTGTTGGGAGAATTAAATACAGTGACACATATGTAGAATTTTACCCACTGTTTAGTGTGCAAGAAGCCTATGTTTTTCAGGCTTAAATTCTAGAATTGGTTGTATTGCATCAAGAAATAATGAAAATATTGAGGCTTAGAAAATAAACATTTTTAAATAGGACCATTGTGAGACCTAGAAGGATTTTTTTTTATCATGTTCATATAGAAAGTTAGGGCTGAAACTGGCAATAGGTAAGGATTGTTTGGGTGTTTTTCCAACAAAGTTTTGTGTGTTAGAGATTTGATTAACCCAAGAACCATGCATGAAGAGGACCACCCCTGTTCAGATGTAGCCCATGGCAGCTCAGTCTCCATGTGGGTTCCCTGGTAAGGGGAGTAGGAGCTGTCTCTGTCATGGACTCTCTTGCTGGCTCTTTGATCACTTACCCCTGGTTGGGGGGGGGGGGGAGATTTTGCCAGGCCACAGAGGAAAAGGATGCCAGCAGTCCTAGTGAGACTTGATAGGACGGGTCATATGGTAGGGGAGGCGGGATCCTCCTTTTTGAGAAATAGGGCAGGAGAATAGGAAGGAGGCATAGGACCTGGACAAGATGTGGGAGGGGCCTACAATCGGCATATAAAGTGAATAAATTATAAGAAATAAACTTTAAAAAGGTGGACTCTAGTGGGAGGTTCTTGGATGATGTTCTTTGAAAGAATTATTGTAGAGATTGTTGAGAAGAGGTTTCTGAAAAGAGATAGCACTGGTCACTCCCCATGTGGTCTCTTTCTTTCACACATGGAACAGTGGGTACCTAAAGGGGATATTTTGATGCGCTTGCCTATAAGACGGATACATTTTCACAGCACCTAGTTTTGCTAATGGAAGACTTATTGATGTACTTGGCTAAAGTACACTAAAATGAGTTACTCTCGATAAATGTTAAAACATGTATTTTAAAACATTTTGTAGGGTTTTTGTTGTTGACACAAGTACTTCGGTAAGATCTAAAAAGTTTCTGTGCTGATTAGGAAGTCAGTTATTCAGAGAAGTGTATTTGGAAGAAAACAGAGGTCCAACCACAGAGGCCTTCAAGTCTGATAAAAGCTTAAGCTGGTTTAGAAGTGTTGGTAGTTTTCTTGTTACCAGCCCAGGAGAAAAAGTAACAGAAAATCATAACATGTTACTAAGGGGACATATTGCTTGTCATAGTGCTTAAAGGGCTGGCTCCATAGGGCAGGTCCTTTGACATATTTGACTAACCTGTTTTGTAGTCTCATAGTCAGGTGTAGTGATAATAAATAGATTTTGATTTATCACACAAACAATAGTGAGGGCCTCAAAGCGTACCTTTTGTATTCGGTAATAATTTCATTATCTCTTTCCTTATTAAGATGGGGTAAATTGTGTCTACTGTTCTTGCATGAAAGTTGGCTATCTTTTATTACATGATAATATTTGTTAAAATACAGCTTAGACTTTTAAACTGTCTCTTGGCTCTACAATTTATATTTGCCTTTAAATTCAGTTATTTTTTGGTTCATTTAAATGATTCTCTTAGTTTAATGACATTTTATGATCTAAATGGTTTATCACCAAGTTTGCTCCCTTATAAAACAAAAATGTAAAAACCTGGAGTTTATGTTTAAACATTTAGTATTTTGTATACATTTTCTATGAGTTTTGTATTTTTTGATAATTTTTGTTAGATTATGTTATCATGGTAGAAATATATATATCTTAAATGAAGGTCCCCCCCCCAAAAGTAAAGTAGTAAGTGTATTGATAGAAAATTTAAATAGAAGTCTTATTTATATTTTAAGGAATAATTTTTTTTGAGAACTCAATGGGAAAATGACTAAGAATGATTTAGAACTCTCCTAATAGTCTCTCTTAACTACATACCTTGGTATTCCTTTTCAAATGTCACTATAGCATTTTGTTTTTAAACTTTTTAGTACTTTTTCATATTAAGGGAACTGTTTATAAAACGTTACCAAAAATTGTAGAGAATCTCTCAAAGTCTGTTGAGGTCCACAGAATCAAAATTTCTGACATTTCCTTTTGACTCTTGATTTTTCTTACTGATCTGCATAGGAATTTTATTTTCTATATCACCTGTGAGGCTAATAGAGGGCATAATTGTATGTTCTCCTGTTTTTAATTTTACTATAGTAAATATTGGTATATAATTCATATAAACAAAAGCTTGTTTTCCTCATTTTTAAGTGCAAATGGAGACATGACATCAAAAGGTTTCAAATTTTTTTAGCCTAGGTACAAAGCTCAACAGAGTTCTAGTACATTAACAGTCTAGATGTAAATCAGGAGTCTAGATGTGCAGAGAAAATATAAGGGATTTGGGAATTCTTATTTTTGTGTTAAGTTAGGGTTGGGTTTTCAGTAACAGTGTTCTGGGTTAGTACTTGTGAGAGTCTCTCCTTGCCTGTTAGAATTGAAAACAGCCCATAAATGAAGTTTGATTTCATTTGTTTTAGTGGGAAAGAGCTTATCAAAATAACTGTTTTTGAAGTCTTTCTTTAAAAAAAAAAAAAAAGAAATGTAAGCCTTAACGTGGAATTTTTTTTTTCTGTTGCACTTAGTATATTGCAGTTGGTGGCTTTATTTTTGTTTGTTTAGTTTTGCCAGTATTAATTCTGAGTCTCATAAAGACCATGGAATTTAACAGCATTTTAAATTACTTTTTCTTCCAAGAGGTAGCCAATTAAAGCCACTAAAACAAAGAAATGATTTGACAATATAATTACTACATCTGGTATTTCCACTATTATTAAATAATTGTATTGTCAACCTAAGTTGAATGCTTTTTACATTCAGCCAAACGGCCTGAAAATGTTGTGTGTTTTCCTTGTGGTGGTAGTGTTACTTTGTTTCTAAGCAGGGAGAGGTCACTTACCAAGAGAATGTAAGGAAAAACAAAACAAAACTACTGAATAAGAATGTCTCCAGTTTATAAGTTTATATACATCTTCTCACACAAAAAAATAAGATTATACTTTGAATGTTAAATGGAAACAACCTTTTAATATGAAGAAATAAGTCAGGGCCAAGGAGGTGGCTTAGTGGGTAAAGTACCTGTTTTATCAAGCATAGGAACCCCAGAACCCATGTGAAAAAGCCTAGAGTTTCAGCCCTCATGTAATCCTAGTGCATGAGTGTGGGGTCAAGGACTGTGGTAGCTTATCTACCAACTAGCCTTGCTGAGTCAGTGACCTCAGGTTCAGAGAGACAGTGGCTCAAAACGTCAAGGCAAAGAGCAACACAGAGCACTGGGCCTCAAATGTGCACACTTACATTATCAAGTGCACATACCATATACAAGAAGAAATAAAATGGATTAATAGCCAAAAAATGACTGTTGTGGTTGCTGAGAATATTTTGTTGTTTATTAGTCGAATGATCTTAATTTTATTTACATTAGAACATTCTGAAACTACCCTATGTGGTATGGAGGCAGATGCTGAGACTCATAGCCAAACTTTGGGCAGAGTACAGGGAATCTTATGAAAGAAGTGGGAGATAGTAAGACCTGGAGAAGACAGGCGCTCCACAAGGACAGCGACAGATCCTAAAAGTCTGGGCACAGGGGTATTTTCTGAAACTGATACTCCAGCCAAGGACCACTCATGGAGATGGCCTGGAACCCCCGCACGGAGGTAGCCTATGGCAGTTCAGTGTCCAAGTGGCCTCCATAGTAATGGGGACAGGGACTGTCTCTGACAGGAACTGATTGGCCTGTTCTTTGGTCACCTTCCGCTAAGGGGGGAGCAGTTTTACACAGGCCATAGAAGACGACAGTGCAGCCACTCCTGATGAGACCTGATAGACTAGGGTCAGAGGGAAAGGGAGGAGGACCCCTCTTTTTCGTGGACTGGAAGATGGACATGAGTGGGGAAGAGGGAGAGTAGGATTGGGAAGGGAGTAGGAAAGGGGGGAATACAGGGCGGTCACAAAGTGAATAATTAATAAAAATAGTTATTAAAAAAACATTCTGAAACAAAAGTAACCACCAAGGAAAGGCGGGGTGGGGGGGGGATGCAAAGTACACTCACCCAGAACAATTTTATATTCATTTTAGTGATAGAGTTTTTATGGAGAATGAAGGAAAGCTGAAGAAATTTGAGGGGAATTTTTCATGTTAGAAACTTAGGAATTTTCTCTCTTCTTGAAACTTCCAGTGAAAGGTCATATTAGCCTCTGGAAAGCCATCTAAAACCTGACAAGAAAAAGTAAGTTCTCTTCCACTGAAGGTAGCAGGAAAACACAAAGTAATGCGACAAAGAAAAGAGGAATAGAAAGTGAATTTACAAAGCAGCAGCAAAGGGCTATTTCTAAGCAAGTATGTCATGAGATCTGTGCCACTTAAGTAAGTGCTGGTGCCATGTGCTGTACTTACCAACAAATAATTCTGTACTGTACTTACCAACAAATAATAATAATAAATAATTTAAAGATTAAACGTATTAGGGGTTTGATATGTTTCCGCTTGAGTATGAAATTGAGAAGGCAAATTGTCCTGTGATTTTTCTTTAGGACATTTGCATGAATTGTTCAGGAGGATTTATCTGTAGAAACTGAATTTTATAAGAAAACAGTTTTGTTTATAGTAACTGAACTATATTTGTTTAAGTGCTGAATGGGTTCAAAATTAGGTTGTGAAGAAGACAATACTGGTAGAAATGGGATGATGAGTACCATTGTCGTAAAGGTTTCTTACAATTGGCACCCTGTAAGTCATGGAAGTGAAAATGTATTCTTCCTGCTTTGCCAGCTTTTCCGTAGGTAAGATAAAGGGCTCTCATGTATGTAGTATGTTAACATTGTATAGGTGTGTACCTTACTTCATATACGAAATGACTATTAAAATCAGTTATTTTTTGTAACACCTCCACAGCAACAAAACATTTTTCTAAACATAAAGATTAACTTACAGGAACCATTTGGAACGGTCAGCCATAAGCCACGCAGCCATCGTGCTTAAATTGGTTTTGTTAACGACTTGTGTGTGTTTCGTAAAATATGCTTTATTTTAAAATTAGGGCTTCCTGTTGCAGCTGTTCCAGGAGCTCTCAGTCCTTTGGCTATTCCAAATGCTGCTGCAGCAGCTGCTGCCGCTGCCGCTGGCCGAGTGGGTATGCCTGGAGTCTCAGCTGGTGGCAATACAGTCCTGTTGGTTAGCAATTTAAATGAAGAGGTTAGTGAAATAATTTTTAATGCTTTTCATCTCCATTTCATTTGTGAAAGTTTTTCATATTTCATTTTGCACTTGCCTTTCTTTTTATGTATATTCATTAGCCAAAATATCTTTTGTATTTCTGCTTCTAAATAAAATCTACGTACTTGTTTAGGTAGTACTGTTTCCTTAGACAGTCATATATCTTTATATATGTATATATATTTTAATATAGCTACCTATTTTTCCTAAGAAAAATATGGTGAAGTACTGTAGTTTGGCTTTTTATTTTTTCTGTTGTTCTCAAAGGCAAATGTGATCTAATTTTGCAAGTGTAACTGTAAAACAGTTTTGCTCCTTGCCTTTTCTAATGATTTGCTTGTTCATTTCATGCTTATGTGTCATTGCATTTTTTTAATCTTATTTTATGTGAACTACTCTAATACGTTTTTCTTTGAAGGTTCTTCCAAAGATCTTGACGAGGCACTCTTCCAGTCTTTCTTAGTAATTTTTTCTTTGCAGTTTTTAGTCATTGTCTTCTACAAATATATTTCAGCTTTACCCCGCTCCCTTCTTGTTAAATAAAGTTGCTGTTATTTTCTTCAGTTGTACATTTTATGTCTGGTATATTTTATTTTGATTGCTATGAAAGCTGGTATGAAATGTGGGACCCTCAAATGTATCGGTTTATGATGTCTAGCTTGAATATTTGTCTCAGTTTTGATTGGCCTCTGTTAATAGTGGACATAACCTAATTTTGTCATTTAATGCTGTTATCATTCACAATTCTGCATGCTAAAGTGTTTGAATCAGAGTGCCTTTGTTTAAGACTTTTGCCTGCATTTCATAACCAGCCATGCTTATGCAGTTAAAGTTCAAAGTTTAAAATTCCTATGCATGCGTTCCTTCCCTACGTTGAGATGAAACGCTGTAATTTACTCTTTGATATAGATGTACTTTACCCATATTTGTCTTGGATGACTACATTTTGCTCAGTTTTTCTTGTACAGTACATAAACCAACCATTTTCTGACCAAATTCCTGCATTTCCTATGTACTGACCTATATTTTATTTTTTTTTTGTTCCCCAATTCCTTATTTTTTTCTTCTGCATTGCTGTTTCCCTTCCCCATTTCATCCTTTTCCCTGTGTGTTCACCTCCCCTTTCCTTGTCTTTTCCCAAATGCCCGTTCCCTTCCCTGTCTTATCCTTTATTTTCCTTGTCCTTGTCTTCATTCCCTGTCTCCATTCCCTATGTTCATGCTTCTGTGCTTGAACAAATGTTCCTCGGACCAACTTGCCCCAATTAACCGCCTTGAACCATGATCCATGACCACCTCACCATTCTGCGGGAACCACCCTTCGTTATGGATGATCTGTTCATCTCCGCTCTTCCTCGACTCTTCTCTCTTCTTGTCTTACGCTGCTTGCTCTTCTCTCCTTCTAAAGATGGTTACGCCCCAAAGTCTGTTTACCCTCTTCGGTATGTTATTGTTAGCACTATACTTTTATTATTGATTTGATTTTTTGTTTCACCTTAATTCTTATTTGTAGCTAGCACTTTGGCTTAAAGTTGAATAGTAAATCTTTTGCTATTTTTCTTTGCTATTTAAAACTCTCCATAGACACAAAGTTTGTTTTAATGCATGCTGATTTATTTTGCATGGTTTTTAATTTAATATCATTCACATAGCTTTGAGGGTTTATCAAAAATTATTCTTTTCAAAATTCACTGTTCAAAATCTTGTTCTTCTTTATTCATTTGTGCAAATGGTGAGATTGAGTGAGTGATCATGTTGATGTCTGAATGTTTTCATTGATGTGTCAGAAAGATAATCTTTAGCTGACTTGCACATAAAATTAATTCCATTTCTGGATTACCTCTCTGTGGCTCCACAAAAAGGTGTTTATGGAGATGTGCAGCGCGTGAAGATTTTGTACAATAAGAAAGACAGTGCTCTGATACAGATGGCGGATGGGAACCAGTCACAGCTTGGTAAGAGGAAGCTGCGTGTTATCTGTACATTAAAATTGTAAATTGAAGTGCAATATTATTTATCTTGACTGAAAACAGACCCCTTCAGTTCAGTAAGAAATCACTTGTTCAGTAAGAAATCACTTACGGCTTTTCAGCGATCAGGGCTCAAACTGCCACAATAACTTTCATAATTTTATAGTGGTACATGGTGAATCTGTGTTTTGCTTTCTTTCTACCATGTCTGAGCACAGCCTTATGGAAAAGGGTGTTTGCCCCAAAACTGAAGTGGCTTTTGTTTAAGATTTTTCTTCTGGACTATTTTCTGTATTAGAAAACACTTGTTTATATAGGTCATAAAACCCTGATTAATGTCCTTGTATTCTTCTAAAATCATTTATAGGTATTGATGCAATTTAGCAATGGAAAGGAAAATGTCCTTAGAGGTGCTTAGTTTTGCAAAATGAAAAATCTTTACCAATGGTTAGTCAAAAGGCATAAAATGTAGTTCAGTCATGTGCATATTATTGCTTTTCATACATACTTCAATCTAGAATACAACTGTATCCTAAAAATTTGATTATCTATAATTGTCACCAAGCTCTTAGAATATAATTTAATTCATTAAGAGTCAAGAATGATGTTACCTTTTCCGACTATATTAACATTTTTTTAAACTTTGAAATTTACCATTTTTAATGGTAAATGAGATTAATGGTTTTTGATGTTATAACCATCAGAAGCTCTGTGATGAACTTGGTAGTTCAGAGGAAGTATGCAACTGTGTGACTCTCTGTTTTTAAAGTGACAATACCTGTCTTAAATGCGTTAAGCAATACCTAACTTAAGCACCTAGCTTAAACATAGGTATTTGGTATGCTAATTTTCTCCTCAGTTTGTGTTCAGGCCTCTTTTCTGAGGTGAGTCTTTGCTATTTTGTTATCACCAAATAGCTTTTGGTTTTCTTGGTGGTGGTAGGATCTTCATACCTACCATATGCTAGGCAGGTCTTCTGCGCTGTAGCCCCAGCTTACTGCTGGTTTTGTAAGTAGCATTTCACAGTGTTCCTAGTGAACAAAAACATTCTCAAGTACGTCATTTTTTTCTTAGTATTTTAATAGAGCATGCCTTTATCTTCCTGTAAGCAGTACCATGTCATCATATTGAGAATTTTCTGAGATACGGGATCAACAAATTTATTGTGAAGTTTTTGTGTTCATTTTATATACTTAATTTTTTATTTTTATTTTTTTGTGTGCATTGATGTTTCGGCTGCATGCTTATTTGTGTGAGGGTACCAGCTCCTGTGGAACTGCTGTGAGGTACCTTGTGGGTGCTGGGAATTGAACCTGGGTCCTCTGGAAAGAGCAGCCAGTGCTTTTAGCCACTGAGCCATCTCCCCAACCCAGTAAAGACAGATAATAAAAAGGGGTATGTTGATCTTTATTGTGCTTGGGTGCAACAACAAAATACCATGTAAAGTTGAAACAACAGAAACTAGTTTTGTCAAAGATGGTGGATTTCCAGATCAAAGTGCTAACACATGGAAGGCTATCTTGTTGAGCTTGGAGACAGGCACCTTTACCTCCTGCTGTTCGTGTTTTTGCCCAATATAAGTATATTGAACGTATTCGCTTCTTTCTTCTTTGCTTCTCCAGTGTCTGGTCTGACCAGAGAAACTTAAGGGAGAAAGAGCTTATTTTGGCTTACACTTTAAAGGTATAGTTTATCACAGTGAGGTAGTCAGAGCACATCAGTAGGAGCTTAAGGCAACTGGCCACATTGAATTCATAGCCAGGAATCAGAGAATAAAGAAAGGTAGCTCAGGTAGACCTTGCTTTATGTGGCCTTATCTAGTCCAGATTGCAAGCCCATGGGATGTTACTGTCTGTAATTTTTGTGGGTCTTCCCATCTGAGTTCATCTAGATCAGTGTTGCCACCCTTTCAGTGTAGTTCATCATCTGACCCATAAAATTATCTTTTTGCTACTTCATAACCAATTTGCTGCTGTTACGAATCATAATGTAAATGCCTGATATGTGGTATATAGGATGTGTGACCCTTATGAAAGGGTTGTTTGATCCTCAGAGTGGTCATAAACCACAGGTTGAGAGCTGCTGATCTAGATAATCCTTCGGAGGCTTGTCTCTTGTATTACATTGTGTTGTGTTAGGCCGCAGAGACAAAGTGAAGAACCTACTAAAACATATCTCCCCCTCCCCTCTTAATGTACCCAAACGTGTAACTGAAGAAACAACCCCTTTTTCTTTCTTTTTTTTTTTTTTAATTAGTTCAGTTTACATCTCGGTCATAGGCCCCTCTCCTCTTCTCAGTCCCACTCTCCTTCCTACATTCCCTCTCCCCTTTTCCTTAGAATAGGTGAAGCCCCCTACCCAGACACCCCACCTCATCTATTCACATAAGCACTGAGTTCATCTTCTTCCCGTGTAGCCTGGTCGGGAAGTCCCATTGGGAGAAGTGATCAAAAACCAGGCAGCATAGTCCATGTCAAAGATATCCCCACTCCCAAAACTAGTGAGCCCACGTGAAGCCTAAGATGTCTCTCGGACTTATCTTCTTGGGATCTGTGCATTGTAGTATGTCTACCCTGTACTGTAATATAAGTAAAATTTGCTTATAAATGAGTATATACCATGTGTGTCTTTCTGGGTCTGTGTTATCTCACTCAGGATTATCTTTTCTAGTTCCATCTATTTCTTTGTTTTTAATGGCTGAGTAGTAATTCCATTGTGTAAATGTACCACAGTTTCTTGATCCATTCTTCAGTTAAGGGACATCCAGGTTGTTTCCAGTTTCTGGCTATTATGAATAAAGCTACTATGAACATGGTTGAGCAAATGTCCTTGTCTTTTGGATGTATGCCCAGGAGTGCTATAGCTGTGTCTTGAGGTACGGGTATTCCCAGTTTTCTGAGAAAGTGCCAGATTGATTTCCAAAATGGTTGTACAAGTTTGCACTCCCGACCTTTTTCTAATATTAGGCAAGTTCTCTTTGAAAGCCAGCCTGACAGAGTACCTCAAGAAACCCTGTGACGTCCTGTGCTCACATTAATGTGTGGTGTGTAGATACAGTTGTTTTGTCTTTATGTGTCTTAGAATTTGAAGAGAGAAAATAATTGATGATTTGAATAAATTATGATCAATTTAAAGGTGTGAAGTATTCATAGAGGATATTTAGTGAGATCTGAAATATTACATCAGACGATTAAAAGGCCTTGTTGTAGAAGGGACTTCAAAAAATAATTTGACAAAATTGAGAGAAGTGTCAGGGAATGCTTTCTATCTAGAGAGCATATAAGAACTACAGTACTAAGATGGCATTCCATAATGGCTTGGATAGTGTCTTACTGCATGATTTCCAGCACTAGCTGGTATTGCATACCATCAGTAATTATCTCTGCAAAGAGGCTAGAAGGAATATAAGGGTCAGACTGGGAGTTGTAATTACGTGTCCCGGGGATTTTTAGTAAGTAATGACATGGTCAGATTCATAAACTGTGAAAATCTTTTAACTGTTCTGTGTATAGAATGGATGGGGGAGGGGTGTAGAGAACAATCTAGCAGGAAGGCACCTAAGGAATTTTACTCTGATCTTTAAAAAAATGGCAGTGACCATTGAGAAGTAGAGGAAGCATTAACTTGATAGGGAATTAAGAGGATAATCCCAAGCCCTGCTGCCCAGGAGTTAGAGCAGCAGAAGGGAAGGAAATACTAGGAATGACTGCTAAGTTTCTCTTTGGTTATTAAAATCTAGTTTATGATCAGGATTGTTACAGAAGTCAGGATTAAAGAGGGTTTTCTTTCTTAATTTTGTAAAGGAAGCTTTTTGCTACGATACTTTGTCTAGTAGAAGTAAAAAATGAAATTTAAGTCTTACCTACCAATTCTTATGTTAAATTTGTGATTTATTTTTAAGTTGTAAGAAAATTCAAAAATTTCAAATTAGAAATATTTTTATTCTAAACTTTCATATTTTAATAGGCATTCTTTATTTTTCAGCCATGAATCATCTTAATGGGCAGAAAATGTATGGAAAAATTATTCGTGTTACTCTCTCTAAACATCAGACTGTGCAACTACCTCGAGAGGGACTTGATGATCAAGGGCTAACAAAAGATTTTGGTAATTCCCCATTGCACCGTTTTAAAAAACCTGGATCCAAAAACTTTCAAAACATTTTTCCTCCTTCTGCCACCCTTCACCTGTCTAATATCCCGTGAGTATTTCAGCTGGCTTACTGAGGATCTTCATCTTGTTTGCCAAAGCATGTGATTTAGTGTTGGTTTATATTAATCTGCACTGTTTTCCTATCTAATTTTTCTAGTCCTTCTGTAGCAGAAGAGGATCTGCGAACTCTATTTGCTAACACCGGGGGCACTGTGAAAGCATTTAAGTTTTTTCAGTAAGCAAGTTTCTTTGTCTTTAAATTTGTGTCTTGATAAAAATTAAAATTTTCTTAAAGTATCTTTTTTTTTAAACCTCAAATGGATAAAAGTCAAATGTTTAATCTCTTCTTATGAAGTATCTAATTTCATAATTTTGTTTCAGAAGAGATCACAAAATGGCTCTTCTTCAGATGGCAACAGTGGAGGAAGCCATTCAGGCTTTGATTGATCTTCATAATTATAACCTTGGTGAAAACCATCATCTGAGAGTGTCTTTCTCCAAGTCAACAATTTAAGAAAGGGAAGATGAAGATTGTGGGCAAATCACATTGTTTGGTGTCATCACCTATTGACTGTTCAGAAAAGTGGGGACCAGAGTTTGATTTTTTTCATGCTGTTATCATTCCTTGGTTATAAAATGAAATGGCATATGTAAAGGCAGAGTTACTAACTGCTGTGTTTCATCTGTTCTTTAGGGAAGCCATTTTTATTGTCTGTTCAAAATTTGAGTTTAATTTTGCTTTTTTTTTTTTTTTTCCAACTTAGTTGACATACGTGCCTTACAAAGGAAAACTAGTGTTGCTGTTGTGCATTTACTAGGAAAAAGGAATTGGTGGTTTAGGGCACATCGTTATGTGGGAATTAAAATATGTTTAGGCAGGGGTGTGTCAAAAGGTTAAGTTTTTGTTTCTCCTGCTTGGAACTTATTTTGAATTATTGGCTTATCACATTTCTTTCTATTTAATCTAATAAGATACTTGACACTGAAAGAATAAAACAGCATTTTTAGTTTCTACTATCTTAGGCTTTATTGCTTTTGAAAACATTGGCCTTTTGTATCTCACAAATCTGGTCTAGATTCAGTTATGAATGTAGGCATTAGTTAAAATTAACAAGATGCAGAGTATTAATTTCTTAAGACAACAAGTGATTTCTGTAAGTTTGAGCCCTATGTGGAAAGCATTGTGGAACCTTAACCTTTTTGTACACACTCTTGTGGGACGTATCATATAAATGTCAGCACTAAGTAATGTCTTGTTTGTGGCTGAATATTTTTCGTAGATGTTTTTGAAGTTGACATGACTTACGTGCATTTAAATATATATTGCCATCCTTAGTTTGTAATTAAGATTTGGAAAATGGTTGTGGATTTCTGAGCATGTGCAGACTGGTCTAGCTAGTTCAGGAACTGGTGCATGTATTTTTCAAAGACAAAGAAAGTGTACTGCGAAAACTTGCAGGAAGATTAATTTTGTGGCAGTTTTCAAAAACTGACAACCAGGTGGGACCAAAGTTTATGTGCCTTTAGTCTTAATTTACCTTGCATTGTAATATTCAGTTTTAATAAATCTTCAAAATATTTTGTATTTAGGAATAGATCTGACTTTAATAAAAACATGGCTCAGAATCTACAGGTCAAATTTATTTGAACAGTTCTTGTCAATCTGAATTGTTGATTCTGTTAAATGACCAATACTTTTTGAAATTGATGTACTTAGTTTCAAGATTCATAGATTCTGTTATCTATGTAGACAGAATGGTCATGTATATTTTCTATTAGTTGAGTTTTTACATCTTTAGAAATGTAAAATTCAGTATAGTTTGAAAGCGGCACAATTAAAAATTAATTTTCTAACAAAGTTGGGAGGTTTGATGGTTGTTTAATTTCATTTTGTGTGTACTCTGCTTACCTCTGTAGCATGCTCAATAAACACTTCTGTAGCTCTGTATTCACCTCTTCTGTCTTTCTCTGCTGCCTTTTCTCTCTCTCCTTTGTTTTCACTCCACTGTGCTTCTGAATTCATGTTTACTCTCTGCCAGGGTGGGAAAGGAGTAATAATATTACAATCCTATGGCTTTATACCATAAATAAATCTAGATGCTGTGAAAATGCACCAGCTGTTCCTTTTTTTAATGCAAAAGACGGCAACTACTTTTTTCAGGAGGACACATATTAAACATTTCCCACCCTGTTTATAATCTGCTTTAAAGACATAACTTCTATTGTAGCTTGTTAATTCTCTCTATCTCTTTTGTTGTTGTTGTTGTTTTTCCCGTAGATTTATGCACTAATAGATCTTTTGGATTTGCCATGCTCTCTTGCTGCAGTCTCATCTTTCATCTTTGTGTCTGCTCAAGATTTCCTACTAATTTTAGACTACCTTCTGAGTTACAGCAAAGGGTTATGGTGTTACTGGAAAGAGTGTGGCAGGATATATACTTACAGGTATTTTAACTGCAGATGCTCTAAGTGTTCACTTCTTATACTGATGCTGTTAGGGTGCTAGTCGTCAAGTGTTTTGTTGTTACTTTTTATATACCAATATTGGTATCAATTAACTTTGGAGTTGCACGTGTATACCTCAAATTCACACACAATGTAGACATTAGGATGATTTTAAAAATGAAGGATCGTGTGTTTAAAAGTATTGTTCTTAATACAAGAATTCACCCAACTCCAAGAATACAGTGAGTACTGTTTTAGAGTTAGGAATGGGATTGTTGCTTGGAAGCTGGGTGGTCATTCATGTTTCCTTAGAGCGGTGCTGTAGTGCAGGGACCCAGTTCAGGAACATCAGCTCTGCCTGAATTCTTCTGGTTTGCATCCAGCACTGGCTCAGAACCACTTTAAGTGGGTTTTCCTCAGGATTGCATGGTGGTTTCAGTGCTTGAAGGTATTTTTATCCCTCTTTCAGATACAGATAGTTCTCTGTAGGTGAGGTTTGCTTAAAAGGAAAAAAAAAAAAAACAAGTTTCTGACCTGTGCCCGACACTGGGATCAGTACACTTGATGACATGGAAGAAGTTCCTGATTTCTCTTTACTGGTAGAGACCAAGTTCTCCCACCCAACAATGGCTCGTTTCACCCTTTCTAAATAGTTTCCACCAGTAGAGTCTTGTTTTAAAAGTATAAAGACACTGAAGTGGGAATTTTGGTATTCTAGAATTCTTTTAAGTTCAATTCATTGGATTAAAATAACTCACATTAGCAAAAAAAGTTAGATAAAAGTACTATCAATTTTATATTATGATCATTCTGCCTTGATCTCTCACAGTAACAACATTAAAATATTTTTAGTGTCAGCTGATTTGCTAGTGGAAGATTTGTCTTGGGAATTTGGAAACAAATATTTTTAAACAGTTGAGAGAAAACTGCTTCTTTTATGTTAAATGAAGTTTCTTTGAAAATGTCTCAAAGCACCTACTGAAAATAAGCATATTGCTTATATTTAATGTTGGAAACTTATTTCTGTGTACGAAAGCAGCTAATAAGACCTTTGCCAGAAAATGGTAAAAAAAAAAAAACCTTCTGTAACATCATTAAAAATTATATTAACTAACAGTATTGAGGTTTTAAGGTTAGGATAGGAAAATATGTTAAGGAACTTAATTAGTTCATGTAGATCTGTTTAAACCACCAGGTGTGTACTTTTCAGAGGAAGGACAGTTTTCCTAAGCCTGAAAGTAAAATTGAGTCCATAAATGCTGTGCTTCCTTTCCATAATCTTCATGAAGTTCAGATAGATTATGTGCAAACATGCTGTGCTTTTGGTAAACTGTTAACGTTTGTTCTTTAAAGCTATATCTCAGCACTCAGAAAGCTGAAGCAGGAGGATTGATGTTTGGGTTTTAGGCTAGCCTGGGCTAAGTGTGACATTGTCTCCAAAACAAACAAAAATATTAAAATGCCAGCATTCCTAGCTTGCCCGGTTTGCCTGAAGTAAACCTAGTTATCAACAGTCCATATTGTCCCACTGTCTTTCTTACTGTTGTAAAGATATGTTTCCTAATATCGTAAAATCACCTAAATGTTACTTACTAAACGAGAAAAGATGTAGAGTTCAGTTTTAAAGAAATTCCACAGCCCAAGAAAAGAATTCTTTGATGCCTAATCTTAGATTTCCATTTGAACCATTTGATCATTTAGTAACAAAGTGTAGCTTTTCTTAAATTACAGGTTCCATATGAAAAGATTTTATATATAAGCCTTTTGCAGGTAATTCTAACCTTACTAAAGATTTTCCACAATAAGATGGAAGAAATGACATATTTTTGTGAGAAACCCAGGGCTTCATACAAGATGGGAGGATCAGTGTCCATTCAGAAAATGAGAATACAGAATTGTTTTCTGAAATTGAATACACACGAGATTCTATTTGAGCTGAACCCTGGTTTCTAGAAAGTCTGAGAAAAAATGAGAACAATTTTTAAACTGGTATTAGAATGTTTGCTGGTTGTCATCCTTCATTTTAAAAGTCTTATATAATTACACTTATTTCCCTTAAATTACCTTTAGTTTGATTTTGTAAACAATGTACATTTCATAGTTAAGGTGAGTTATTGAAAGTGAAAACAAGTCGGCAAAGATTAACAATGGGTGGGAAGCTTTTCACTCAGCTCTACTCAATGTCACAGATTGGCTTCCTGCCCCTTACTGCATAGACCTCTTTCCCATCTCAGTCCCTACCTCATTTTGCCACTGGAGACAATCATTCCGTCAATATCATATTCTATGTGGTGGTTGCTTTTAAAGAATTCCATGTTCAGTCATTGTGTATTAGCTGATTTTTTCATGTGAACAAAATACTATAACAGCCAAACTGGTGAGGTATAATTTTCTTTACTTTTTGTGCATCGTAGTTTATAACTATTAAAATTGGGATGTTAAAACACTGATAACTTTTATTAAGGAAGTTTTATGATCCTCTTCAGCAGATAATGCTTTGCTTGAATCTCAGGTGTGTCTGAAGATACATATGTTAAACCAGTGGCTGCACTAGTTTGATAACCAGCTCTGTTTAAGATCTACATATGAACTTACCAAGCCTGCTGCACACAAACACTTTGCAACATCTTCTACATCGCTTCCTCTCTCTCTCCCTTTCTCCTGTTTTCAGTGGATGGCAATTTCGATTGCTTTCCTTTTGTCCCCTTTATGTGTTATTAGTGTTATGTTTTTTGCTTTTTGGGTCTTTTATTAGCCAAGACAACTAGTTTTTTTTTTTTTTATTAAAAGAAATTTAAAATAAATACAGTATCCTCATACAGTCTTGGTTTTCCTTCACCTAATTTTCCTCCATTTTAATGCATAATCATTCAAGAATCTTCATTAATACTGTTTTACAGTATTTTATCTCTTGTCACAACCGTCTTTTCTTTTCTCTAATAATTTAACTTTTCAGCATTCCATTTATCCCCTGCTACCTGGCACAACCACAAACCAAGAGCAATTAACATCACCTGGAAGTAACTACAAGGACCCTCTGACCTTTGGGCAGGGTTTCTGGACATTTTGAGGCACACTATAAAACAGGAGTGGAGATCTTTCTGTTTCCTGTCCCATCCCCATCCCCTTAGGAAACTGTGCTATATTTCATTAGTCTTAAGTTAGAATTAGCAGTTCTGGTGAGATCAGAGGAATTGCTATTTAGCAAGCAACACGCAGTAGTGACTTGTAAAGAAGATGCAGACCACTTGGTTTCTAGTCCACTCTTGACTTGTGTTACGCTGAATAAAGGGAATGCAGAGTTGCTGTTAGGATTAGTAAGGAGAATATTTGAATTGATAGGTAAGTATGTAGTTGAAATCAGTATGGCTTTGCATTTAATGCTAAGTATTAGCATGGAAGATAGAGGGGGATTTCCATGTGAGCTGACTTAAAAGTAACTGCAAATTAACTCTAGCCCGACTTGGTTAACAGAGTAAGAAGGAAGGCAGCCTTGGGTCTTTTAGGTAAATAATGATTTTCTTTTCACTTTGCACCTGTTAAAAGTGCGCTTTTTCAATTCTTTTGGACAAATAGTTAGCTGAGGTCTTAGCTACTGAGTAGCGTGTGCCTTCAGGAGCCGCTCCCCACACATACCGCATCGAGTGTGTCTGTCCTGTCCTGCCTTGCCGTCTCTTGCTGCTGCTCATTGCTGTCAAATTTGTGCTGCTTCAGCTGGCCGTCTCCACACTCTTACTCATTTGTATCATTAGTCTCTTTGAAAATAACTTTTCTCTTGGCTCCTTTGGTTTAAATTTAGGTTTATAATTAATTAGATTATAACATTTTGTTTCTGGCTAATGAACTGACAAATGACAAAGCGTTATATGTATGTAATAAGTTTTACTGTAATTTTATCTGGTTTGGCCTAATAGCTTTCTTGCACACACACCCTCACAGCAGTAAACAAAACAAACAAACATAGACTGATAGTTCAGGTCTCCTGAAACTTGAAACTTCTAGGTTTTGTCCCCTAATGTATTTGATTTTAATGGAGAAAAATTGCTCAGTTTGGCTAAAGTCCTTTAAGGTCCTAGTTCTGTGAGGCTGTTCCAGTTCATAACATCAGTAGAAGTCGTCTCACGGAGAATGGGTAGTAAGTACTGTGGTTGGTGCAGACCTTCTCAAACTCTGGAATGTTGTGATGTGCAAGTACTTAATTACAGAAGCATCTTCTGGAAACTAAGCATTGATCACACTATATGGTACTGAAACCTCATCTCGCTGAGAGAGAGACCTTCATTAGGTTTCATTTTCTCATCTATGAAATAGAGGTAACCATTGCCTATGGTTACCTGTGAAGGTTATGTGAAATAGTTCCATTCCATTGTCACTGTTCTTTCTGTTAGAGTTTTGGCATTTCATCCAAGAGAGTTTTCCTGTCTTCCCCATCCTCTTAACATCTAGGCTTATTTTAAATCTTCAAAGTTACTTGGTGTTTTTCATGTTAGTTTATATTAATTCTTTTGAAAAGCTGCAAATGGAAACGGGAAATGATCCAGTCGAAATAAGCTAGGAATATGAAAATGCCGGCATGCACCTCATCGTGTGTGGGTCAGCTTCTGAGTTCTCCATGTGTTAAGAACCACACTGGTCTCTGTTACTAACTTATTTCAGAAAAGCCTTCCAACACTTCACATCACACTGCAGCCCTTCTGCATCCTCTTCCTCACACACACTCCAGAGCTTTTTTAGAATAAAGTGTTTTTATAATAAAACATTTTTTAACCATGTAACATGGAAAATTTTGCTGGTGTTTTTAAGACCTTGTGTGATACTGATAAAGAGTTTGATATTTTATTGTAACCTTGCAATTTTTCCTTATGTCCCATTTTTGCCTAGTACAGTTCAGATATGTAGACACTTTTTAAAAAAGATAACCAAGGTGCTTCTGGTATAATTTATGTTTCTGCAGCATTTAACAAAAGAATGTAAAGTTGGACATTGGAAAACAAGATTGTGTTGCTAGTAATTCTGTTATCCAAGTCCCTTTCCTCACCAGTGAAATGGAGCTGATGACCTTTCTTTACCGAGTTACGTTTTTAAGAGGGTAGTTAGTGCAGCCACTACAAATTATCAAGGGCTGTGGAAATAAAAAGGTTGGTAATGGCCTTTTGCTCTAATCTTTAGATGTCATCACAATTTTCTGAGTGAACAAATTTTCATCCTCAAAACTTCTATATTATAGATAAATAACTATAACAGAAGCTTTAAAGATTCAGTGTCATTCAATACTCGGTATTGTGATTTCAAGTCAAACAGGCCCTGTTAAAAGATAATCTCTGTCACTTACAAATACTGTAGATGTGTGTGTGTGTGCATATACCCCCAACAGGAGCTTGTATCTGAAGTCATGAATCTAGGACTACTGCCTTATTTTAGCTAACTGCGTGCTTTGGGGATTTGTCTCCGCCTCCCTGCTGCTGCTGTGACTGCCTGACTTCTACAAGAACCCTCTTCCTGTCTGTTATGTTATAATTAAAAAATAAATAAATCTTAGACATCCTTTGCTGACATCTACTTTAGCTTCTTGACGATCATCCCTCTTCCATCAAGTACTACCTACTAATATTCTGGCTTATGTAACGTGGTCAGTGGACACTAAAGTGTCTTGTCATATAGTGGAGCCTTTAGCCCAGGTTAGTAACATTCTGTGGAGAAACGACTAGACTCCACTAGTGTATGCTCAGCTCTTAATAATTAGCATTCTTAGGAGTAGTTATATGTGAATTATCCAGGATTGGGGAAAAGGGCACAAATACAGGTAGAATAAAGGAAAAACTAAAAAGTAAACCTGATGGTGACATCTGTAGAAAAAACTGTAGCACACCAAAATCTGATTATATTTTACATTAGCATTCGAACTATTAGGTACCATTATGACATTTTCCACCTGTTTTAGTAGATGTAGTTGTTTTTTCCCACCCTGTTGTCCATCCATTTTCAAACTTGCATCCAGCCTTTCTGTATAGCTCATGTCACTCTGCACCACATCCATCAGTTCTCAGCTATTCTTACCCACCCATTGTCTCCTTTCAGGTTTTACACTCAAGACCTGTTTATAGTACATAATGTGCATGCATGACAAGCTTGAGTCTGCATATTCAAGAATGTAGGATTTGCTTTTCCCGAGTTTGGACGTGTGGTTAATATGCTTTCCAGATCCATCTTTTATGAACTAATTTCAGTTTTTATAAAAGATTCAGTGATTTGTGTGGTAGGGGTGAGGGTGTACAAATGAGTGCAGGTTCTTCTAGAGACAAGAAAATTGTATGGGATCCCTGGAGTCGGACTTAAAGGTGGTTGGAACGGGAACCAAACTCTGCAAGGGCAGTGCATGCAGTTTACCGTTGAGTCATGTCTGATCTTCATAATTTCATTGAATGGTCTTTACAGCTGAATAAAATTCTGCTGCATGTATGTGCCACATTTCATTATCTGTTGTAGCCTGATGGACATTTAGGCTGGTTTCATGTTCTTGCTATTATAAAACAAGATGAATTTAGATAGGGCTAAGTAGAGAGAGATGGATAGGGAGTAGTCAGATTATGAGCAATGCTGAGATGGTTAGAGTCTTCTAAAATCAGTAGTCATTCTAGAGATTTTAGAGTAAAACTGCTACTTTACATTCTTAAGTCTGAGCACATATAAGTGTGTTGATAATCTAGAAAGCAAGTTTTGACCTGGCTTTTCTTTTTTAATTAAATTTTTTGAGACAGGATTTCCTGTAGGCCAAACTGGCCTTGAACTTTGAAACTCATGTAGCTGAGGATGACCTGTGTCCAAGCTGGGAGTGGGAGGGGGGTTGCTTTTCTTTGTTTATAGACAGAGTCTAGTTCTATAACTTAAGTTGGCTTGGATTCAGCAGTGTTCGTGTATCTGCCTCCCAAGTGGTACAATTAAGGTATGTCTTCGGGTGTGAGTTGCTGAGATAAAATTCCACCAAAACTAAGTAGTGGAGGGAAATGTTTATTGAGCTTACGTGGTCCAGTCAACAGCCCATTTCGAAGGGAAGTCAGAGTAGGTAGGAACTCAAAGCAGGAAGGAACCAGGAGACAGAAACTGAAACAGGCTATGGAAAAGTTCGGCTTAAAGGCTTCTCAGTTTGTTTTCATAAAAGCCTCAGGACCACTTGCCTAGGGGTAGCACCACCCACAATGGACTGGGACCCACTCCAATCAAGAAAATGGCACAGCTTAACCTACCTGCTCATCTTAGAGGAGCATTTTCTCAATTGAGATTCCTTCTTCAAATGACGCTAGCCTGCACCAACTTGACAAAAATAAATAGGTAGATGAATGAATGAATAAAAATAGCACAAGGTATGAGCTACCAAACCTCGCCTTTTCAACTTTTTTTTTTTTTAAGTAATAGAATGCTGTCTTGGAGAAGGGGGTAGATACATGAATTCTTTAGTTTGAAAGGAATGATAGGGACAATTTAAATGAAAAAGTACGCTAAAGACTATCAGTTTTGCAATGTGTTGAGATTTCTGAAGATAACAAAGTCGGTCAGATGAGCCTCACCTGTTGGGCCTACTGCATTCAACAGTCAACATCACAGTCTAGAATTATGGGAACCCCTCTTCTGTCCTTCAAGACTAAAACACTATCAACTTATAGCATTTTACATACTAAAACATATTTACTATGATGAGGGCACACAACCAATTTGTTGCCTATTCAGGAAAGCTGTCTAAGCTTTGATAGATTTTTAGTACAAAAAACCAAACTCCTTTAGGTTGTATATTCAGCCCAACACTGAAAGCATAGGATTGGTTTCTTCAGTGAAAGATGATCCTATAGTTTTACCCTTGGCTCTTTACTACGTTATCTCTGCCATTATTTGATTCTTTTGTCTACTAGGAAAAGAATTACAGGACAAATTTGCAGAGGGAGAGTACATGATCCAAAGTCAGAACATGCAAAACATGGGGAAGGGGCCAGAGAGAGCACTGCTGTGTTGGCTTTTATACTTTTAATGGGCTACAGAGTGGGCCTAGGTGTTCTTCTGGAAATGAGCAGGGCAGCATGCATTTAGCTGGCTGAGGCATATTTAATGACAGCAAAGTCTTGACCAGTAGGGACCTATGAAATTCAGGTGAAGTTAGCCCAAGGAGCCCACCTTTTCTGCATATCAATAGCCAACGGGGCAGCAGGAATGGGAAAGAGTTAGCTGAAGGAAGCACATGCTGTAGGTCATGGCCAGCAGTGGGAAGGAGAGCCCAGGAACCTACCAGAAAGGAAAAGGGGCTCAATAATGAAGGAGGTTTTGCTCGACAAGACTCCAGAAGTAAAACCCTCTGAGATCTAACATGGATGTGCTCAGATCAGTCTGGTTGATGCTAGGACCTCTCTTCCTAGCTGTCTACCTGTTTAATACTACTTCATCCTCCCCTCAATACTAACGTTTCTTCTGTCCTTTGGATGTAAATCATGCACATATTACTCAAGTAAGTATACAGTTTACATCTGGATTATACAACCAGTTTAAAGACTTCTTTTTCTCTGCTGTCTCAGGATTAAGCAGGAATACATCAATAGTCCTTTCTTAGTAAAGCTATAGGAAATACTAATGTTGAAGCAGTGACAAAAGAAAATGTACTTGATGTCCAGTAAACGTAGATTGATCCATCTGGTCTCTAGCATGTTTAGTGAAAGAAACTTAGAACATACTTTTACTATCACAGGCTGAACTCTATCTGCGTTAGCTCACTTAAGAGGTGTGACAAGTGTAAGGCAAGTATTGTCTTTGGGGAGAATGAGGTTCAGTAGATGTAGCAAATGGTAAAGCCTGACTATTTTTTAAATAGGGATCCCCCTGCCACCCTAGCCCAGACTTTTAATAGTAATACTTTGTCACACTTCTATACCTTTTGACACGTTTTTTAAAAGAGTTATATATTTATACAACATTCTCCCTGTACACCAGATCTTACTATAGATGGTTATGATCCACCATGTGGTTCTGGGAATTGAACTCAGGACCTTTGGGAGAACAATGAGTGTTCTTAACCTCTGAGCCTTCATTCCAAGCCCTTCTGATGCTTTTTTTTTTTTAATCTAATTTCATTTCCGGGCCTACCTGAGGCTCTAGGGTTCAGAATCAGACAATAGAACAAATAACTTCCTAGTGGCTCTTGAGTTTCAGTTAGTGTTGATCCTTCAAGTTGAACACATATGTCAGAAGTTCAGTCTGCCTAGCAGGAATGTGTTGTGCACACAAAATAATTATGGTCCACTTCAGACTATAACTGCATCCATTTTTTTCTTTGGAGTTCCATTTTTCTTACTCTCCTAAGCTTTCTCCCTCTAGCCTACATCCAGTGTCAATGATAGCCTTTGTAATATCTTCTCTGATGTCTAACCACATTTCTCTACATATTAATCACCTCATTCATTCAAAACAGACTTTCCTTGGTCATGTCTAATTGTCAGGAAGGCATCTACATTCAGATGTAACTTTGTGCTGTTCTTCATGGTAGCCCCCATGGGCCAGCATTATCTCTACTTGATAACTTACTATGAATGTGTATTCTCAAACCTATGTCCACTGAATAAGAAACCTGAAGAGTTCAGGATCCTTTTTTTTTTTTTTTTTTTTAACCAAGCTCTCTAAACATCTGATAGAGACTAATGTTCAAGTTACATTGGCCTAAACACCAGGCCACTGACTATTCCATATCTGTGCAAGTTGCAAGATCTGCTCACTGTGTTCTGATTTTTGTGGACTTAAGGGCAGGGAGGCGTCCATTGTCCTGAGTTTTTTAATGCTCTGGTCTCTAGTTTCCTCTTCCTCCTCCTCCTTTTTTTCATAATCTTCCTCCTCCTCTTCTTTCTTTTTCCTATACAAAACAATGTATTAAAATGCTGAGATGAGTAGGATTCCATTGTGTAAAAGTACCATAATTTCTGTATCCGTTCCTCAACTGAGGGACATCTGGGTTGTTTCCAGGTTCTGGCTATTACAAATAAAGCAGCTACGAATATAGTTGAGCAAATGTCCTTGTTGTGTACTTGAGCATCTTTTGGAATACTACACAGCAATTAAAAAGGAGGAAATCATGAAATTCGCAGGCAAATGGTGGGACCTGGAAACGATCATCCTAAGTGAGGTATCCCAAAAACAGAAAGAAACATGGTATATACACACTTATATAGACCGATAGGATAGGAAGGTCATGCTGAAATCTATACACCTAGGGAAGATAAACAAGAAGGAGGACCCAGGTTGGTATGATCAATGCTCATTTAGATGAACAAATGGGATGGACATTGAATGTAGGAGAAAACAAGCAACAGGACAGGAGCATACCAAGGAGGGCCTCTGAAAGAATCAATATAGCAATGTATCAAAGTAGATATTAAGACTCACAACCAAGCCTTCGGCGGAGGGCAGGGAATAATAATGAAAATAGGGGAAGTTAGTAAGACTTGGGGAGAACAAAAGCTCCACAAAGACCAAATTGATCAGGGCTCAGGAGTCTTTTATGAGACAGTTTCTCCAACCAAGGACCATGTATGGATATGGTCTAGAACCCCCGCTCAGATGTGGCCCATGGTAGCTCGGTGTTCAACTGAAGACCCTAGTAAGGGGAACAGGGACTGTTTCTGTCATGAACTGGATGGCTGGCTCTTTGACCCTCCCCCATACATGCCAGGGAGTAACAGCCTGGCTAGATCCCAGGGGAGGACATTGTAGCCAGCTCTGAGGAGACAAGATGAACTGGGATCTGATGGAAGGGGAGGAGGTCCTCCCCCGTAGGTGGACTTGGAGGGGGGCGGGGAGGAGATGAGGAGAGCGGGAGGGAATGAGGGAGGGGGCTACACCTGGGATACAAAGTACCTAACCTGTGATTAATATAAAAATAAATAACATTTAAAAAATGCTGAGATGAGAGCAAATTTATACAAGAATGTAATAACTAAGAAAAAGACAGTGTTGGAACTTTGCTAGGAATCATGGCTTTTATTCTTCATCTTTAATTTTCCTTTATATATTCTAGTAAAAATTCAGGAATTTTCAATACATAAGATTTTGCTATTCAGAGTGAGAAAACTAACTATTGATATCAGCTAAACAGCACAAATTAACACTAATTACATCTTTGTTTCTCATACTAATTCTTGAATTCCAAAGTTCTGTCATCTGGAAAGATAGCAGCCAGTGCTCTTAACCACTGAGCCATTTCTCCACCCCCCTACATACATGTTTTTCAACAAAATACAGTAAGACATAAACCATCATATCAAAGTTAACAAGACAAACCAAGACAAGAAAAAGTCCCAAGAGAAGGCACATGAATCAGAGATCCACCCCATACACTCACACTCAGGAGTCACATAAAAATGCTAAGTTGAAAACGATAGTATACGTGCAGGGGAGCTGGTGCAGACCCGTGTAGGACCTGTGCTTGCTGCTTCAGATTTTTGAGTTCATACAAGATTTGCTCAGTTGATTTCAGTGGTCTTGTTCTGGTGTCCGCCACACTCTCTGGCTCCCATACTCTTTCCACCTCTTCTGCAGAGTTCCCTGAGCTTTGAGGAGAGGGATTTGGTAGAAAGATCTCATTTAGAGCTGTGTGTTCCAATGTCTAATGTCAGGTTGTGGGTGTCTGTGTTTGAGAGAACCTATTCTTGGTACTAACTTACACACACACAAATTAGACTTGCGATTTCCCTCGGACCTCAGCTCATTAATAATAGATATTATTTAGAAATTTCTGTGTGCAAACTGAACACAAATACTTTCCCATGTTTTGGTAACACTAAATTTTACCATGGAAAGAACCTGCCCTTGCTTGAAGTACTGTAACCCTTAAAACTTTTAGGTCAGCTAACTCATATTTAGAATGCTGTTCACAAGGTTGGCTGAAGCCCTTACCATCACCTTCCTCTTAGTGCTGTACAGTACTGATTTTTTGAGCCAACTGTCTCCACTGCCATTTTTTCCATGGGCCTATAGCGCACTTGCTCCATAAACAGTCCTCTGTTGTCCTTAGTGTATTATTAACAACACCTAATGGTTCTCATTTCACATGCATTCTAAAAGTGAGCTCCCTTTTCATGGATTTTTTTAGGAACCTCTACTTTCAAGAAACAAGGTAACAACAACAAAAACCCAGAAAACCCACAATGATGGCTACCATGAAGTATTTGCATCTGGCCATATTCTGACCACACTCTCTTCTACCCATTTATTTCATCAATAACAATTACTCTTGTATTCAGGAAAGCCATTTGCACCTGACTTTTTTATTTCTTCTGAACACTTGATTAACTGCTGTAATCTTTTTGATTTATAAAGTCTGTGTTTTTCTTGGAATTTCTTTCTCTCCTAAACTAAAAGGATATAGGTCTCCATGACAATTGTCAGAAAGGTCTTATATTTTCCAGAACTGCTTTCCTTCTAGAGACTTGGAGTTTGTCATTTTTACCCTTTCTACTGAATCTTCAAAACTCAAAAGTTATTTGGCCCATGGGAATTGCTTCCTAAGTGCCTACAGGACTGATGAACTAAAACTTTGAAGCCAGGAGTGGTGGTGCACATCTGTAATCCCAGCACTCTGGGAGGCAGAGGCAGGCGGATCTCTGTGAGTTTGAGGCCAGCCTTGTCTACAAAGCGAGTCCAGGACAGCCAAGGCTACACAGAGAAACACTATCTTGAAAAAAAAGTTAGTGTCTCAATTCTAGTATACCTGACTTTTGAAAACACGTTATATTCCAGTTTATACAATCTGGAACCATATATCTATCTAACCCACACTCAATAAAATCTTCACTTCCTTTGCCATGTAAAGCATGTTTTCAACTTTACTATTAGGAAATACTTTGAGATTACAGAATTGAGCTTGTGTGTCATTCCCCCTGGAATATTTCCTTGTTTCTAGCTGGCTAATTTGTATTGATTGAATTGAATTGCTGGGATCCTTCCCTGATTTGTATCCTTCTAACGAACTGTATCATGGCACATACCAAATTTTGTCCAAGCAAAAATTGAAAAAAAAAGAATGCCCCATAGCATAATCTAGCAAAGAAAATAAAACTCATTCATGTTGCCATGGTCATAATGTGCTCACAGGCACACACATGCACACATACACGCACACACATTTCCATGCAAACACTGATGAGTTATGAGAGAACACGGGAAGAATAACTCATCAGAAGAAGGGACACTTACTTTTTGAAAAGTCACTAGACCAGCAGTTCTTTAACATGCAGGTCATGACCCATTGGGCATTGGATATCAGATATTCTGCATATCAGATATTTATATTATGATTCATAACAGCAAAATTACAGTTATGAAATAGCAAATAACTTTACGGTTGGGGTCACTACAGCGTGAGGAATGGTATTAAAGGATGGTAGCCCTGGACCACAACACTAGACATTTGCCAGGAGGAGAAGGCCATGAGGACGGCATCCTGGGTGTAGTGAGAGATTCTTGAAGAATCATGGCAAGACCTTTTATTCACGTGGTGGAAATAGTTGACTCTTAACAGGCGAGGCGTGGCAAGGGGGATGACTGCAGAAGTGGGCCATCTTGTCTGCATGCAGGCTGAGATTTTTGTCCTTCCTATAGATAAGAATGGTGGATATTCTTAGATAGAGGCTCTGTATGGTCAGACTGCAGAAATTTCTCAGAAGGATGAGTGAGAGATGAGGATGGATTGCAGTGAGAAGGACCTTAATTAGATGATATCAACTGGTGAAATTTATGGACCACTGCAAGGCAGAGGTAATGCTCTGTGCTCCAGCAGTGTGGTTTTGAGGAAAGCATCACGGATGGGCTGGGGGACAGACTGAGGGGATGAGAAGAGGGAACTTTTAAGGAGTTCTCTTAAGACTTAAGCTCGTCTGTGTTAAGGAAGCAGCGCTTTCTGTACAGTATAAGAGAGTGGGAGATGGCTGCATGTTAGTTTGAAAACTTTTGTTAGAACATCTCCTTTTAAAAGGCATGCATGAATCACAGGACACAGAGCAGAGTATCTGGAGGGGCTTTGGCTGTAACATATGGATAATTGCTTGAATAGAGGAGGCATAGCTTCTGTAGAAAGGTGGTGTGTTTATCTGTTTATTGTGTTACCAGTCCTCTCTGCTGAAGTAGCCTGGGTTCACTGAGGGCCGGGCCTCCAGCCATACAGCCTATGACTCTAAAAACACAACAGCACAAAATGATGTGTCCTGATGAAAGGGTATCTGCTTAAGTATCTTTTGTGTTTAAGGCAACTTGTTCTTTGCTTGTGCTCTTGGTTCAATTTGGCACAGAGTAAATTATAAAGTAATTTCTAGTGAGGTGCATAGTGTAAAGAAATGCCAAGGGAAGGATTTGGGTACGCTGTGGACTTATTGTGTAACTGTAGGCATAGCCCCTTAGGTCCTTTTCAAGAACACAGAAAAGTTTTTGTTGTTGTTTGGCAAAGTGATTTTGACAATATATTCTATAGTTCTGCTTTGAAGTATAAATTTATGCTAATCTAGAAGGCTAAAACATACAAATCAGTCTGAGTTTGGATTGGCTTGCACCACATATATGAAAAAAATGCAAAGACTGTTACTACTTATTTTGTGACAAAAACTGTAGATACTACAATTGTAGAGAAACTACACAATTTTATGCTTACCATATGTACTCTATATAGGCTCAATCTAAATTTATAGACACATTAAGATTTTGTTTGTTTTCTTTTATTTCTTCATATTTTCCTGTTTGGCTGGGTGAGTGTACCTCTCCTCGTTCTTTTCTGTCTGCACACTCACACACTCCTCTTGTTCCATTAAGACCCGAGTTAAATAAGCAATTTCCTAAGATGTCCTTGTCAAGAAACATTATGGAAATTATTGGAATATCATTGCTAAGCCAGGTGAGCCATTTAAAAATGTAAATAGCTTGCAATACCATGAATCCAGCTGATGAAGAGCAACCTTAATGCTGATTGATTTATTAGAATCTTTTCCTGATTAGTAATTGCTTCAAAATCTCTTTTCTGTGGTTCAGTTTATCATTTTAGTGTCAGTTCTTAATATATAACTGTGTAACTATTAAGTCTGTAATGAGCATTTCCCATTGTTCATTCCTCTGGGTTTCCAGCCAGTGATTGAGGCAAGTATTCCCTCCCAGCTACTGACCCTACACCCTTAGTACCAAGCTGGTCATATTAATGATATGATCTATGAATATGTAAGCCCTTTGCACTGGTCCTCTTCAGCACTGGTTTTCCCGGAGTGGCCTACTGTTAACATTATGGCAACAAAACAACACTCAAGTTATGAATGATCTTTCAGGTTTTCACCTGTTCCCTCAAAATTAATTTAAAAGAGAAAAAAAATAATAATCATGACCTTGAGATGTTTTGAGCTTGAGCCTTGCTTAAAATTCACAAACTTGATTATAATTTTATGAAGCCACGTCTTAGAGTTGTCTTATTGCTATAATGAAGCTGCCAGAATTTTCATTTATTCTCAAGTTAAATTTCAAGATATCTATCTCATCGAAGGAAATCAGCCAGAGCTAAAATACTGCTTTGACTCAGGAGTTCAAATTTATTTGTATAACTCCTGAGGAATGCCTATCAGTCAATCATGGAAATTTTATTGCCTATCATATTTATTTTTAATATAAATTTCAATTTAGTGTTCTCTGAGGGCAAGTACTCTGTGTATTGCTACTTTATCATGGATGTATCTTCATTTATTTAACTATAGGTATGTCAGGAAATTTGCCAGACTACATGCCATTGATTCAGGGTGGTATTATGATAGGAGGATTAAGTGCAATACCCATTAATTTTAAAATCCTTGATTGTGATTGATTATCTGTTTTCTAGTTAATAAAAATAAGAGGTAGAATGAAAATCAGTAGTTGGGCAGGCAAGATTGCTCAGCAGACAAAGGCACTTGCCACCCATCTGATGACTTTAACTTTAGCTCAGTTCCCAGGACCCACATGGTAAAGGAGAGAAGCAACTTTGGAAAATTGCCCTATGCCCTCCAAAGATACCCATACAAATAAATAATTTACAAATTAAACTTCAAAACATTGTGATTTGTAGTCCACATGCTTTGTAATCCCAGGACTTGGGAGGCTGAGGCAAGGAGAACAGCACATTTGAGGACAGCCTGAGATTGGTAGAAACCTTATTTCAAAACCAAGCAAACAACAGCAACATGTAAGAGGTGGGGGGAAGTGGAGGTAGAGAGAAAATGAGCTGTAAGAATTCTGACAATTTGAAATGAAGACAATTTGAAGTGAAGTTATTTTGATAGCTGTGATGATCACAAATCCCAGGATAAACCTAAGGCAAGTCCAATGTTTGTTACATCCCTGAAAATGAGGATAAATTATCTACTAACATAAAAGTAAGTGTATATCTCTTTTATATGGTCTCCAGTACTCAAAAATCTAATATACTAATACTGTTGTATATAGGCTTTGACTTTCTTTTAAACCTACTTTATTTGGGGTTCCTTGTGTCCCCTTTTCTCTTCTCCACCCGAATCCCTTCCAACACCCCAGGACCAGGTAGCAGAGAAAGAAGGTTAATAGGAATAGGAGATATGGCCCTTGTCAGAAATTAGTTCCTTGGGTGATTCCACTCTTCGTGGTCAGGATACCAGCAGTCCAAGCAAACAGCAAACCAGCAATCCAACAATAGCAAAAGCAGCAACAAAGTCCAACAGAAGCGGCAGCAGGTTCAAGTGGCATGACTAGTTCTCTGGAGCTTTTCTCTTGTAATGCTAAGTGCTGGGATGCAAAGCAATCTCTGTCTGTGGGCTCCTATTTCTACCTTCTTCAAGTCCACACAAGGATGTTTTTCAGCTGGCCAAAACCACGCCTCTCACACAAGACAGTTTCTTGGTTTCTTGCTGACCTCACTGTTTATCAGCAAAGATGACATCCCCTCCCCACCTCCTCAGGAGGTCGCTATCAGCTATGGACAAAGCACTCCCTCATCCCACACTTGGGGGACTGCAACAAAACATATCCACACAACACAACCAAAACTTCCACTACAGTTTGGTTCCAAAAATATCCTTCCATGAAAAACACAAATCCTTAAAAAAAAAAAAAATCCTTGGTGCTAGAGAGATGGTTTACAGGTTAAGGGTATTTGCTATTTTTGCAAAGTATGAAGATTCAATTTCCAGTACTAACACTGGGAAGCTTAGGCCCACCTGCAGTTCGAGAGCCATGAGTGGTACACACATACAGGCTCTCACACATACTCTTCTCCTCACTTCGTTTTTATTGCTTTGATAAATATCAGGACGAAAAGCAAATAGGAGAGGAACTGGTTTGTTTATTTCATCTCCCAGTGTACAGTCTATTATAAAGAGGAGGCAGGGAATGAAAAAGCAGGAGCAGATGCAGAAACCGTGAAGGAGTGCTGCTTCCAGACTTGCTCCCCACAGCCTGCTTTCTTAATTCCTCCTTATCTACCTTCCCGGGAGTGGCTCTGCCTGCAGTATTCCGGGCCCTCCCATGTGGATCATTAATCAAGAAAATGTCTTACAGGCTTGCCCACAGGCAATCTCATGGAGGCCTTTGTTTATTTATTTTAATCGAGGTTCTTCTCCCCAGATAACTCTAGTTTGTCTCATGTTGACAAAACACCAACCAGGACACTAGTTACCACATTAAATGAGGTGGGGCCTAGGAGAGTGTAGCTGATCAACGAGGTGGACTAAGGTCTCATGCAATAGCCAGCTTTATCCACAACATCAGACAACTCCTATTCTGAGGGTGAAGAAGGGTCATGTGAGTCAAGTGTAAAGAGTACGATCACAAGGACAAGCCACACGTGGTGGACAAGCAAAACACGGCCAAAGTATACTTTTTCCATAGAGGCATATAAATAGCAACAGTCAGCTGTAATGAATAATCTGAAGTAAACTCACTCCTGTCGCTTTACCTCGGAGGGGAACAAAGACAGACTCCAAGAACAAGTTTGTGTTTTTGAAGAAACTGAGGTCACAAGACTCTTGCCTTGGTTTCTTGGAGTTTGCTCACAGCACTCAGAATTCTCCCCGCATGACTCCTTCTTGGACCATGTTCAATAGGACACAAATTCTCAAATGTTATTAAAAAGAATTAAAAGCAACATAGTTACATAAGTGATGTGCCAGTATTTATTACTTTATGGTGATTATTATTATTAACTCAAGGAAGACAATGTTTCAAAAACCATAAAAACGGTAAGACAGCAGTACTGCAAATAAAATATGATTTTTCTTTGCATGTTCATATACATGTTAAGTAATTAGGTAGTTTCATAAGTTCTAGTCTCTTTCTTATGAAATACAGGCTAATTCCATTCTGTTTATCTTTGACTAGGCAGGGATTTGTGAGGAATAAATAAGCCATTTGTTTGAAACCAAATACTATTACTATATACTATTATAATTTATGAGGACTATACTATTTCTGAAGTCAATAGCGACTGACAAGCAAGAAGAATCCTGCAAAGAACATCAGAGACCTTAATGTAAGATCTGAGAAGATATAGGCATGAGGAAGGACCTGAGGACTCCAGTGGTCCAGGACGAGTAATGGTGGTGGTGGTAGTGATGCATTGCAGGAAACACACAGCAAAGGAAGCAAGAGAGTGAAAATGCAGCTTACAGAATGGGAGAGAACTTTTTGCAAAGCTGTTCATCGGATGGTATTCATATACAGAATTTATAAAGAGCTCCTGATCAGTGGATGGAAAATGAATCGAACTGACAGTTCTTTAAATGAGAAGTAGAAATGGCCAATAAATATGAGGGAAAATTTTCACTATCCTTAACCATCAGGGACGGTTACTGCTTTGAGATTCCATCTCACCTTATTTAGAATGGCCATTCTCCAGAAAACAAAGAAAAGGCGAGAGACAAAGGAATAATACAGATAAGCAATGCTTGGGCAAATGTCAATTAGTGTAGCCACTATGAAATCAATGTGTAGTTCTCTCAAAAACCAAGACTGGAACTCCAAGGGCTGGAGGGATGGCTCAGTGGTTAAGAGCACTGGCTATTGTCCCAATGACCAGGGTTTACTTCCCAGCACCCACATGGCAGCTTACAACTGTAACTTCAGTTCCAGGGGATCTTACAGCCTCACAGAAATATACCGGCACAACACCCAAGCAAAAAAAAAAGTAGCTCTATGATCTAGCTATAATGCTCCTGGGTGTATACACAAAGAATCAACATATTTAATAGAGATAACCTGCATGTCTACATTTATTGCTGCACTAGTCACAATAGCCAAGTTCCAAAAGAAATGAATGTACACATGTGTGTGCGCACACATTCAATGACATTTTATTGAACCATGTAGGAGAATGCTATTAGATTATTTTCAAGAAAATGGGAGGCAGGCAAATACTGCATGCATCCTTTTGTACAGAATCCAGTCTCTCTCCTCTCTCTCTCTCTGTGTATATGTGTTTGTGTAATACATATGACATGAAAATAGAATTATTTGATACTAAGAATGATGAGCTTATTCAGCAGTAACTCTCAAAGGCTGAAAACATTCTAGGCCTCTATTTGATTGTACTAGAAGATTCCAGGACTAGGCTGTGGTTAGCAGACAGAGGAGGTAACTCTCAGAGATGACAATTACGTCAGGCAAATAAAAGGTACTTTAACAAATGCTTTCTTTTATAAGGGTTTCTGTGGCCATAGTGTCTCTTCATGACAATATAATAGTGACTAAGACATGTCATAATGAAAACTATTGTTTTGTAGAAGGAATATATGCAAATAACATAAGATCCAAGGGCCAGTGGGAGGCTTCAACAGATACGGGTGCTTGCTACCAAGCTGACATTTAATTTTGATCCATGGTCCCCATACAGTGGAAGGAGAGAATTGTATCCTGGGAGTTGTCCTTACACATCCATGTTCCGGATGTGACTGGCACATGTCCATGCTTTTGTACACACACAAAACACGTTTACAAATGAATAAAAATTTTAAATGTCAGCATATTCCCAATGCATTTATTTTCCAGTTAATTTCACTAAACCTAAATTGCTTTATCCTGCCAATTAAAAACAAGAGATGGTTCAAAATGTTTAGTGGAAGCTTTAAGTATTAAAAGTAAAAAGAAAATAATTATTTTGTGTGGTGAAGACCACTTGTGGAAGCTGGAGACTTGATAACCTCAGATTTTTATATATATTTAGTTCAATTACATTTTTTTCATCTGGAAAATTTTTATTTTATCACAAAAAATCTTTATAATTAAGACAATATATAAGAGAACACATTAGCAAGTCCGAGAGAATGAGCCATTCTTGACTCTGATTGATTTAAATCTGACCTTGAATAAATCATTTGTCCACTTAGTAGATACATTTTTCTCATAAATAGATTTAATTTGATTAATGGATGCAATTTCAGAGAAACTAAAATATCTTTCCATCTAGAAAAAAAATACATTTCCACCTATCTATTTCCATGAGAAACAGTGCCGTTTTTAAAGTGCTGGGGAGGAGCGATACTTCCCATTGCAAAGTAATTGCAGGCTTGATCTCTAGGAAGACAAACCATTTAACAAATTCAGTGCAGGGAATAAAACACTCACGGTAGTTGGAAAGACGTGGATCTAGATGGCAAGAGCTAGATCGCCAGCCTAGCACTGACGTGAGCTCCTTTCTCGTGGTCATCCTGAGAGGTCTCCACGAGGCTGACGTTCACAGTCTGCGGTATCATATTGACCATCTACCAGCCTTGTCTATTCTCTTGGTTCAAGGCAGGCTATGCCCACACTCAGAGGTGGGGTATTATAATGGTATGACACCAGAGGAAGACAATTGGTTTATCTCCCGTGTCTGCATTTCACTTTCTCTCACCAGCGTTCTTTTCTGTTGTGTTTTCCTGGGGAACTTTTCAAATCTCCACCAATAATGTGTATTAAGAGTGGATTTGTGGAACAGGTATACCTTAACTGGTGAAGGGGAAGAAGGTTAGAGCGAGTCCTGGCAGGTTGTCATACAAGAGAGGAGTGTTAAAAAAAAAAAAAAAAAAGGCTTGGAAGCTGAGTTGCTGGAGGCTGGTTTTCTTAAGGTCATCCATGCTCATCACCCCTCCCCCCCCCCATATATCTTGGCATATTGCAACCATTCCCACCTATGCTTACATCTCATCACTCAAAGGTTTTATAGACTGTTTGTGGTAAGAAAGCATAAGAAATCTGTGGGCTCAAGAGGGAAAGCCAGCTACAGTCCTTGTCTGGACAGAAGATGAATGTCACAGGACGATGCTGAAGCCCTTAGGGGTGGGCTTCTTCAGCAGCTTCTTGTTCCCATTTCTCCCAATCACTTTACACCTTGGCTAATGGACCTTGCGGCGTGGTTTGTTCTTTCCCTTTCACAGAGCTGCACAGGATTCAGGAAACTCGTGGAATTCACCCACAAATGGCTGAGTGATTTTGGCCATGATGGTTTGATTAGACACACTTTTTATCCAGAATTTCATATGTACACATGTGCATAGGGGTTTTATTTTTATTTTTGCATTATACCTTGAAATAGCAAAAGTTAATTGCCCTTCAGTAGAAGACAGATTCCATTTTGGTGCATGTCCTGAAGTCATTAGTCAAAGTCAGAATTTCTTGGGCCCAAGATTTTATCTAGGAAGAAATAAATGGTTAAGGAAAGAGTAAAGATTAGAGTGGTGGAAGGGTTGAGGAGATGTTATGTATTCTGTGTTCACAAGTTGGCTAAGTCTTGGGAATCAACCTTTGATAAATTTGTGGAGTCAAGAATAGAGTACTCTGAATTTTATTCCCAGGGAAGGGCCCAAAGGAGGATGCAAACACTGCTTTGTCTGCTCTCACAAATACATGTCCACAGACTACTGTTATATCACAATGACAGAGTTCATGCAGTTGGAGCAGGCACCTCGTGACTTTCACAGGCATATACAAAAAACAACTGTTGACCCATAGTTCAAGACACTGGCAAATTCTAGTGCCCTAAGGTTACCATTGTGTGGGAGTAGAAGAGATGGCTATTTTACCTGAAGGAAGCATACCACACAAAGGCCGAAGATTCCCCATACGCTCAACATGACAAAGAAGATAGAGAAACTAATACTGACTGGGGGAGTTTTCTACAGTGCTGTGGGCATGGAGTCTGCAGAACAGTAATTGTGCAGGAACGTCCAAGAAAGTCATCAACTGTTTGTGGAGCCAGCAGAGATGATAGTGAAGACATGAGCAGCATCGTATGGTCCTATGGCCAAATCACCAAAGGATGGCTAATGTCTGAATGGACACCACTTAGTTGACTGGCAATGAGCCTGTAACACAGGCCAGTTAACATGCTAATATGCCAACTCAATTCAGTCAACAATAGGAAGGTAAAGACAGAGACCTTCCATCCATCCATCCACCCACCCACCTACCCATCCATCCATTCATCCACTCACCTACCCACTGATCCATACACCTGCCCATCCATTCATCCACCCATCTGTCCTCCCACCACCTCAACCATCCATCCATCTACTCATCCATCTACCCACCCATCCATACATCTATCCATCTATCCATCCATCCATCCATCCACTCACTAACCACAGATCCATCCACACATCTACCCATCTGCCCATTCATCCATCCATTCTCCCACCCACCCATCCAACCACCCTCCCATCCCCCACCACCTCAAACATCCATCCATCCACTCATCCACCCATCCATTCATCCACCCACCCACCCATCCATCTATCCACCCAACCATCCTCATCTACTTTTTCAACAAATCCTCCAAACAATTGTAGCAATCTTAGAACACATTTAAGAACGAGAATCCAAAATTAAATGACAGTTTTACATAATAGCTTTCTCTGTTACAGTATGGAAAAGTTCAAATGGGTAGATGTCCCCAAAAGTATCACTAGCTAACCTGTTAATAATGGTGAGTAAACCTATTATAATAGGTTTACCTTGATAATTTTCAGAGTGCCTCAGAAATGTCAAATGTAGATTGTTATGAATAAGGTTTGGGGTTTAGTAATATAAGGTGTGTCTTTGCAAGTGAAGAGCTGAATGGAATTGAGCAAAACATGAGAGACTTTCAGGGTTTATAAACACAGGGAACTGAGTCTTGATATGTAAGCTGAGAATGATGAGTAAGCTCTGTCCAGACAAGCACTTCTTTGACACACTGCTCTCTAAGGTATTTCCTGTAGAAAACAGTTGAATTATTTATTAATTTATAGCCTTCCTTTATCCTTGCATGCTTTTCTAGAACAAATAGGTTATTATGAGATAGGTATTATACTGTCACTTAACTCATTACCATGATGCTCATTCCTCTTGGAGCTTACTTTCAAACAGAATGCACAAGACAATGAGCGCATTGTACTTTATCTATCCACAATCTATCATCTGATCTATCTATCTATCTATCTATCTATCTATCTATCTATCTATCTATCTATCTATCTATCTCTATCATTTCTACCTCTATCTATCTCTCTCTATCTATCTATCATCTCTCTACATCATCTCTACCTATATGTATCTAGCTATCATCTATTCTCTATTTCTATCATTTCTACCCATCCCTATCTATCTACCTACCTATCTACTTACCTCATCTATCTATATATCATCTATTTCCATCTTCATCATTTATCTTATCATCTTTAACTGTCTTCTGCACTTGCTATCAGTTATCATATCACATCATATCTTTATCTCTATGTATCATCTTTGTATCTATCATCTATCTATATCCCCTACCTATATTATCTATCTACTTATAATCCATCATACATTATCTATACCTTCCTATTATGTATCATCTCAAATGACAACATATACTATGAAAAAAAACAAGCTAAACAAGGAGGAAGGAGATTGGAATGGGAGAGTGTGATTAGAAAAGCTTTATTGATTAGGAGATATTTGAGTAATATCCTGCAGGGTATGTAAGAGAGCTTCAGAGTGGTTTTGGAATAGCCCGAGGGCTTCTCCACCACTTTAGAAATTAGGGCTTCATAATTAGTTTAGTCAGAGAAAAATGGAGTCCCTTCACTTTCTCACCTGAGAGTTAAATTTATTCCCTGCTCACTAATAATATAAGCAGGCACCACTTTTCTTTTTCCCATGTCCTTCTTGCTTTAGTCTCCACTGCCTTGTGTCATCTGCTGATAATTTCCAGGTGCCCGTCACATCCCAAATGTCTGCCCTGGGAAAACAGCTTTGCCCTATTGATGTCTTGGCTCACACTCCACAACTGTCTTCTTTTTTTTTTTTCATAGGCTTTGCTGAACAGAAAATGTGTGTGTGTGTGTGTGTGTGTGTGTGTGTATACACACCACCTAGAGAAGACGAAGTGCTCTTGAGATTTTTGCTGGGGAGGAAACTGATGTACAGATTGCAAAAGAATTTCTCTAGCAGACAAAGTTGGTGGTGTAAAAGCCTTGATGCTCTCCTTTCTCTGATCTGTTGAACAAGGCAGGCTTTCTAAGCCCCTGTGTGGAATGTGCTCTCTTACTCTGAAAGTTTACCTGGCATAGCTCAGACTTTTAGATATGAATATCTTATTTAACATAGTCATATCTCATGCTACACTTTCCCAGCATTTGTTTGCCATGCATCTTTCCAGCCACTCACTATTTATATAGGTCCTCTGATGTATTTCAACCAAAAATGGTGATGAAGGCCACAATGACAATGACAGAAACTTACCTTTATCACATTACTAACTATGTGCCCCTGGTCAGCTCTAGAAGATTTATATACAATAGCACTTCACCATCACAAAGTCTCCTGGGAGTACCACTCCTACTTTACTGGCTAGGAGACTAAACTTAAGTCATGTTGGGATGTTTGCTGTAGATCAAGAATGGTCTAATGAAACTTGTAGCTTCCTTACTCTACCGTTGGCCTCCACAATTTCTTTATTTTACAGTTATGCAAACAGAGCCTTATATGTTGTTTTTCAATTATGGAATAATCTCACTGCTTTCTAAAACCTCCCTATAAACAACCTTGCACTGTTTTGGTAGCTCAGAATGGGAGCCATTAGAAGCAGGCTTTTGTTTGTTTGTTTGTTTGGGTTTTGTTTTTTACCTAGAGGAGAGGATGCAAATAAGAACAAGATGTCATTTAGTAATAATGTCATTAAGGAAGATTCAGGCCCAGGATGGATGTACTTCTTCCATCCCTGTAGCCCAAGGTAATGAGTACTTGGTCATAGGCTAATATAGGAACCAAAACTTTCCTGAAGAAAACATTCTTCGGGCAATTTTATTAAATATGTTAACACAGACAGCCATGTTTCCCCAAGGACTGCTTGCTCCTCCGTGACACTGGAATGGTGGAGGTGGGACTCCCGAGTGTTTGCCATCCACATGTGAAGACCTGAGTTCAGATCCACAGCTGCTGCACAATAGCCAAGTTTGGCAGTGTGCTTCTGTAACCCTAGCACGTGGGGTCTGGGATGAGCAAAGGGTGCATCCAGGTTCCTGAAGCTTCTTGGCCAACCAGTCTAGCAAACAGAAGAACTCCAGGAAAAATGAGAGACCAGGTCTAAAAAACAAGCAAGTGGAATGTAGGAAGACACGAAAAGACAACCTCTGGCCTCCATGTGCATGCACATCTACCTACAGGTACGCTTCCACAATCCACATGAACACATATGTGTACCTCCCCCCAAACACATACAACACACAAAGCGAAGAAACTCTAACTTAATTTCTGCTGTGTCTCCTTTCCTGACTTGGATACAGTTGCTGCACTAAATTAATGCAGAAGAGGAGCCAGAGTGATATGGGGGAGAGTCTTCTGGGGATTAGCTGCAGCTTGAGAGAGATAAGCAGCTATGTGGTGAGCACTGTCGTCTTTAGAGTCCTCCAGTTTGCTCTCATCAACACCCTGTTGCTCGCTATGAGTCACTGTGAGTGAGGATATGTCATAGGCAGTACCTGCGACACAGAAGGAGTGCACATCACACACACAGGTTATCAGCACAGTTCCATGCCTCTTCCTGTTCTCTCTCTCTCTCTCTCTCTCTCTCTCTCTCTCTCTCTCGTCCCAAGGCTCACATTTATTTGACCTTTCTCATCTGCAGAGAAGCCTTTGTTGCTGTTTGCTTGGTTTTTTTTTTTTTCTTTGTTTTTCTTTCCTCCCAATGGTTGTTCTGTTAGTCAGATTTCTGTCTATGCATGAGATATGTTGGAGGAAATCACAGACTTGTTAGGTTTATTTTAGTTCAGGGTTTCAGAGGTGCCTGCCCATGTTGGGCTGATTGTATTGTTTTGGGGCCTAGTGGAGAAGCAGAACATCTGGTGGGGAGCAGGAAGTACCTGATGCCTAAGAAAGGGAAAGGAGCAGGGGGAAAGAGAAACATTGACAAAAATAGAGATAGATGAGCAGATAGGGAGATATTGATTTTGTTTTGTTGTTTTTTGTTAGGAGGGAATTAGAGTCTATTACAGATGGTTGTGAGCTACCATGTGACTGCTGGGAATGAACTCAGGACGTTGGGAAGAGCAGGCAGTGCTCTTGAAACTGCTGAGTCATCTCCCCAGCCCTGGAGTTATTGAGACAGATGGAGTGATAGTGCCAGAATTTCAATATCCTTTTAAAAGCCACACCCCTCAAATTTAAAATTTCCTTCGTTTAGGTCCTGTTTCTTATAGGTCCACACATCCCTCTCATAAGCACCACAGGCTGCTGAGCCTTTAGCAACATGTCCTTTGTGCGACATTTCCAACCCAGACAGCTGGTGATTCATCTTTGCAACCCTCTCTGGAACTTTATCTTTTAGAAATGAAGAAGTTAAGGTAGAAAAGTCAGGAAGTTAAAAGATTTGCAAAGAGCTAAGTAGGTATTTCGAGAAAGCTGAGATTAAGATGGAGCCAGATCTTTGCCTGAGGTTCTGCGCTCACAGACTGCTCTTGCTCCATGAAAAATACATGCCATTTAAATATTTACATTTTGCTAACAGTAGCAGATATAATGCCAACAAATGTTAATTAAGCAGCCAGAAGATGATGCTCACACTGGCGCTGGCCTCCCCAGCAAGTGTAAATCTATTAACATTTCCTATTGACTCAGATGTCTCACTGTGCTATGTCTCCATGAGCTGAAACCAAACCATGTTTTTGGTGGGTTTTTTATTTTTTGATCAAAGGGATTTTTCTCAGGGGGACGTCAACTTTTCGAAAGAGCTGTGCAGCACATGGCTGCTGGGGAGCAGATTCTTATCTGAGGGCAGAAGGAAACGGCAGCGTGCCCCTTAGAAAAGATTTGTCATTAAAAATAGTTGTTCTCTGGGGGTCAGGCTTGAACTAGCACTGCCCATCTCGTGCCATTACTGGTTTCTGCCATTTCTTGAACAAAAGGACAGCTCTGCCTGTTGCTTTGACACACAGCGTCATGACAGCTGCAAGCAGACTTGTGGTCCTTTCTCACCCCAGGTCCTGAGGCCACAGAGGCTTGCTGGTGAGCTCATGTGTCAGGGAGCATATTTGTTGCCTCATCGGCAAGATTTTTTTTTTTTTCTTTTTGACTAAATTGGGGCTGGCCTCATTGCCAGTGCTGGGTAGGCTCAGGGTGCTGCTTCCTGCCCAGGAATCAATTCTCCAGTATTTGCACTTTCATTCCAAAACCTTGACACTGGCTTCTTTACTGTTTTACCCCCCTCCTTCCCGTCATGTGAGTCATCAGCATGTTTCCATTTCTTGGTATGGAATTATTATCAGCATTACCAGATTTGGACTTCTTAATAGCTATGCTTCCTTCAGCTCTGAGCTCTCTCTCACATGCTCTTTCTTTCTCTCTTTCTTTCTTTTTTTCTTTCTTTCTTTCTTTCTTTCTTTCTTTCTTTCTTTCTTTCTTTCTCTCTCTCTCTCTCTTTCTCTCTCTCTCTTTCTTTCTTTCTTTCTTTCTTTCTTTCTTTCTTTCTTTCTTTCTTTCTTTCTTTCTTTCTTTCTTTCTTTCTTTTTCTTTTCCATTAAGGCCCCTACTTTTTGACTTAGTCCATGCTATTTATTGTTTATACACGGCAGACAGGCAACCTTCAGTTTCCATGCCAAGAGTTACCTTAATGCCTGATTTTCTAGTGGGTTCTGGAAGTCACAGTCACTTGTCACTAAAGAAAATGGGGTTTTTCCTGCCTGAAATGATTTCGGTTACAAATCAGACTTTGCAGGATGAAGAATCTCATAACAAGAATTTCTTCTTACTCAGGCGTGGTGGCACATGCCTGTGATCCCAGCACTCTGGGAAGCAGAGGCAGGCAGATCTCTGTGAGTTCAAGGCCAGCCTGGTATACAAAGAGAGTCTAGGAAAGTCAAGGCTACACAAGAGAAACCCCGTCTCAGAAAAAAAAAAGTTAAAAGAAAGAAAAGAGAAAAGAAAAGCTTCATTTGTTCAGTCAGAAAATACCCTGCTGAGTGTAATGCTGATGATTAGTTTTGAAGAATAAGTCTACTTATGACTCATAGAGAAAACAGGCTAAATTATCACTTGGGTTACAACTAAGAGAAATGAGAAAATTTGGGGTGGCTGTTAATCTCCCCACAATTGAAGCCGAGACACCACATATTGTAACTAACAGGCCTAAACATTCACCCTACCACTTTGCTCTACTTCCAGCTCAGATTTCTTTTTTTTTTTTTTAATTTATTTATTTTTATCTCAATCACAGGTTGGGTACTTTGAATCCCAGGCGTAGCCCCCTCCCCCACTCCCTCCTACCCTCCCACTCCCTCCCTCATCTCCTTCTTCCCCGCCCCCTCCAAGTCCACCAACAGGGGAGGACCTCCTTCCCTTCCATCCAACCCCAACTTATCATGTCTCCTCAGGGCTGGCTGCAAAGTCCTCCCCTGGGATCTAGCCAGTCTGTCACTCCCCAGCTTGTATGGGGGAGGGTCAAAGAGTCAGCCA
>CM053744.1:76889942-76949371 GCA_028658305.1 Pachyuromys duprasi
CCCCCCATAGGTCCTCTTTGGCATGCTCCTGTTCTGTTGCTTGTTTTCTCCTCCGCTCAATGTCCATCCCATTTGTTCATCCAAACAAGCATTGATCATACCAACCTGGGTCCTCCTTCTTGTATATCCTCTCTGGGTGCGGAGAACCAAGTCTTACAAGTTGTGCTCTGGCATTCACCTCAAGACATAAACACACACACACACACACACACACACACACATGTCAAGATGGCTCAACAGTTGAGAGCACTTGCTGCTCCTGCACGAAAGATTGGGTGTGTTTATCACAGTCTACACAGAGTGGCTTACACCACCACCTGTAACACCAATTCCAGGAGATCTGATGCTCTCTCTTCTGGCTTCTGTAGTCATCCACACACATGTGATCCTCTCTCTCTCTCTCTCTGTCTGTCTCAAATGAATGAATCTTGAAAAAGTTTTCATATTTAAAAAGGAAAAAAGGGTAAGAAAGCAACAAGAGGAGCAGTCCTTAGACTCTGTTGTGTGAAATGTCCTGCATGGACTCGTGTTTTGGGATGCCCGGTCCCCAGCTGGTAGTACCGTGTTGAGTGGTTTTAGTACCTTTAGGAAGTAGAGCCTGCCTGTTAAAAAAAGGTCTCTGGCTCCACTTTCAGGGTCAATCCTTTCTGCTTCCTCATCTGCCCAGATATGAATGAGCATTTCACATTCCCGCTGCCACCCTCTCCTTCCCCCAAAACTATGACCTGAAATAGGTTGTTTCCCTTTAAGTTGCCTCTTGTCAGGAACTGACGGAGCCTGTCTGTGCAAACTTGAAAGAGTCATCTAGTTTCTACTTATTTTTCTCTAAAAGAAGAGCTTTAGGAGACAAACTATGAGGTACTGTAAAAGAGAATTAAGGCTTGAGGAGAAGTTTGAGTTTTAGCGTAGGTTATGTTTATTCTAGGCTACTCTCAAAACCTCCAGTTCTACTCCTCAAGAGCTGCTTGGTTTTTCTTTAAATTATCTGTTTATTGATCAGTGTGTAGGGGTCACATACTGCTACACTGACCTGTGGGGGTCAGTTCTTTCCCTGTACTGTGTGGGTCCCAGGGATCCCAAACTCAGGTTAGCAGGCTTGGCGGCAAACATCTTTTCCTCCTGAGCCATCTTGCCAGATCTCTTTTGCTGTTCTGTTGCTGTTGTTTGTTTTGTTTTGTTTTTAAAGAGGTAAGTTTTAGCCAGGTAATCCAAACTGAAAATAAAAGTTATACTCCTCCCCGTCCTTGCCCTTGTTTTTTTTTTTTTGTTTTGTTTTTGTTTTTTTGTTTGTTTGTTTTGTTTTAGGAGACATGGCTTCTCTGTGTAACCTTCACTGTCCTGGACTTGCTTGGATATGGCTGCCTCTGCCTCCTTGAGTGCAGAGGATGTATAGGATGTATAGGCATTAGAGTGCACAGCTGTTTATTTACTTATTTTTTTTTTTAAAGAAAAGGAGGCAGCCCATGGACAAACTTCAAGAAGATGAGTTTAACCAAAACATAGGTCAATGTTCTCAATTGGATTTATTTTAAAAGGAAAAAAAACCCCACACCCTTGCAAATATTTAGAACAGAGGGTGCAGTTACTGAGAGTGACTCAGCCACGCTCCACTCTCTTCCCAGATAGCCCATGCACTGAGGGACCATGAAAACACAGTTGACACTATGCATTCAATTTATTTGAGTACAACACGTTATTTGGAACATGCCATAGTTCTAAAGGTATTTCAAGAACATAAAGAATTCTCTGAATCCAGCCTTTCATCGATAGTCTGGGTATAATTTAGCTGCTGTGTATTTGCTTTGTCCTGCTGTCCCAACCGCTGAGAGCCTGCTCCAGCCCAGGAGGCACTTAAAGAAAGTTCAACACTTACATTTTAGTTCTTTATTAATTTTACCTCATGCTACCCCCCTCTCTCAACTATTTAACCTTCCCATTAATCTGTTAGCCTCTCTTTAGATGCTGTTTGCTTTAGCTAGCCTTTCTCAGGCCCCGGGACTTGATTAAGGAAAATATCTATGCAGTTCATCAAAGCCAAAGGAAAACCCAAGCAGTCTATCCTCTCACGTTTAATGCAACATTTGCTTTACTTCCATATTTACTAACTAGGTCAAGGAGTGAACGTGGGCCTCTGAGGGTATCTGACCTTGATGTGGGCATGGTTGCCTTGAAGAAATAACAATGGATGTGAGTGTAGAATGTTTCTATTTTGTAGGCTTTTCAGTCTTTTTTATTTTTTTCTGCAGCAACTCATATTACAGAAAGCCCTCATGTGTGCAGCACAATTCACGGTGACACTTAGATTATAGGGTGTGCCCAAGATCACACTAAGCAGTTTAGAAGCAATTTTTGGTAGCCTGGTCCTAAGTCCCTTTTATCGAGGAGGAGATTCTGTACTGTGAGTAAACTTCCTATCATCACAGTGGCCTCATCTGGATTCTGGTCTAGTATTTATGAGAAATCTGTGTGCCCCTATAACCTAGCATCTATTAAAGGTGACAAGTTACTTAAAACATTTCATAAATGTTTTATGGAGCTTCAGTGGTTTGAGATACAGGATCTTTAGCAGGATCTAGACTGGATGGTACAGATGAGCCAAAGGCTTAATCGTTCAGCACAAAGTATTAGATTAAGGGAAAGTATTGTGTGTAAAATTCTCTGTTTTTCTAATAATGGAGAACTGTAAATATTGTTTTTATTTCCTCAGATGATGGGATGAGATGAGAGCCAAACCCAAGCATACGAATGCTCCCAGAGTACTTCTACCTAACTCTCCCCAGGCCTAGGCCTGGAAGCTTCTAGCTTCTGTACAGTATAATTTTCTATAAACCTGTACCTAGAAGGGTCCAGCTTTCACCCTCTGTCTGCTAACGGAGGCCTAGAATGTTTTCAGCCCTTTAAACCCACTGCTGAATAACCTTACACTTTCTAGTTCTTTCTGAACTCTGGCTGGCTGGTTCAACTCAGCTGCTATGGCTCAAATGCCTCACCAAGCTGTCAGATTCAAATCTGTTGTCTTCTGACTGAATTGCTCTGCTTTGAAAAACAAACAAACAAACAAAGAAGAAAACCACCTCCGAACTCCACAAACTGAACTGTACTGATTGTACTGATTGTACAAACTGAAAGGAATTGAATGGACTTACACAAACTCAAGTCAACAGCATTCAACTGAACTGTACCAAACTGAAGTACACACTCTCTCTCTGTGCTCCTCTTAAGAAGTCTCTGCTTCCTGTCGGTTCTCTCGAGAATTGGGCATATCCTATCTCTGACTCATTCTGTCAAATCTTTCTCTGATTCATCACTTAGACATCATTGTTTGGAATTAAAGGTGTGTATTACACATGTTTGTATTTTGGCATTAAAGGTGTATGGAGTGTCTGAATTCCAGCCAGATCACACAGACCCAGAAGGTCTTTGAATGAGATACATTTAAAATAAATAATAAAGAAAGAAAATAATAAAAAATAAGAACATGAAGGTTTCATATCAACCATAAGCCCCACATAGTCATAGGAATTTATTTATAATTCTGTCTACACCCTTTCTGAGTTAGTTAAGTACGCATGATAGGCAACTAATCATGGTTTTGTTTTTTAATTAAAAATTAGGACTCAATAGTGGGAAAAAATCCCATTGACTAATGTAAGTGCTAGGCATTTAAATTCAGTTTAAAACAAACCATACCCCTAATTAGGTATTTGCTACATTTCGATTTCTTTAATTTGAAAAGTCAAATTGCAGATAATAAGCACCATTTAAAATAAAAGGGTCTAAAATATACCACAAATATTAGCAAGAAGGCAAATACTTGTGAATTACAGGGAGCATTTGCCACAGGCTCCCTGCTGGCCTGTTGTGTACCGGTTGGACATTCTGAGTTTCAGAAGTGGGTTAAAGTAAGGGACTGTCCCTCTTGAGCTCCGACCTGCCGGCTGCCCTGTCTTCAGTGTCCTCTCAGAGCCCCTCCATCCTTCAGAGCTGTTACTGTGGGGAGTCCCAGTGAGGCAGACAGCCATTCCTGTCCTCAGCATGCTGGTGGTGTTTGTGTCTCACAGCATAGGTGCTCACTGCCTCTGTTCTGTTCAGTGACAGCACACATGGGACATCTTACTTAGTCTCGGGGCTCTAGAGGGTATACTCAGAAAAGAGAGTGCCAGCATGACAAGTGCTCATCAGTGCTACATCTTGGCTTGTGGGTGGCCACCAGCCCTCTGTGTCCACTATGACAGAGACAGCTCTCCTGGTGCATCTGCTCTTCCCGTTACACCTCACCTTCATGACTTTCTGTAAGGCTAATGGCTTCCCAAGTCTTCTCTCTTGACACCATCACATTCAGCGTTTGAACCTGGGGGTACACATATAACCGACCAGTAACATCCTCATCACTTACGGGCCCTTTAAGTTCTCCCGTGTTGGGAAAGCTTTTGGCACCCTCCTCCCTATGTGCCTCCTGATACTTAACACATACACTCATATATGTGTTTATGAGTATTTGCACATGAGTGCGGATGCCCATGAAAGGCAGAAGAGGGCAGAGGATTTTCTGGAGCTGGAATTATGTGCAGCTGTGAGCTACCCGATATGAATGCTAGGTCCTTAACTGGGGCCCTCTGCAAGAGCAGCGGCTCTCAACTGATGAGCCCTCCCTCCAGCGCCCTCGGATAACTTCCGACACATTACATCCTACCCTTGTTGAATCCCTTCCTTAGCCTGTCTCTCTGAACACTCTTCACTCTTCCCACCACAGCCGATACAGCCTCCTGTCTCCTCCCATTTGCACCACTGGCTTCTCTGCATCTTGCCAACGAGGAGGACTTTTGTTCTCTTACTTAATTTCTCAGGAAAAGCAGAAAGCAAAAGACAAAAACAAGCCCAAGATGTTTGATTTGAAAAGCTTTCTGTCCTCAGGGAAAGGCAGGCTGTGGAGCAGAGAAAATAAGGAGCCAGAGAGTAGTTTTCCTATGTCTACTGAGAAGCAGAGATGAGTTCTACCTGTGAGGGGAGGAGGTGTTTGCAGGGAGGAGGTTGAAGAATGCAAGGTGATTTGTGGCCAGATGGGCAGAGAGAGCTTCCCTGGAGAGTCAAAGGTCATGCCCAAGCCCAAGAAGCCTCATCAGCCCCTGGGAGCCCTAGAGGGGAACTTTGTGGTGGCTCATGCAGAGGCCCCAATGGGTGGTAGCAGAAAGGAAGTTCTCAAAGGAGTTGCTGGGTTTGCCTTGGCCTTTGGCTCATGTGAGAGAACATCGTCATACCCTGAGAGAGTGACACACATCTCTCAAAGCAGAAACATAGTGAAAGGGAAGAAGCGGTAGCTTTTGTTAGTAGTCTAGTTTCCTAAAATATGTAGGGAGGAGGGAGGTTTGCTTAGCAAAGAAATCTGGTGTCTCCATTGAGAAGTTAAGATCATCTCCCATCCCCTGGACTACTGCAAATGTTGGGTATGCTTCCAACCTAAAGGACACAGGGTCAAAATGGAACCTGAACGTCCATCAGCATCTACCGTGGCACTTGGTTAAATTTGAAAAGGGTATTAGAGAGGACACTAAGTGAGCCGTGTGAGGCTGCAGCACAGTGGGACCTGCCAAAGGCTATGACAAGATGACAGGAAGCAAAAGTCATAAGAGAAGAGAAGACGGGGGCTCACAGGAAGAGGAAGCAGGCCATGCAGCTTCTGGCTCTGAGCCCCAGGCCACCCACCTCAGCCACAGTGGAGGTGTTGGGTGTCTTGCTAAGGCTCCGAACCTTGGCAACATCAAGGAAGTCGAGACTGGCATTGCTAATCAGACACCTGGTAAGTGTCTTTATCTGCACAAGGTAGAAAATTAATTGGAGAACAGACCTACCATGAAGGTGTGAGACAGCCATGGGGGAACTTGATATAATGCCATGCCTGCCTGCTTAAAAAGAAATTCTGTAAATTAGTGGCCAGGTAAGAATGAAATGAAATGTTCTGTGAGTTCCAGTGGCCCTGTCCTTCCATTTGTCCCCATTCACACTTCCCTTGCTTCCTCCTCTTCCCCTTTTGTTATCTGCATAACCTCTCATAGATGCTCATTAGGGGAATAACCTTGGGGCATCCACAGTGAAGGGATCTCCCCCCACCAGGAAGACCCCAAAACCCAATCATTCGAAGAGACTTAGAAAGAGAAAAGGTAACCTTCATTTTTGTAAGAAGTTCTAAGCCAAGAGGCATAGAAACAAAGAATCTCATTGAAGCTCTATTTTGGGGAAGATTGAGTGTGTGCAGAGGGCAGCTTGTGTGTTCTCTTGCTGAGGAGTTCATAGCCAGATTAGCACGTGTTTGTATGTATGTATGTGTATGGCCAACGTTTTCCATCACTGGCACTGGTGACATTTGGGGCTGAGGCCTAGGTAGTCTTATTGCAGAACACTTGACTTCTGCCCAACAGAGGCGGGTAGCACACATTCTCAGGCAATCAAAATGTTTTCCAACAGCTACACAGTTGCTGCTAACTGAGATGCAATGCATTAGGAAGCAGATTGCCTATATAATGTTCACTGGTGTTTATAGTGCCTGGTGTAGGGCAGAAGCCCTCTCCATAGTAAATTGATGATTTCAGGTTGATCCAAGTTTGGAAGTAGAAAGAACCACCATTGTGAAATCTGTGCCTTCTCCAGGTTTGACAGGCACACGGATAGCATTCCCCAGTGGACAAGTTTTTATGTAAAAACACTTAAAAGCCTTGGAGCGAGGCTGTGAAGATGACTTAGGTGGATATTAACGGGAAACTAAAGTTAGAAACAATAATGAAAATAAAGTTACAGCCATTATCCCATTTTATTTTATTTATTTTTGTTTTTGAGACAGGGTCTCTCTATGTAGTCCCAGCTGTCCCAGAGCTTCCTGTGTAGACTATGCTGGCTTTAAGCTCATGGATATCTGCTTGCCTCTGCCTCCCTCTTGAGTGTTAGGATTATATAAAGGCCTGTGCCACCATGCCCAGCTGTACTTATTTATTATGACTATTATTATTGTTCTTCTTATTATTGTGTTTTTTTAAGACAGGGTTTCTTGTGTAGGCGTGGCTGTGCTGGAACTCACTCTGTCTGGCCGTGAGCTCAGAATCCTGCCTGCCTCTGTCTCCCAAGTGCTGGGAATAAGGTGTGCACCACTGCCCTGCTGTCCTTTCTTATTTTTAAAGCTTTACTTATTTTTACTTATGTGTAATCATAAGTCATTTATAATTACTTATAAATCATAACGTTGCCTAAATGTGAGCGAGTTTACCATACTTGTGCCTGGTGTCCTCAGAGGTCAGAGGAGGGTGTTGGATACTTGAAACTGGAATTACACACCATCGTGAGTCACCATGTGCGCCCTGGGAGCTGAACCTGGGTTCTCAGCAAATGTTCTAGACCACTTAGCCAACTCTTTAGCCCCTATTGTCCAAAATTTTAACTTAACCCATAGAGATAAAACAAAGAACAACTAATTCTATGAAACCTACCGAAATAACACTTTACACTGAACACCTTCATGAAACTCTGGCAGAGCACAGATGAGGAATTAAGTGAGCACATCAATAGCCAGTCACCACCCACCCTCTCCACCCAGCCAAACAGTTGTCCATAATCCCTGCTCAGCTTCCCGTGCAAGGAACTCAGACTTACAGCTTAACTGCTGCCATCTCTGAAGTTCAAACACAGGGAAAGAGTATTTGAAGTGGCTTGATAAACCTAACAAAAATTTGTAATATGCCTTTGAAAAAGAGATGGTTTCAGATATGCAGGCACATCTGTCTGGGGAGAAGTACGAATATAAACCTTCAGCTTTAGGATGTTTCCATGAAGAGGAAAACACCCAAGCATTGGGTTAAAAAAAAAAAAAAGCAGTGAGAGCTGAGCCACCCAACACACAAAGAGTCCTGGGCTATTAACTAACAGTATGTTTTCTTCTAATACCTGAATTTGAGAGGTTAAGCAAGTTTGGACACTGTATTTCACTTTGCCCTTTTCTACCCTGGTGCTTACAATAATCCTGACTCTTTTCTGTATTTCCCAGGGAACTTGACCCATGGTTGTACACAACGCGCTGAGAGATTAGAGGAGTGTTGTCCAGAGAATAATGAGCGTTGGGGGATAAAGCAGGATAGCTTACAAAACAGATTCAAAGAGTGGTTGCCATGGGTGTACAGGCCTGGGTGGGGGGGTTTGGTGAGCTCCGTCAGAGCTGAGCCTCAGTTCACCACTTTCTGTCTAAGCACTTCCACCTTGAAAAGAAGGTTAATGTGATATTGACCACATTTGCAAATAGCACAAAGCTTGCAGGTGAAGGAGATAAAGAAGATGACATATTACAATCACAGCGGGAGATAGATAATTCAGGGCACTGGTTGAACAAAAAGTGAGATGAGGTTTAGTATAAAGACATGCAAGATAATATATGCACCCGAAGGAAAATAACTCTCGGCACTGATTCAAATTATGGGGGTATTACTCAGGAAGCTGTCGTGCTGCGTGAGATTTGGGGAGGTTGGTGGATAACAAATTGAATAGGAGTTCATAGTGTATTGCCACCGCAAAGAGGGGCAGCGCTATTTTGAGACGGATGAACAAAATAAAGTGATCTTTGAAAACACAAGAGAGGATGCAGCGCTGCTATACACTGTGTGGGTGACACCTCACCTTGAGCTCCCTGGTGTCTGACTTTAGCCGAGATGTGATGAGATGGGAGATTTAGCAGAGAGTCATTTGAATGCTATTCAGCCTGATGCACGGGTCTCTCCAGGACTGCGTGCTTTTGCCAGGCAGTCACATCCATATAAAAAAAGATTTCTCATGACAAGGTCCTCTTGTTTTATATTTTTAAATGCCTTTTTGACTTTCAGGATTGGGGAAATAATTGCTTAGGTGCAAGAAAAAGACAGAGAGAAGGAAACAACCATTTAAATTTCTTTCAGGGAGCAGAAAAATCAGCATTTCATATATTCAGCAATATTTATAGGCTCTAGGGACCTGCCCACTAAAAATCTTTGATTCTAATGAGTTAAAAAGGGGTAAATTATCATACAAGGACAAGCTTAGCAAGACAAAATTGGCTTTTTGAGAACAAATGCTATAAAGTTTCAGAGGAGAGCTTCTGTCCTGTGTGCTGGTTAGGGATTTTTATAAGCACTGTAGCATTGTTTCTGATCGTGCGCGCGCGCTTGTATGTGTGTTTATGTGTGTGTGTGTGTGTGTGTGTGAATGCATGCATGCACTCGTCGATGTGTGTACCTGATACGAGCGGAAGTCAGAAGAGGATGTTGGATTACCTTCAGCTGGAGCTATAGGCATTTGAGAACAACCCAATATAGGTGCTGGGAATAGAACCGTGGCCCTCCACGAGATCAGCGAATGTTCTTACTGGTAGAGCCATCACTCCAGCCCTTTCTCATTTACACCATTAAAAGAGCAGCAAGGTTGCCCTGACCCGCGGGGAGGAGGACCAGAACCTGAAAGAGATGGGCGAGAAAAGGAACAGACTCAAGCAAATGTGCACTTGTCAAGAGCCAAATTTTATTGAGAGGAAGCAGGCTTTTTAAGGCCAACTTTAGGTAGGGGCAGGGCGAGGGTGGAAAGGCCCACAATAGAACCTTCTTACTCAGGGAGAGGTGAGGGAAGTTTCTCAGGGCTTGTCTCCAGCATCTTCCCCTTTTTTGTATACAAGAACAAGGATAGGGAGGTTTCCATGACCCTCTAATGGTGTCCCAAAGAAGGGCTCATTTTGATAGCCAATTATTTTTGTTTAAGAGTAAAATTTTTGGATCCAAAGGAGCAAACCGTCACCAGAGAGGCAAGCGTTCCCCAGAGTAGGTCAAGCGTTGTCACTCATAGGCCATTGGTTTTTACAAGGCCACTTAGATTGACCTCAGTACAAGGGGCACAAACGGGGTCTGAGCCTGTTAGAAGGGCAGTGCTGGACCCTTACCCGTCATTGGATCGGCCTCCTCCCAGCGAGGTCGTCTTGTCTTAGGCGGGCCGAGACTTATCCACCCGTTCTGTCTCTGACTTACCAGACCACTCACTTTGTGGAAATAAGACCATCAAGGCTCCATAAGGATCCTGGGAGGAATGAATATGTTTAGTAGCTAAATAGTATATGAGGGGTCACGGAGACCTGAGTTATTATTTGGAGGTACGAGACCAGAATTTCCACCCCTGGATTGATTTTTGTAGGGAGGTGAAGTCTAAGGGTAGAGATGTGGGGTCGTTTTGGTCTTTTGGCAGGTCAACGGTAGACTCTTCTTCCATGGCGAGGCAATGGTAATGGACTCCCACTGGCTTGATTGCAGAATCCACCTGACTCTTAACAAAGCTTGTCAATTGATTAAAGGCCCAGGGGTCAAAAGAGAGAAGTAAAAGGATACCTACAAAAGGTCCTAGCAGACTGGGAAGCAGAGTGGTTAGCCATGGGGGTGTGGAAAACCAATTTTTATACCAAGATTCTTGTTGTTCTCGAGCCCTCTTTCTATCCTCTAGATTTTTTTTTAACCTTATCAAGGCTGTTTTGTACCAGTCCAGTCTTATCTGAGTAGAAGCAGCATTCTCTCTTGAGGGCTACACAGAGTCCTCCTTCTTTAAGGAAGACTAAATCTAATCCCCTCCGATTTTGGAGAACTACCTCAGAAAGGAAAGCTAATGAATCTTTAAGATCTTGTATTCCCTCATGTATGAGATTGAGATCTCTATCTACCAAGGCACTGAGATGTGGAAAATGTTGCTGGGAAGTGACCAAGGAGGCAATACCTGTCCCGGCTCCTGCAGCACTAAGTCCCAGGAGCACAGTTAGGGTAATGGCAGTTAGAGGTTCTCTCTTTTGTCTAATAGAGACACCTTGGTCCAGAGTAGTCAAAAACTCTCTGGATCATGGACAAAGAACCGTGGTAGCACAGTGACCACAACACAATAATCCTTGTTACCAATAAAGTTTTCATTGGTTATAAAGGGAGTTAGACCCGAAGAGCAAGCAAAGTAGATGTTATCGGGAGCCTTAGTATAAGTGGAGGTTTTATTGACAACAACAGTCTGGTTACAGACTGATATGAGTGAATGGGGGGGGCAACATTTTAGGGCCAACAAGACAGAGTTCAATGCCTGAAATGGAACTAAGAGTGATACCTCTGTCCGGGGCAGCGTGCCAAAGCAGGCCATCTGAGTCATTGGTGAATATGGGGGTCATAAGCATCGCAACACTCTCATAAAAGGGAGGTGTAGGAGAGAAGCAGATCCAGCATTCTTGATAATTGGGATTGCTAGTATTATGAATAGCTTCCAGGGAGGCGTTTGCTAAAGAAACAATAAGATCAGCCAAACTTGGGGGTCCCTCAGGGATGGCAGGTTGGAACAAGGCATATCCCGGAGACAACTGTGTAAAAGACTTTGGAGTAGCAGGTAATTTGGGCTTTGCTGGTTTAAGCAGGACAGGATTAGGGCCTATGGCCGCAGAACCTTTGTTTGGGATGGCTTTGATAAGCTTAATTTTAAAAAGAAGCCCTGGGTCCTAACATCCCAAGGTTCCAGCAGTGCATTCTCTCAGCTGAAGTCCCCATTGAAAGCCTCGGCCAGTCCAGTCTTTCTGTTTTCCTGGACCAGTAAAGGAAATAAGCAAGGGGACGCACCAATTATTTTGGCACCATGTCTTAGTGGGAAAGGGCATAATGACACCCAATTTTCTTTGTAAATAATTGGGGAGGTTTTTTTCTCCTCAAGGTAATGTAATCCCAAGAGGAGGCTTAGGGGAAGGTGCATCTACTGAGGGAAGTGGAGGATAAAGTTGAAGGAGAGTTGAGGGGTCAGAGTTATGAGAATCGGAGGCATCAACGAGAGAAAAGGAGGCAGAAGCCCGAGAGGAAGGGCGCGAAGGGCAGCTGGAGCCAGGCTGTGAAGACGAAAGACAGTATTCGGCTACAGAGAAAAGGTGGCTTGCCAGAGTCATTGTCTGCTTCCTCGACAATGTCTCAAATTATACCCCAGAAAGAGAAAATAGCTGGGGATAAGGCAGCATTACCTTCCTCAGTGAGTTTTTGATTTAATTCTCTACCTACTTTTTGCCACTTTTTGGGGTGAATGTTTGGCCCACCAATCATAAACCATGGACATGCCTTATCAACAAATATAAAGAAGTTTATAAGATCCTTTTTCTTTACCCTTATTCCTCGCTCTCTGAGAGAAGCCTTTAAATCTTTAATAAAACAGGCCTCCTTAGACAATGAATGGCCCATCTCGCTGGGACGGAATGTAAAAGCTGTGCACTCACCAGGTCTAGCCGTCTCACGGGCGATGAGTTGGTAACCTCTCAGATACTAATCCACGGATGAATCCAGGGTGTGTCCGTCCGGTAATGATCGTGCCTCGAGCCCCACACGTTGGGCGCCACCTGCCCCGACCCGGGGGGACCTAGTTATTCGTGGGGGCGAGGAGGACCAGAACCTGAAAGAGATGGGCGAGAGAAGGAACAGACTCAAGCAAATGTGCACTTGTCAAGAGCCAAATTTTATTGAGAGGAAGCAGGCTTTTTAAGGCCAACTTTAGGTAGGGGCAGGGCGAGGGTGGAAAGGCCCACAATAGAACCTTCTTACTCAGGGAGAGGTGAGGGAAGTTTCTCAGGGCTTGTCTCCAGCACAAGGTGGGATTGGGCATGTGAGCTAATGGGAGACACAAGAGCCATGAGGCTGGTGGAGGCATGGTCAGGCTTCCACCTGTCTGTGGGACCGTGAATGGTGTTGAGAAAAGGCTAGGGAAGGGACTGTGAATGGTGCTGAGAAAAGGCTAGGGAAGTTTGGGTGAAGAATTCAGCGCTACATGGGAAGATTGAAGCTTTGGAATCAGATGGTATGTTTTAGTTGAATTTTATATATTATTTGACATATGGGTGTGGTGTTTTAAATCTTTCTATAAGCAATATTTCATTTTTTCATCAATTTGCTACTTCTCAAGACTTCTGTAAGAATTGAAAAATCGCATTTGTGAATCACTTACATGCTCAGGCTCAGGGTAGATTCTGCGAGTCACTGAGTGGCCACTGAAGCTCAGGAGAAAAAGAATAAAACACTTCAACTCTGGCATGGATTTAGGAGCGTTTTAGAAACACAGAGACAGGTGAGGAGTCACTGGCTTGGCAAGGTGTTTGAACTGCCATTTACCTACATTGAGCCTGAGGAAAAGTGAAACAATGTGTCTTTTCATTTTGCCTGATATACCTTTTCCAAATCACAGTTTTTAATATGCCGAGAATGGAGATGCCACTGGTGGTCAGGGTCTTGGCTGGGTGTTTCCAAGTTCTTGATATCGTATTCAGGAATGAAATATAGGAACACACAGAGAAAAAAAAGCAAAGTTAGCAAAACACTGATTAGAAAGGAATACACTGTCCAGATTGACAGTGGACCATCCTAGTTGAATGGACTGAAGTTTCCAATTACTGTTTAGGGATCTCTTTTAAGGTTTAGATCAAGAGGAGGAATTTTACCATGTGTGTCTTTTTGCTTCTGGGATACCTCACTCAGGATGATCTTTTCTAGATGCCAGCATTTACCAGCAAATTTCATGATTTCCTTGTTTCTTATTGCTGAGTAGTATTCCATTGTGTAAATGTACCATAATTTCTGTATCCATTCCTCTGATGAGGGACATCTGGGTCATTTCCAGGTTCTGGCTATTATGAATAAAGCTACTACGAACACAGTTGAACAAATGTCCTTATTATGTACTTGAGCATATTTTGGATATATGCCGAGGAGTGGTATAGCTGGATCTTCAGGAAAAACTATTCTTAATTGAGAAAGCTCCAGATTGATTTCCAAAGTGGTTGTACAAGTTTACATTCCCACCAATAATGGAGGAGGCTTCCCCTTTCTCCACAACCTCTCCAGCATGTGCTGTCACTTGAGTTTTGATCTTAGCCATTCTGATGGGTGTAAGGTGAAATCTCAGGGTCATTTTGATTTGTATCTCCCTGATGGCTAAGAATGTTAAACACTTCTTTAAGTGTTTCTCTGCCATTCTATATTCCTCTACAGACAGTTCTCTGTTTATCTCTGTACTCCAATTTTTAATTGGGGCACAGTGGCCTTTTTCTGAGATTGATTCTCCTACCAAGACTGTGCATGGGTATAACCTAGAACCCCTGCTCAGATGTAGCCCATGGCAGCTCAGTATCCAAGTGGGTTCCCTAGTAATGAGAACAGGGACTGTCTCTGATATGAACTCAGTGGCTAGCTCTTTGACCTCCCCACCGCCTGTGGGAGGAGCCAACCAGTCCTGATGAGACCTGATATGCTAGGGTCAGATAGAAGGGGAGGTTCTTAGTGGACTTAGAGAGGGGCAGGGAGGAGATGAGAGAGGTAGGGTAGGATTGGGAGGAAATGATGGAGAGGGCTGCAGCTGGGATACAAAGTATATAAACTGTAATTAATATATAAAAATAACAAAAAGAGGAGGGATTTTGGTTGTTAAGGGGCATATTTTGAGTGGTTGTCGATTTTGATTGACAGACTTAACTTATATAATTTTTCCTCTACTGTTCATGTCCCTTTCCTCAATGCATTTTTTTTAGTTATATGCATGTCTATGAGAATAAGATGGTAACTAGGAAAATCCACTTTGAAGACAGAATGTGACTATTCCTCATACATCCCAAACCAATTTCTTTGGGATTGGTACTCTCACTGCTGTAGTACAATTGGAGTGTGATTGAACAGAATCTAAGTTTAATTGTTGTTAAGGGGGACGAGATAGTCCTTTGTTTAGACTGGGCTGAGCATGTACCTCCAAGCAGATAGGGGTTCTAGGCTTCTAATCAGTATGTTGTGTGTAGAAGATGTGTGTGCCTGTGTGTCAGTGTGTAGAGGTATTGTGTGTATATGTGTGTGTTTGTATCTATGTGTGTATATGTATGTGTATAGTGTGTCTGTGTCTCTCTGTGTGTGTCTGTAGTGTGTGTGTGTGTGTGTATGATATTGAGTGGTAGATCTTAGTGGCAGACTATCGCTTTAACAAACACCCCAAAATATTTTTGTGTGATTCTAATTTGTGAGATCTTGGTTGAGAATTGACGTTCAGAGTTATTACAATTGCCCAGCTTGAACAAGAGGCAACAACATGTCTATAAAACTCACAGTGCTTCCTCAAACACCAAACTACCAAAAGCAATGATGGTTAGTGTTATAATTTTACAAATGGTTTAAAACTACACATATTTTATGTCCAACTTTTAAATAAAGACAGCAAAACAATTTAGTTTTCTGAAAGAAAATTACTAAAGTAGTGCCCTTTCAGTGAACACATCTAAAGCCAAACGAAAGAGCAGGACAGAGGATGAATGAAGTAAGGACGTCTCAGTCACGAGGAATACGTGAGCTTTAAGATGAGAAACAGATCCCTGCTTTTCCCATTTCCTATGTGTTCAGGACTTGCAGTTGGCATTAGCGCCCTGGGCGATGTCACACAGGTTTTACTTTGGTTTGTTTCGTTTTCACTTGCTTCTTCCCCAGCTTCTATTGTTCTGGCATCAAAGCTGCTTTCCCAGAATCTTCCCCATCCATGATTATCTTCTCTGCTCTTTTTTTCTCCCTCATGCCAAGATTGTGTTTTATTTTTAATTTTCAAAACTTGGGGAACAACCACTCAGTAGAATTATGATAACTAATATTTCAAAACTTTTCAGAGACTGAATAATAGCTTGTGTTTATCGAGTACTTTAAAATAGTTTCACATGTGTTGGTTCAATTAATCCTCATGTTTCTTCAGCCTACTGAGGGAGGTGGGAATCAGGAAAGTCACAGGGTTAGTATCAAGATCCAAAGACAAGAAAGGATGTCGACAGCACTCTCCTTATGCACAAAAACGCACCATTTCCTCAGTGTCTAGTGTCTTTCCCAAAGCTTCCCAAAGAGGTTTTCCATTCTACATCTCTGTCCTCTGGAGTTACATCTCCCTAACAGGTCCGCATTGTTCTTTCGGCTCACCATTCCTGACGCCCAGCCTCAGCAAATGGTCTGCCAAACACTTGACGGTTTGCCAGACAAGTTCACATAATATTCTAATTACAAAATGGATTTCATTTTCTTTTTCTTCTTGCAGATGATAAACTGAAGTTCAGACAGATGAAACTTTCTTATTGAAGGTTCTTCAGCTCGGGAGGAAGCAGAGATCGGAGGACAGCCTGAATCTTGTTTATTTCTGCTATGTGGCAATGCCTTGAACTTCAGAATCAGAACATATTCTTCAACAGAAAGGAGAATTGTTCCCTGGGCTATCATGGTCGAAAGAGGTGGTACTGAGAGAATGCCACTGAAATCCAGAATCAAAGGAAGCTTTGTCCGGAAGGTGGTTCAGTCAGCCCTGTATTTTTATATTCTCCTTCTGGGGCCCCTCTGTTGCCTTTAGGTCCCCTCTGGAGAGCCTTTAAGCTTTCTCCATCTGCTCGAATACCCACTCACCTCTCTTTCATGCTCTACATTACCGCTGAGTATTATTTTACGCACACTATTCTATAGCTTAAAAGCCATGGTTAAAACAAATAAGCAAAAGAAAAACAGAACAGAAAACTTGTATTCTCTTTCTTGACCCGAGACCAGGTTAATCATTTTCCCAGAATCACACAGATCATAGCACACACAACTGGTCATGCCATAACCCATCTCCCTCTAGCAAATTCTGTCTTAGTGTTCTTCCACCATCACATGATAAATGCTGCCTTCCTGAAGAGAAAAGTCATTTAAAGGCCCATTACAGAAATGACAAACTGGGAGCCAGAAACAAAATCTTAAGGAAAAAGAGAGAAACCAGCATCTGCGGTAGCACCGAAGAGGCCATTTCATCAGCCCGGAAACTGATTCAGTGTTACACTCTGGCATGATTTGAGCTTTCTTCCTTCTCATGTCCAGGTACAACTCTCTTTCCTAAAACTCACCATGGACAATTATCTGCTTGGGGGAAATAAATGAGGCTTTACAAAAAATGGTTCTCTTTTTCTACTACGCAGAAAGATAGCTCAGAATGTATCCCCTAACAACTTAGCAAAGGCTTGAAAAATATTTTTTAAGCTTCACATATAGCCCCTGGAGAAGTGAAAGCTAAGCCACACATAAAACAAGTGCAGAAAATACAAATGGTCAAAATGTTTTTTCAAAGGTAATGTAATAAAACACGTAATTTATAAGCACTCCAGTAATGGAATGGGCATATGAGTGCAATTCATCACTGAACTGAAACAACAAAAAGTGAGTATTTCAGCCTTCAGAAATGCTTGTGTGCAATTTTATCTACTATTAAAAATTATGATAATGTTCTTAATGTATATTATTTGATAATTTAGAATATTACAGAGCTTTTAGATGGACACTCTTAGAATGAATTCTTACTAAGTCTTACTAATATGAAGGGAACTGGATTTCATGAACGTATACTTTTAAAAACCTTTCAAGATTTTTGCATTTCTTTCTTAAAAGATTTATTTTATTTGTGTGTGTGTGTGTATGTGTGTACATTTGTACAAACATTCATGGAGGCCAGCAGGGGTCAGTGGTTACCTCGGAATCATGTGCATGTAGAGTGACCTGATGTGGGTACTGAGATCCAAACACTGGTCCTCTGATGGCAGTTACTGCACCCAGCTGTTAAAACTTCTATCTTTCAAATTCCCAAATATTTGAAAAATTTAAATTGCTTCTATTGTTGGCAAGGACGAAATAACTGGTTCTTAGATTGTTCCACCTTTCACACCACAGTGGACAGCTAGAAATCGAGATAAACTATTGAACAACTTTGGCCAGAATATGATAACTGGCAGAGCATAACTCTGACCCTTAAGAAATGAAAGTCGAGTGAGACTAGCCTTGTATTATCCTAGAGTTTGTCTAGAGGCACTTTTCCAAAATGTGGCCAAAAGAAGGCGAGCCCAGGCCGTGGCAGCATCAAAGATTATGGGGTCAGAGGTGAGAGACCAGGGAGGCAGAAGCAGTTAGAATTTTAGACATCAGAGTATTAGGGAGGAAAGGGCTCCAGGATTTTCACTGACTCCCACTGCACCTTTGAGTAGTAGGCAGAAAGCACAAGTGACATTGGTAGACCAGGGAAGGTGCTATGGGCCCAACAGGACAAACCATTCTCAGATTTCAAACAGGGCTGAGAAATGCAGAGCTTCTGGCCATCCCAAAGAGGCACCACTGAATATCCCAAGCATTCAGTAGAGATCCCAGAAGAATGAGTTTTTAATGGGAGGTAGAGAGGACTCTTTTAACAGTTTAACCAGATATAGTTTTAAGTGTTCTGCTGGGCCTGCCCTATCAGGAGCCAAACAGAAGTTTCTAGAGGCCTGAGCTGATTGATGCCACTGAGCTGCCTACTTAACACCAGTAACTACACACACACACACACACACACACACACACATACATACACACACACACACACACACACACACACACGCCATTTGACAAAGTAACAGAGAACCAGAGAGAACACACTGACGTGCACTGAAATAGAATCAGAAGTAAGGGCAATGTCACAATTAGCAGACAAGAATTTTAAAGTAAATGTTAATAACATCCTCACAGAATTAAGGGGGAAATATAAACACAACGAGAAGAGAAATAGGAGGTTTTCAAACCAGGAAAAACTAAAGCTGAAAACAAGCAAACAAACAAAAACAAAACAAAACAAAAACCCCAATGTCTTTGTTAACTAAAAGCTTACTGGATGAGCTTTCAAGAAACTTTAGTATCGTGGAATTCAGGCAGGACACAGAGATAGGAATGATGTGAACTGACGTATCTACAGGGAACAAAAGCCCTGAGAAAGTTTAAGCAGAGTGTAGTGAGTTCTGGGAGAAAGTCGGTATCAACAAGGAAAGCACATGCCCAGAAATAGCCCGGTGCGTGCAGAAAGAAGTGACTGACCCCAACGGTGACGACTAAGATAGACACAACATTCATAGACCTAAGAGGTTTCAGTGAGACTCAAGCGTGATATTCACAAAGAAGCCACACAGCAAGACATTGTGGTAAAATTATGAAAAAAATCAGTAGTAAACATATCCATTAGAACAGAAGAGGATGACATTACTCCGATATTACTTCTCAGAGTTTATTAAAAATAATGAAAACCAGAAGGCAATGAACATCTTTAATAAAGTTCTGATAGAGAAACTTGGCCATGTGAGGTCTACCTACAGTAAAAATAGCTATCATAAACGAAGAAGAAAACTGTTTCACATAAAATCTCAACGTATGGTGGCTTTGCCAATAATCTCTGTACTTTGGAGGCTGAGATAAGAGAATCAAGTCAGCCTGAGTGATAAGGTGAGTTCATGATCAGTCTAAGTAAGCTGAGAGCCTGTCTCAAAAAAAAAAAACAAAAATATAGACGTAAATATATATTTATCATATTACATAAATATTTTGACACACTTATATAATAAATATATTTGTGGATATATAATTGTGCAGATTAAATTATAATATATATATATATGTATGTATGTATTCTTTTTAAACTATCCTGGCATGGCAGTGCTTGCCTATAATTCAGGTTGAGATAAGAGAATCAACAAGTTTAAAGCCAGCCAAGCTGGATGCAAATTATTTAAATTGGCATGATAAGTTTCCAAATGGAATTTGGAGTCCAAGACCTGTAGAACATTTGAGGGGAAAAAAAACCCTACTTCTTTTTTCTTGTTAATTAAAAACCAATTGACCAAGTAGAGCAAGACTAATCACATGTTGTGTATTTATAGCATGTGTAAAAGCAAAATGCATGACCTGGACCTCACGTATATCACAGGGCTGATCTGCAAATGGCATGGCTGCTTTGGCAGTACAAATTAATACGTTTCTCATATGACTTAGGAATTGTGTTTTCTTTTCACCCAAGAAAAATGAAAGCCTGTGCCTTACACAACTTCAGCACATGTGTTCATAGATGCCTTCTTTTTTATATTTTTCTTCATTCTTGAGGATTTCATCTAGGTATACAATGAAATCTTATCATAGCTATAATTTATTCACCCTATGTCCCACATGTTGTGGGCAACATGTCTTATACCTAAATCCATCTCTTTTTTGATAACCCACTAAGTCCAGTTAGTAATGCCAATATGCACATAGATGTAGGGCCATCTATTGGAACATGGGAAACTTACCAGTGGTCACAACCTCTAATCACATGACTCTCTCTCCTCCAACAACTATCAATTGCCAATAGCTTCTCAGTTTGTGGGTGAGCCTAGAGATAATTTACCCCATATATGCTGAAAGTTTGGCTGGCTTGATCTTGTACAAGTCTTGTGCAGGTAACTACAGTTGCTGTGATTTTGTGAGTGTGATAGTCATGCCATGCCCAGAAGACAGCATTTCATAGCTTTCCTCCCTACCATCTTGCTCTTAAATTCTTTCTGCCCATCTTCCTTGATGCTCCCTGAGCCTTGGTGGTAGTGGTGGTAGGGTTGATTATATTGTCTATTTAGGGCTGAACACTCAGTCTCTTTATTCTTGGCACCTTGAAAATTTACGCTGCCCGCTGACTACTGCCCAGTGTAAAAAGAAGCTGATGCAATAGTGGCATGGCTGCAGTGTTGTAACTAAATGTTCTCTGACTGTGTTTGAGGTCTGCTCATCAAGGGGAATTTCATGCCTGGTACTATAATCTTGATCAAAGATCTTGATAAATGATCATTCTGTCAAATTACTTTCTAAATATTTATGTTTATGCCCATAGACATGAACTGCTCTCAGTCTTGGCCAAATGACTTCTTTGTTCAGCACAAATGCTCATCATAGCTATACACTGGAGATAAATCAAAAGCATGTCAAATGGTGAGTGATAAACAATTTTTGCTATATACTTACAATGAGATGCAGTGGTAATTGAGGGTCCATAAAGTGAACTATTGGTACATGCAATAACACGAGAGAATCTCCAAAATACTACTCTGAGTGAATGAAATAAGCTAGACACAAATAAAAATATCATAATTTCAGTTTTATCAGATAACGGACCATAAAATTAATACTTGTATGTGTGTTTGTATGCACTTGTGTTTATCTATTCATGTGAACATGTGCATTTATGAATGTGATGGTGTGTGTAATGGTATACATATATAGAGAGGTCAGAGTACAATCTTCAGGGTTGGTTCTAGTCTCCCACTTTGCTTTGAGGTAGGGTCTCTCTCACAGGCTGGAGATAGGGCTCAGCTGTTAAAGGCTAGGATCACAACCAAAAATAAAAGAGCACGGGACTCTTGTTCATTGCTGCGTGCACTAGGCTGGCTGTCCTGAGAGCTTTTGTTGTTTCTGTTGTCTCTGCCTCCCAAATCCCCAAAGGATGATAAAAGGTTGTATGTGGATACTGTGCACATAACAGACGTGGATTTGGGTAAGTTCTGGGTATCCAGATTCAGGTTCCCTGGCATATGCAGCAAGTGCTTTATGCATTGAGCCATCTCCCCACACCCAATTAATAAATGTTGACTGAAAGTCAATCAGTGTTATGTATTTTCAGAGTTCAGAGATTAATTTCAAAGGAGGCACAGAAGAATTTTTGGAATGATGGTGTATCATACAGTTTGAGAATTGCACGCATAAATGAGTTCATATACATAACAAATCTCAAATTACTGTTTCAAGGACTTATTGCTTAAGAACAAATATAAGACTAATAAAACTATAAAGTTAAATATGTTTTATATAGTGTGTGAATTATAACAAATAAAACAATCTAAGAAGAAAACTAATAAAAGTAGAAAATGAGACATTTCCATTTACTGAACAATTTTTTATAGCAAACTGATATTATAAAATAATTGATACAAAAGAGTCATATCCAGCCTAACTGAAAAACACTGTGTCTTTAATATTCTCACATTTTCATTAATAAATTTAATGTCTAAAATGACTCACTCAGATCTGGTTGAATACCTTTTATTTTTTCAATTGTTGATGATTTTTTGATCCTAAAAGAATATTAAGAAAAAGGAAAGTAGAAAATAAAGTCAATTGGTCCATTTATCTCTTGGTAGTGATACAAATTTTAGTCATTCATTCACTCTTTAATATATTGAATATTACAGTATAATACATATTTTGAGTCATTTCTAATGGTGTTCAGTTATTAATTTGGGGACTTTGAGTGACTTTAACTTTATGCACACACACACACACACACACACACATACAGTTGTTGTTCTACAGAATGCAGTCAGTAAAAAGGGGAGGCTGATAGGTCATAAAAATACAAAAAGTTTGAGTTGTGGAAACAGTAGACAAGAGTGCTCATTCTGTAAGCATGAGCATCTGGGTTATAGTCCCCAATATTCACTTTAAAAGTTCAGCATAGCTGTGCATGCCTGGAATCCAGTATTAGGCAGCAGAGACAGGAAGATCCTGAGAGCTTATTGCCTATCTAGCCCACCTACTGGCTCAGTAAGAGACCCTGTCTCAAACAAATAATTCCAAGAGCGACAGATGAAAATATACCCACTACCCTGTCTCCAAGAAACTTAGACTCGATGGGAGATAAGATAAACAAACACAGTGACAGGTCTTGGTCATTGGCAGATTGGAAGAATGGATGTGGACAGTTGAGATCCATTAAAGTATGTTTATGTGCTAAAACTATTGGAGGGATATCAGAGAAGACATTCAAGTTAAATTGAAGCTGAAGAGTGAGTAAGAATTTACTGAGTTGACAAGTAAAGACCTTCAGTTTTGGTAAAAGAAGTCCAAGTACAGTGGGACATGATGTAGATTACAAGGAACAAAATCTTTGGAAGCTGAAAGTGGGACTAGAAAGTGATTACTCAACGGTGGGTTTGAGGACATGCCACCAAAGCAGGAGTCAGAGAGGTGCTGCTGTCCCATCTCTCCAAACTCTTTCTTACCCTGAAACTAAGTCTGGTTTAAATGACTGCCACCACCCTAAATGAACCCTGGGAAGCTGGATATTCCCAAAACAGCTCTGACACAGTCCCAGCTAACAGGAAGTTTGGTTACTTTAACGCTCTTCTGCCATCTTAGCTTCAGATTGCATCTAACTGACAGACATTCATAAGCCTTTAAACCTCTAGCTACCAAGATACATAGAAATAGGAAGACTGTTTTTCTTCCCATGTAAAAGGCTCATAAAGGATAAAAGGTTATATGTGGATACTGTGCACATAACAGACCACAGCAAACGTGTTCCCTGGCTATGGAATTGTGTATCCTTACATGAAAATATGGTAATGTAACATTACAACACACTATAGGGAAACTAAAGAAGCTTTGTGAGGACACCTAACTACAAAGTCGTCATTCCATTAATGGTGGAAGCTCACTGTACGTGAGCTTCTCCAGGATGGGATTGATATTTTATTGATCTTTGATTTTTTTTACAGTTGGGAATAAGATTCTATGTACAGAAAACTCTCAATTGAAAAATTATTGAGTACGTGAGTTGAACATTTGCCCAACATATTTGACCAAGGATGTTCCATTAATGAGATAAGCAATTTTTCTGCCTTCGGCCAGGTTCTTATCTTGCTCCCCCTACATGAACGAAGTACATAGTCAGTGAGGGGTCAGCAAGTGAGGAGAATGTCATACACAGGAAATAGCAATGCAAGCAGGTAAGTAGAAGGTCATCGTGTGAAAAAACTTTGAACTCTGGGAAGCAGGCAGATGCCATCCCAAAAGTTAGCACCGCCTACATGGCTCTGAGCACTTGATAGGTGTTGGAATGCTAATTGAGAGCAGTCCTGTAAGGAACAAGTCTGCAGAGAGCAGGTTGCTCATGAGAGTGGCAGAAGTTGTGGGTTCTGGAGGGTGGGAGCAGTAAATTTGTCTCCAAGACAGGGACACTTGCTAGAGCATTGTCTCCAAGACAGGGACACTTGCTAGAGCAATGGTTCTCAACCTTCCTAATGCTGTGACTCTTTCATACAGTTCCTCATGTTGTGGTGATCTCAACAATAAAATTAGTTTTGTTACTACTTCATAACTGTAACTTTGCTACTATTATGAATTGTAATGTAAATATCAGTGTTTTTTATGGCCCTAGGTGACCCTCATGAAAGGATCATTCAATCCCCAAAGCTCTTGTGACCCACAGGTCACTGTGGTGCTAGAGGCAGAAGCACCTGAGGGCAGCGGAGCAGAACCAGTGAAAAGGTAGTGTTGCAGGGGTTGACACAGGTTCAGAGTGCCCTGATTTGCTAGTTATGGGCATGCAAATGAGGTGAAGAATAGGAACTGTGGTGGTTTGAATGGGATTGTGCCCTACAAGCTCAGACGTCTGAATACTTACTTTTCTGTTGGAACCACTATTTGGGTAGGTTTGAGAGGTGTGGCCTTGCTAGAGGAAGTATGTCTTTGTGAGCAGACTTTGAAGTTTCAAAGCTACACTTAGTGTGTTCTCTGCTTTCCATTTGGGTTTTAAGATGTGAGCCCTCATCTTGCTGCTTCATCTGACACACCTGCTATGCTGCTTCCCTACTATGGTAGTGATGGATCCTCATCACCGTGGAAGGTTTTAAATTAGTGTCACTGCTGTTTCCTCTGCCTGCTCTAACAGCAATGCAGAAGACATAAGGCAAAATGCTGTATGTTCTACATGTGTGACCTTCCAGGTGGTGTGGAGACAGGACCCCCATGTTTTTCAAATTTGCTTCTGGCTTGCATTGACGGGCTGGGAGGCAGCTCAGGGCCGGTTCTTTGTGTATGAGGTTTGAGATCTTCAAGCTTCAACTGTCAGGTTTTTTTTTTTTATCACTATTCTACCTCTAGGGTTGAATATCATTGATATTTGACCACTCTATATAGATAAAGTGAAGTTTTCATCCTCTAGTTTATAGAATACTATATATGTACACACGCACACACACACAGACAGACACACGTCACTGGAGAATTAATGATATCTCACCATGCACAACTCCTAAGAATAGAATATCCTGCTGAAATAAATTCAGTCATCACATTGAAGAAAATATAATCTGTTTAAACACTATTATTAAGTTCACAGAGCATATTCAACTTTCTTCTGTGTGTAAAAAAGGAAAACAAGGTTGCCATAATGAATCAGTTGCAATTTCTTTTTACTCTATAAGCTCTCTAAGTCATCATTTAATCATGTTAGCTATTTATATCACTGTATCTATTTTTCGCTTTTCAAAGGTTCAAAATGTGTTCTGTGTAGAGCAATGTTAAGACAATGAGAGGAGTTATGGGACATTGTTAATGTCACCAAGTAGAGTTAACTAGCACATGCATAGCTCTGGGTCCAATCCCAACCAGTGTCCTCAACCCCTACAGTGGTCACAGACCAGGGACATATTTCCAGAGCACACAGCTGATAGAAGAATAAGGACTATTACATAAGAGCAGAAAATTCAACAGTTTATAAGGGAATAGTCTAGTTTAAAGTGTGCTCAGGGGCTGGAGAGTTGACTTTGGTTAAGAACATTTTATTCTTCCAGAGGACCCAGGTTTGATTCCTGGCACCCACATGCTGGCTCAGAATCATCTGTAACTACAGTTCCAGGAGAGCGATGCCCTCTTTGGGCACCAGTCATGCATATGATGCACAGACATACATTCAGACAAAGCACTTACACATGTATATACATAATCAAAATAAATGCATTTAAAGATTGGCTAACAATCTCACCTGATTCCTTACTGAAGAGAGAGCACATATGGAAAAAAAAAAGGCATATAAAAAGACTTGCCATATCAGATGTCATTAGAAAAATGCAAATTAAAACAAGAATGAGGCTCCATTACTCATCAATAATGGGCCCAAATCCAGAGCACTGACAGCATTGAATGCTGGGAGGGGGTGGGGCAACTCCCATTCCTTGTTGGTTGGAGTAGAAACTGGTACAGCCGTGTGCTGGACAGCTCGGCAGCTTCTTAGTAAAAAAAGAGGTATTCATATCCTATGATCCGGCAATAATTCTCCTTCAGAGAAAGATGCACATGCTGGGTCAGGAGATACAGATGAAATCTCTGAACCTTATTTCCAAATTTGCTGTATAACTAAAACTGCTGTAAAACTTTAACTCTTTAACAAAAGCCACACCAAGCATGGAGCACTTACAGGACAATTAGCAACATGAAAAAATTAGTTATTTATATATGTATATAGAACATATATATGCATGTATATGCACTTATGCATGTTAATTGGGGGAATAACAAATGCATTAGCATGGAGAAGGCCACTATATTAAGATATAATAGATCAAAGCATTCTATATATAGATAAAAATAAGCTATAAACATGTGCACATGTGTGTTCATACACCTCACAAAATATACCCAAACATGCTCTAGGTGATACTTAACAATAGGAGAAATATAAACAAATTTAAAAATTGCTGAATAGTTTAAAAAAAAACAATGAGGAGACTTATGTCACAATCATATTGACCACACCCTTCATCCTCTGGATAAGACCATTAAATACTAGTGGATCAGAGACATCGTGCAGAATAATTTTTCAGATGCTCTTGGAAGTGTCGTCCATTCCTGGGCTAGGAATCTGCCTTCCTTCCCAGACTGCCTAGGGGGTTTTCCTTTATACGCTATTTTCTACAGCTCCATCCTTATTAGAACATCAGGGATAATTTGTAAGTGTGTTTGTCTTTGAATTCTCAGTGAAGTTCAGCCTGTGATGAGGCTGACAGGCACTGCACTTGGTCCTGGTTTTAACCTGGGTGACATTCCCAGTCAGTTTCAATCAATCACAAGCCACTAGTCTCTAAGCTCTGGGGTTTTTTTTTTTTTCCCTGATGCTTCAACCCTCTCAAAGCCTCTCCATTCACTTTAGAAACTCCATTAAATTTGTTAAAAGCCAATTCGAGGGATCTCTGCTTCTCCAACCATTCTTCCCCAAATCTGTTTACCAAGCTAATTTGTTTGCTTACTTTGAGGATCAAGCCCACTTGCATGGGATTAATCTCCGCTATTTGGGACCTGTTCATCCACAATACATGTTGTTCTGTGGTTAATGGCCCTTGTCTCAGGGCAGGAATGAAGAAAAAATGCATTGAAAAGAAGCAGATGGAGCTTATTCTTGCCTAATTTCCCTTTGTCATTTCCCCAGCCACTGTGGTGAAAATTCCAAGTTTAGCTGAAGAACAAGCTAGCCCTTGATTGCTGTGTCCATCTTCCTCTTTCCCATCTGCAGGGCACACTGGGGAAGAATGGCTTAGTTCGCCTGCTTTTTTAATTTTTTATTTTTTCCCTTGAGCCTTCAAGAGCAAATGTTTTGTTGATAATTTGAAAAAAGGAGTGGAGTGGAGTTAGGACATTTGGATTGGGGAGTAACATTGGAGTCTACTCTTAGTGATTTGATAAAAGTGATCTCAATTATACTTAAACCCGTGGTAAGGGTGTTGGAAAAATAAATCAGGTGACTAAGTATGTATCACATATACTAAAATCCAACAAATATTGGTTTTAATCTTTCTAATCATTATAACAACCATGGGGATGTGGCCCAGTGGTAGAGCAAGGTCCTGAGGTTGGTCCTCAGCATTGAGGAAAGGGACTGTAAAAGGAGAAGAGAATAAAGAAGTAGTTATTTTAGAGAAGGGGGAAGATTATGCTACCTTTCCATCACTGCAACAGAATACCCGAGAGAACTCAACTTAAAAGAAAAAAAATGTTTATTTTAGCTCTTGAATTTTGAGGTTTCAGTCTTTGATGGTTTGGCTCTATTGTTTCTAGGCCTATGGTGAAACAGAAAATCATGGAGGAGTGTGTGTGTTGGGGGGGGGGCACACAGAAAAGCTGCTTAGTTCATGACAGCTAGGAAAGAGAAATGAGGAGAGACTGGAAAAGAAGACAGTGAAAGAGTAAAGGTAAAGGAAGGGACGAAGGGAGGGGAAAGGAGAGACTTGAACAAAATATACCTGTCACTTTTTCCTCTTCTTAGGCCTCACCTACTAATGTTTTCTACCACTTCCAGTAGCTCACAAAATTATGAACCCCTAAATGCATCAATCTATTGATGGGACTCAACCCCTCATAATCTAATCACTTACTCCAGTGCCCCAAGTCTATGTATTGTAAAACAAGCCTTCAGCTCATGGACTTCCAGATGATTCTGCAGAGCCAAACTATAGCAAGGGTATCGAAGGTTAATTAGCTAAGACAAGAGAGCATTTTCTGTGGACTGTCTTGAATTAGATGCTTCTGGAAGGTCAAAGTCACTGGATTAGGTAAGCAGGAGAGGTCTTCAGCATGGCATTCTGGCAAGCTCAATGAGAGAAAATTTTGATGAGAATGGAGGTCTTCATTGGGAGGAACTTTTGAGCTTTTGGTGTAGAAAAAAAGGAGATTTCAACTGGACTCAGTGAGTTATATAACAAACAAACAGACACCTCCCCCTCCTCCAAATAGCCAACAGAAAACCGCCAAGCATTCCCCAAGGATTGTTTTCTATCTCATGCTAGTCACAGATGGTGTGTCAATGCACAGTGACTTATTCTGTGCCTACTCAAACCTGTTGGTACACATTCTTGAATCTCCATCCTTCTCCTTCCAAACAGCATCTGCAACCTTCCTTCTTGCTCTCCTGTTCTGCTTACATTCTTGTTGCCTTCTCATTCCATGTTCTCAGTTACTGATGCTCCATTGGCCGCAGCTTCTTAACTTGTTGGTTGAGGCTGCTAACAGAGTTGCCCAGAAGTTACAGCAGTGAAATGGTTCTGAACATGCAGCAACCTAGAATTAATTCAAAATTGATTTAAAAATGTGATGTTGGATTGTGTGAAGATACTTGGTTTTAGAAATTACTTGTTATCTTTCTGTTGGTGTATTTTTAAAATCTATTTTCTTTACATTTCTTATGCCTCTTTCTCCCCTCTTAACCCCAATCCTTTCCAATACCTGAACACCAGGTAGGAGAGAAAGAAGGTTAGTATAGAGAGGGGTGTAGTTTTTCTTAGCTACTTCCTGCTACTTATGGTCATTGGGTTCTCTGGGGCAAATCCAATCCTCATTTCAGTATTACCTCCAACTTTTCATGTCACAGTGCATCAACAGCATCCAGGAACAGCAGGGGGGACCAGCTGGAACCTTCTTCCTTTGAGCACCCTTTCTCTCTCTGGGCTCTGACATTTATTTCCTCTCAGACTCCTCAGAATTACACTGTCTGCAGCTGGCAAAGAGTCCCTCTCAGAGCCCACAGGAGGCAAATAGTTTGTGGCTGTGGACAATCTGATCAGTTCTATATCTCACATCTGGGATTAAAACAACAACAACAAAAAACATATTTACATACCATAAACCAAAACTTCCATGACAACTTTCTGACTTGAATTTTACACACACATAAAAATTATGTATAAATAGATTTGACTTGGATTTAGGACAGAATTTCCAACAGTTTCTAAATGGTCTTAAGCACACTTCAGCCACTTAATACTATGTATTAATGTTGAAATGGCATTCTAAATTTTGACAACCGTAAAATCAAAATATCAATCAACTCTGAAAAGCGTTGAATGCGATTTCCATCCTGCAGTATTCAATACTCATCCAAGATTGTAGTTTTTCTGTTATTTTATTATTACCAGTATTTATTTATTTATTTATTGGAGCAGTATTGTAAGGGTGAGGCTGCATGTGCATGGAAGTCAAAGGACAGCTTTCGAAAGTTGGCTTTCCTCTTCTCCCATGTAGGGCCTGAGGAACGAACTCAGGTTATTAGTCTTGTCACCAAGTGCCTTTGCCCACTGATTAAGTCCAAGACTGAATTTTTATGTAACAATAGGACAGCACATACAACTCAGTAGTACACACATTTGCTGTTGTCTGTGCATTCCAAGGATTTGTTTTACAATAAGATTTGAAATGACTTATTATCAGTAAATGTTTGATTTGAGTACCTGGTTTATAAACCTGCATGGCCAGGATTATGTGAAAAATTGTTGAGTGAATAAGGGAGGTGAATGAAACATGACTGAGATGTCCTTTCCTTGCAGGTGGTGTAGGATGGACCACTAAGCAGGGCGAGGCAACTTTGGAGACTATGTCCAGTGATGCAAAGGTGGAACAGCCACTCTTCATGCATGTTCAAATATGGATTCTTTCCATGGCTATCTATTATCTTCATGACTATGGGCTCCTCAGATGCAACTGGAAAAAATTCATTTTTTTTTCAGAGAGAGATTTTAAAAACAAGGCTACTCTTCTGAATTGCACCATCTTATGAAGTGGTGTTTTTCTCAGGTTCAATACAACTCCTGAAATCAACTTCAAATTTCAATTACTGTCCTCCCTCATCCTTAGCATCAGAAGATGCGCAGAGATAGAAACTTTGGTTTCAAAATACAGAACTGCAATTAAAGCATCTATGGAGATCATCAAAGGAGGCTCTAATAACCCTAGCAGATTCTCTTTTTGCAAACAACGTGGACATAGGGGATTTAAGCTCTGTTCAAGCACCTTTCCAATTATAATTAAAATCGAACAAAAGCACTAGTCAATAGATTTGTTTTTCATCCTTGGGGATCTAAGAAGTCCACAACAGGAATTATGTTTTGGGAAAGGAGTCCAAAGAATTTATCTACAGAAAAAATTAATCATAACTATTATGATGATTTCATCTTGGGGGTAAAGAGAGCCTTTGAAATAAGCTGCTTATTCAACCCACCTGAGTCCAGACATCCTTTGTTCCATCCCCCTGGGATATTTTGATGTGATTTTTGCTACTTTCTTGTGTTTGTTACTTTGTGACTCAGTGCCAATGACCGGGGAGCTGAATTTGTTCCCTCTATTCTTTCTCACACTCTGGATTGATTCATACAAATCCAGGCAGCATGTGAAAGAGGTTTCATTAATTTTAGACAGGTCATGGATTGGAGAAACAGAGAGAGCGCTAATTGAAAATACCAGGTCGTGTGCTGTCTCCTTCTTAATTCTCCTGGCTGAAAGCTTGCGGGGTGTCTCTCTTTCAAAAGATCATGTGCGTCTGGTATGTGCTCTTTTTCAAATTGGCTTTGGATTACTGCATAGTTGAAACACCATACTGAAGCCTGTCTCAGGCCAAATTATTATAAGGTGTTTGATTGTATGAATGCGTGGATGTTTCATTTCTCTGCCACGGTCTTATGTAGGTGACACAGGTTGAAACTTCTGAGGGTAATATAGCTAACAGAATATTATGGTCTATTTCACAATCCCCTTGTAAAGTTTCATTAAAAAAAAGCGGTCTTGGACTCTCCCTTTTATAGCCTTATGTGCTATGTTGCTGAAATGTAAGATTTTATAGTGTGGTAATTATTGACCAAGTGGCTGTCCTATCTCCAGGGTTAGGTCTTAGTAAGCCATCCTAAAAGCATAAAAATGTGTATGGTGACTTTAACTTTATTTATTTCATTTTTTAAATTTGTAATGGTGCTTGGTGTGTGTGTGTGCCTGTGTGCATGTATATGTATTGGTGTGTATGTATGTCTATGCATTTATGTATATATTTGCATCTATATGTGTATGTATGTGTGTGCATGCATATGTGTGTGTATTTGTGTGTATACATGTGTATGCTTCTGTGAATCTGTCACCATGCATGTGTGAAGGTCAGAAGATGACTCTTTGGGTTTCAGAGGTTGAACTCAGGCCATCAGGATGCTGTGAAAGCTCTTTTACCTGCTAAGCTTTCTTGTCAGATCATGTATGGTAATGACTTAAAAGATGTATGTAAAAGGTTACAAGTGTGAATTAAAAAAAAACGTTTTATTTTTGTTTTTGTCAAAGGATGAATAAATCGTTATCAGTGGCTGACATTAACATTTCTCAGAAAGTGGAAATTTGATAAACTCTATGATGACACCAACTGTAAAATGTACAGTTACCATTAAATTAACCTGTTTTTCATCTTCTGAATGTAAAGAAGTGAACGTGCCGCATATTCAGGAAAACATGAATGAACCTTTGGAACTTAGGAACGAAGTTTCCTATAATGTGTCCTTGAACACTAGCCTGTGGGACTGAGTGATTTCAAGCTCAGAGACCTAACTGGAGACAGACAAGTCATCCAGGCCTACAAAAGCGCTGTCTCACTGACGACCACGACCCACACAGAGGGCTCTCCCACTCTTTGCCTGGGCTAATCCACAAGGTGGTCAGTCCCTTTCTTGCCTTCCCTCTAACTTCCCCTCCCCTCCGATTCTGCCCTACACAGACGGCCCTGCTTAAACACGTGGGGTACTCAACAGAACCAAAGCTAGTAAATACAGGATTTACAGAAAGGAAGGAGGAGGGCCTGGTAGGTTCAAAGAGAAATGTGAAGACAAAATACATAGTGTACATGTACAAAACTGTGAAAGAACAATATTTACAAAATACAACACAACACAAAATAAAACAACGAAAAACAAATAAAAACCCACCCCCCCAAGCCTTGCCTCTTTAATGTTGACACATGTGACTTTATTTTTAAAACAACAAACTCTCTAGAATGTTTTCATTATTGAAATAATACAAGCGTGACACACACACACATACACAATTTAAATTTTTGCAATATAAAATAAAACGAAATGGCCTTGATGAAAGGAGAAAACAGAGTTGGGTAGGGAGGAAAGGGGGGCAAATGTGAGAAGTAACTGTGATAAAAGCACTGCAGAATTGTTCAAAAATGAATAAAAATCCCTTTAATAAAGCAGGCAGAAGAATAAATCTATTAGAAAAGTCAAAAAAAATCAAAAGCAGTGAATATGAAAGCATTTTTTAATGCTCCACAAATCTTCAGAGAATTTTGATCATCTAAAGGCAGCAAGAGTTATTTATTTAACATATATAACACACATATATACACCACACACACATAAAATAACAATTTAGGCAGAGCCATTGTCCTTACTTAACTCTGTGCTGTGACTGAAGGGTCTTTGTTAAAGGTTGTAAAATGATTGTGCATTGCAGTCTTCACCCTGAAAACTTCAGTGTCAGCATTACTTCAGCTGTTTCTGATCTTGTCCTCTCTTTGTCTTTGAAATGTTAAGTAGCTATACATTCCAAACAAATTACACCATGCTGGATTTTGATTCATTACCTTTCAATGTAATTAGGCAAAGTTAAAATATGATTTCTTTCTACTAGTCATTGGATCTCCTGGCTTTGATATTATTCTAGGCACACACTAACTTTTTCTGTTTCTGAATATTCTTCATTTTTCTTTTTCTTCCTTGTATGTCTTTCCCTTCCTCTTTTCTCCTTTCTTTCTCTCCTTCCCTCTATCCTTTTCTCCCTCTTCCCCGCCCCTTTCTTGCTTTTCTTTCCCTCTTAGATAGGGATACATAGGGCCATATGGACCTCATACTTGGTATGTGGTGGAGGGAGACCCTGAAGTAATTTGTATGTAGTCTGTAAGTTCTTTGCAAGCAATCTGTGAGTTCTTGAGTGTTTGTGTGTGCACACACATGCATGTGCGCATACACGGGGTGTGTGTGTTGTGTGCAGACTTGGATGTTCAGGCACAGAGCAGAGGACAGCGCTGTGTGTCCTGCTCCTTCACAGCACACCTCATGCCATTACTGAACTGTATTTTTTCAGTGGCCAGCAAGCTCAGCAGTAAACTCATCTCTGTGACTGAGCTGGGGTCACAGGTGTGCAGTCATGCTCAGAACACACAGCTGTTCTGAGGATTTGAACTCTGGTTGTCATCCTACACACACACACACACACACACAAACACACAAAAACACACACGGAGACTCACACACCCTCACATCTACATACATGTACACTGATATATACACTCACACTCAAATTCACACACGCACTTACACACACTCACAACACCAACCAGATTAAAACAATATTCACTTTGAAATAGCGCCATGATATTTTCATGCAAGATTGTTTTACCCAGTCACCATTATACATGTATATTGTTTATATTTTTTGTCTAATATTGCATACTGCAAACATATCAACAATGATTCTTATGGTCGCAAGTTCAACTTGTCTGCGATTATGTCTTTAGTATAAATTTAAAAATTTATGTAATCACTTATTTACAAAATATACAGCATTCAATCTTTTATATGTACTCCCAGGGGCAACAGCCCAGCAGCTTCTTTATCATGTTAGTCACTGTCTTTATTAAGGATTTATGTTGCTATGATGGAACACCATGAATAAAACAACTTGGAGAGGAAAGGATTTATTTCAGCTTACACTTCTAGGTAACAGTCCATCACTGAGGGAAGTCAAGGTAGGAACTCTAACAGAGCAGGAACATGGAGGCAAGAACTGAGGAAGAGGCCAAGGAAGAGTGCTGCTTACCGGCTTGCTCTCCATGGCCTGCTCAGCCTTATAGAACCCAGGACCATGAGTCTAGGGATGGCACCGCCCACAATGGGCTACTTCTTCCTCCACTGATCATTAATTAAGGAAATTCCTTGCAGGCTTGCCTACAAACCTGATCTTATGAAGACATCTTCTCAGTTGAGGTCCTTTCCTCTCTGATGACTCTAGTTTTTGTCAAGTTAACATAAAACTAGACAGTAGAGTCACTTTATATTTTTTCAGTATATTGTCACTTCTATCGAGATCAGCATCAGTGATAACAAACCCTTCATATTTGTTTTGATATTTCCTTTTAGTCACTTTTCTTTAAGTAGATTTCTAAATAGATTTGTCTGGCTTACTGATTTATTTGATAGAATGATTTTAGAACTTATTCAGTTTTCTATTTTTGTATTTATGGTTGTGAGCCTAGCCTTTAATGGCTGAGCCATCTCTCCAGGCCTAATTTTCTAAAGTAACTAATTTATACCATTATTTCTATGTATTTACATCTTGCTTTTCTTGAGGTTGACTTAAGAGCTTCAGGTTTTAGATTTATGCATTAATTCTATTTTTCTATTTTCAAAATCTTTCATTTATCACATTTTTTGAAATTTATCTTTATTTTATATTTTGCTGTGGTTAAGCTCGTTTGTCGATGGTAATGTTGAGATGAAAACCTGAAAATCAATATTTAATAAATATTTAGTCATACAGCACTGTTAGTTAGATAGTTAGTTGGTTAATTAGTTAGTTAATTATTCACAGTATTGCTGGGAGGGAGGTCTCCAGAGCATAACCTCGGGAGATAGACTTTACTTTCCCTCCTTCCTGCTGCTTCCTGACTACTGTGAGGTGAGAAGCTGAGCTGCATCATTCTCTTCTGTTGTGGTGGTGCTAGGTCCCCCCTGGGCTAGAAACAATGGATCCAGCCATTATGGGCTGAGATGTCTGAATGTGTAAGTCAGACTAAGTCCCACCTTCTTTAAATTGGTTCTCTAGTTCATTTGTCATAGCAACTAAATATATGTAATTAAACATATAATACTGCATACTGATTATTATTAAATTATAAATTTTATGTATTTATATATGTATGTATTGCAGCAAAGCTGCCATAACAAATCCATTGTATAACTGATAGTCACTTAGTATCCAGAATCCATGAGGACCTACAACTTCAATCAAAAGAAAACTTAAAATGGACAAAAAGTCTGAGTGGGCATTTCTTCACACGGGTTAACTGGTACACGGCAAAGGGTTCAGCATCATTCTTCATTAGGAAAGCACTCATCCAAACACAGCAAGATAACGCTCACAGCTGTTGTGATAGCTGTTGTCAGATATGCAGAGAGTATAACAAGTGTTGGCAAGGATGTGACCACATTTGACCCTTTCACACAAATGATGGACGCATAAATGATACAGCAGTTGGCACAGAAAACAGTGTATTTACCCCTTGAATTAAATAGAGAGCCACATTTGATCTCACAGCCTCCCTTGTGAGTCTTTATCCCAAAAAATTGATGAGAAGACCGTGTCATTGCAGGACTGATAAGATGATCACCATGATTCACAGTAGGAAACAGATGGGAATACCCAAATGCCTGTCATTAGATGAACGGAAAAAGAAATAGCGTATGTATACATAAGGAAGTATTCATACTTAGTATAGAAAAAAGTGTCATCGTTTACTACAACGTGAATGAACTTTGAGGAAATTATGCCAAGTGAAATAATCCAGAAATAGAAGGGAAAATACTTTTCTTCTCCATTTATCGAAAATATCTGAGGTGATTAAATCCATAGAAGCCAAATGTGGCAGGCTGGTTGCCATGGTGAATTTTATGTATTGGGTTGTAGTGTCTTCATTATGCAAGAGAAAAAGTTCTAAAGGTCTTCTGTACAGAAAAAAAAAATCAGGTACAGGACTGCAGAGACACCTCAGTGCGTAAAGAGCTTGCCATCCCTGTGTAAGGACCTAAGTTCAAATCCCCAGGAAAGTGTAGGCACAGCAGCACCTAGCCGCAGGCCGTGTGCTCTCACTGGGAGCTGAGCAGTGGAGACAGGACAGACTCCCCGGGTATAAACAGTGAGGAGCAAGAGCCTGTCTCAAGCAAAGTGAAAGGCGAGGACTTGCACCTGATATAGCCCTCTGACCTCCTCTCTTGTGTTGAGACATGGGTACATTTACACACACACACACACACACACACACACACACACACAGATACAGGGTCTGGGAAGATGGCTCCATTGATAACGTGCTTACCACGCAAGCCTTGAGTTTGTATCGCCAGCATCCGCATCACACTGCGTGGTGGGCACAGGAGGACCTTGGGGCTAGATGTCTGGTTAGCCAGTCTAGCTGAGTTTGTGAGAATCACACGGCAGCTCATCACTATGAGTAATTCCAGTTCCAAGGGACCCAGTGCCTTCTTGTGAACTTTATAGTCACCAGGCACAAATGTGGGTCACATACACAATGCTGTACAAAGCCCCTACACATGAAACAACAGAAATAATTTTTAAAATATAAAAATATAAAACATATGGTGCAGAGTGTGAGGAAGATACATAGACCTCTGACCTTCACACAGGTGTATACACATATGCACATGGAGACAGACACAGACGCACATACATACATATAAATATACATGTGTGCACAACCACATATACTCACACATATAAATGTGCACAGACACACACATACAGACATACACGAGGTAATTAGTATTGAGCTATATGTACTTCTGAAAGTTTAACAAGGAGGATGCAACTTTTTTTTATAACCAAAATAAAGATTTCTGTCTTTGAATATTACGGATTAAATAAAAGTTCAGGATTTTTAGAATGTTTGGGAAGGTTCTATGGGTGTTCAAAAATATTTTATACTGTTCTTTCAAACTAACTGATAAACCTTATTACTTAAAAATCATATGCATTATATATTACTTTAGACATCCGTGTCATAGTTCTGTGTGTATGTGTGTGGGCCTGAGGACTGGCCTGTGCACTCTGCATGCAAGTGTCAGAAGAGGGAGTCAGGTTCCCAGGGGCTAACAGGTGGTTGGTCATGTGCTACCTTATGGGTTCTGGGACCCAAAACCAAGTGCTCTTAGCTGCTGAGCCATATTTCCACACCATGTGCCGTAGTTTCAGCAAATGAGTCCTTCTGTAGATTGACACCAACTGAGGAAACTACAACTACGGATCTCTCAATTTCTCCTTCAAACCCAAAACAACTTCCCATTGCGTTTCTGTGTCTCTATACATCTGTCTGACTTAATCTTTTGTTTTGACCTTAGTGTCTTTTTTATGTTTCTGGCATCTGCCTAATACATCTTCAGTCATTCTCATTTTTTTCAGCTTTCTCTTCGTCAGTAGCATATAACCTGCTTTTATTTATTGTCAAATGTAATGCCTTATTATTTTCAACTTTAACTTATTTTGTGCTTCCTAGTTCCTTCTTTTATGTCTTTCATCTTTCCATTATTTCTAATTTCTTTAATGATGTGACCTCTACATGTCCTGTTCTAAATTCTACTTGCTTTTAATTTATCAACAAAATACATAAAATTTCCACTCATCATTTGTTAAAATCAAGCACCAAGTAGAAATTCCACTACAGCTTATGCAGGTATGGCTGCTTTCCTTTGTCTCTGGACCAATGTTATCTTTAAGAGTGGAATAGTTATTGTATATGTTTGTGTATATTCATCCATGTAATTACTCTAAATTTATTTGAAGAAGTTGAATTAACTGTGTATGTAAATGTATGCAAATGTGTTCATGTTTGAGCAGCGGGTAGAGAAGGGCATTGGGGTGTCTTTCTATAAGTCACAGTGTACCTATTTCCTTGAGACAGGGTTGTCTCTCATTGGGTCCCACTGTATCATCTGGACTGGCTGTCCTGGGCTACTGGGCTCCACCTGTCTCTGCCTCCTCAGCTTTCGGGTTTCAGGTACGTACTGCCATGCCCATCTTCTCCATGGATGCTAGGGATCTGGACTCAAGTACTCATGCTTGCGAAGCCAGCACTCCTACCCATTTGAACCATCTCTTCAGCCTTGCACTCATTGATTTAAATGCTGCAGAATTCCCATTCTTGCTCCCTGCATTTTGATGCTCGCTTAGTAATTCTTTCTAGATACAGTTGGGTGTGGTGTATATCATTGCCAACTCCTGGTTCCTCCTGCTCAGGTGTTAGGAAACATTGGAAGCTAGCCTGCTAGTCTCCTGAATTAGACTCCTTGGTACTCATACTGTTTTTGTAATTCATTATTATTTATTATAATTTATTCAATTTGTATCCTGGCTGTGTCCCCTCCCTCGTCTCCTTCCAATCCCACCCTTCAACCCTCTTCTCCCCCTATGCCCCTCCCATGGTCTACTAATACAGGAGGTCCTCCTCCCCTATTATCTGATCCTAGCCTATCAGGTCTCATCAGGACTGGTTGTGTTGTCTTCCTCTGTGACCTGGCCAGGCTGCACCACCCAGGGGGAGGTGATCAGAGAGCCTGCCACCGAGTTCATGCCAGAGAAAGCCCCTGCTCCCCTTTTTAGGGACCCCACTCGGAGACTGAGTCTATGGGCTACATCTGAGCTGGGGTTTTATGTTCTCTCTATGCATTGTCCTTGGTTGTGGTATCAGTCTGCACAGGGCCCCTAGGCTCAGTATTTTTGGCTCTGTTCATCTCCTTTTGGAGCTCCTGTCCCCTCCAGGTCTTTCTAGCTCCTCCTTCTTTCATAAGATTCCCTGCACTCTGCCCAAAGTTTGGCTATGAGTCTCAGCCTCTTCTTCAATACCTTCATCAGTAGAGTTTTTCAGAGGTTGTCTGTGTTAGGCTCCTGTCCTGTTCCCTGTCTTCTCCTGCTTCCAATGTCTATCACGTTTGTCCTTCTCAAAATCCAACTATACACCGCTCCTACGCATATATCCAAAGTATGTCAACTATACAACAAGGACATTTGCTCAACCATGTTCATAGCAGCTCTATTCATAATAGCCAGAAGCTCGAAACAACCTACATGTCCCTCAACAGAGGAATGGATACAGAAATTGTGGTACATTTACACAATGGAATACTACTCAGCTATTAAAAACAAGGCAATCATGAGATTTGCAGGCAAATGAATGGAACTGGAGAAAATCATCCTGAGTGAGATAACCCAGAAGCAGGAAAGCATACAGGATATATAATCACTCATAAGTGAGTATGCTAGCCGTATAATATAGGATAAACATACTAAAATCTATATTCCTAAAGAAGCTAAACAAGGAAGACCCTACGGAAGATGCTCAAGACTCATGCTGTTTTGTCTCTCCGTTATCTCTTGTAGCTCAACCATGCCCCTCTGTTGGTCAGCCACACCTGAAAATGCTGAAGTCTGGCTTTACACAAGAATATGTTTTGATCTGTAAAAAACAATTCTTTGGACACATTCTTGATTTGTATATTTGACGATATTGGTGACTGCTTTGTTAACAGTTCTTCTGCATTATCTAACAGGGTCAGAACAGAAGACAATGTTATCCTTCTCTTAAAGATAAATACAGTGAAGTTTAAGGTGTTAATTAACTCCTCTCCCCCAACTGGTAAATAGAAGTTCCCAGGTACGAATGCCCCTGTCAGCACTCAGAGAATCCTTCAACCATCTCCTGACAGGCTCTAAGTCCCTGACATTTTCTCTGTCTACCCTATGAGCTAGGCTAGAGTGCAGCAGTTCATCCTGCATCAGACATTTTCATATTCACAACTAACCATGCTCATCTTCTAGGATTCTAGGTGCATGGAATGAGTTGGCTCACTGCCTCAACTATTTGATTTTTATACTGCTATCAACTATTTTTCTTTTTAAAAGATGCATTTATTTTACATGTATGTGTGTTTAAATGCCTGCATATATGTATGCTCACAGGGTGACTGCCCTAGAAGGCCAGAGGAGGGTGTCAGATTCCCTGGAAGAGGAGTTACAGGCAGTTGTAAGTAGCTTAATAGGTACTGGGAGATAAGTCTAGGTCCTTCGCTGGAGCAGCAAGTACTCATAACTGCTGAGCCATGTCTCCAGCTTCTCAACTTTGTTTCTTTTATTACCTAACTTTTAAGGATTTTGAGTTGTATTTCAGAAAGTCATTTAAATCCTTTAAAATTTATTCACTTTTTTCCTATTTAAAAGCATTTTATTGTGTGCTGGGGCAAGAGAATGTTCTGCCACAGCGTATGTGTAAGGGAAAAGCACTGCATTACCACCCCTATGGCTGGTTTGTGCACCTTCCTTCCTTAGGACACTTTGATTACTCTTTGTAACTATGCTGCTTTCAGCTATGTTCCCCGTGAGCAGAATCAGGACCGATTTGGATGATGGTTGTCAGAACATGTGGGCATTTCTCCTGACTCACTTATGTACAGAAACTGGACAGGCTCCTGCAATGTCTGATAAATAGCATTAGTCCAGGCTCTGCAGTGCAGGCAGGCACAGCTTAAAGACAGGCTTGGACCAACTGTCTCAAGACACTCCCCCAAGAAGCTGGTCAGCTAAGTGCAGAGCACCTTAAGGACTGGCGACTAGAGAAGGCATACCTGACGTTCAGAAACCTGAAATGAGAAGAGAGGTCTGCTGGGGATGAATGAGTCTCTCAGTAAAGATCTGAAGAAGCAAATGCCGAAAGCAGGTTGGAGTGGAGTTATTTTCAATTAGACTTAGCATTACCCAAGATTCAAATAAACTTGAAATAGCTAATATTGCCTACAAGTTTACTGATGTTCTGAGAGTTTTCATTTCCTGATACTGTGCGAATCAGAGAATCAACACATCTGCTAAGCTCCCCTGACAGGAGCCTGTGTGTCTGCAACACCTCCCGCTAATCTGACCAGAGGCCTTCATCTTATTTCCTGTGTGACACATGTTGTATTTATGACATCCACGAATGGAGAGAGATGACTCTCAGATTTTATGCAAATGGATATTAGTGCAATCCAAGAAGACAGCCTCAAGGAAAGTGAGTATCCTAAGGTTATGAGATACAGAGAGAGGACCCTGGAGGTATATTTCGTGCATTTGCACACATTCACCTGTCTTTCCTCAGGGACAAGATTACTTCCAAAACAGAGAAAGCTGGAACCACTAGAGGAGACAGAATGACAGCAAACTAGAGTGCTGGCTCTCAACCTTCCCAACACTGTGACCGGTTAATACAGTTCCTCATGTCGTGATGACCGTCAACCACAAAGTTACTTCTGTTGCTGCCTCACAACTGTAATTTTGCTGCTGTCATGAATGGGAATGTAAATCTTTCTGTTTTTCCGATGGTTTTAGATGGCCCCTGTGAAAGGATCCCTTGACTCCCAAAGGGGTCACAAACACTGGTTGAGAACTGATGAGTGGGTGGTGTGCTTGTCTGCCGAATAATGCTTAACTGAGAGATGTCAGAAATTTCTTTAAAAAATTTTATTTGTTTGTTTGTTTATGTGTCTCTGTGTGCATGTCATGTGTGTACAGGCGCCTGCAGAGGCCAGAAGAGGCTGGAGTTATAAGCCCTTGTGGGCTACTGGACATAGATACTGAGAACCAAACTCAGGTCCTCTGGAAAAGCTGGAAGTACTCTAACCACTAAACCATCTCTTCAGCCCCCACCATCAGCTATTTCTAATTTGCTGGGGTGCCAGATTCAGCAGTTAGGTCATAGTTATAATTTTATGACTATTATTGCAGTGAGCTGACAAAGGGATTAGTAATATTTACAGTTATTGAAAAATTTCACATATATATGTAAATATGAACCTAAAATTTATGCTCCCACAGCTGGTAAAATATGGGTATTTGGCAAATGATGGGAATAGATTTAGAACATTTTGTTTATGTTGCTGTTACATGTGTGGAACAGGGTCTCACGTAGACCAGGCTGGCCTCAAGAATCAATGATTTTCTTAAACACTTGATCCTCCTATGCCTATCTTCCAAGTGCTGAGATTAGAGGTCTGTGGCACCACGCCTAGCTAAGAATGCATCTTTTCTAAAGGCTGGCAGATCTGAAAGAGAAGGAACTAGAAGTTATTTAAGCAGCCTCAGCTCTTTTTTTTTTTTTTTTTTCAGATTTAGTAATCATTGTGTCTCTTGAACTTTTAGGAAAAAAAAGTAGTGAAGGGTAAAGAGATAATGTTTCTCATTTTCCTTTTCAATCAAGGGGAAAAACATTGGAATTTATGTCCATTTATGTATATAAAGAGGAGTAGAAAACAACAATTGACTCTGGTGGTTACATATTCATATTAATGCTCATAACAACATTGCAAAGTCAGTACTTTTGAAAATGCCCATTTAATAGATAATAAAACTGAGGCACAGACACTTCAAATAAACCAGTAAGGTCACAGAGCTATTAAATGATGAGATCAAGATTTACCAGGTTTCTAGACTGGGGATCTTACATCTTTTGCTATTTTTACTTCCTGCTGCTTTAGGACTGGAGTTAGGATACCTGGGTTTTATATGCTGGCAAGCATCTCCAGGTGGGGGTGTGCTGAGGGAACATTTCTCTGCATCTAGAAGGGGTCTTGGGCTCTACAGTGGTAACTCTAGAAAACAGCAATCCATGTGGTTGCTGAAACTTTTAAATAAAATATACGTTACAGAAATTATTAGGTCAGAAGGAAGGTGTGAAGCAGAGCATTGCAGAAGGTGAAACGCCTTGAATTATGAGGAAAATTAAGAGTTGGTTGATGTGTATGTGTGTACATGTATATTTCAAATTTTTTCTAGAAAAATTTTCTCTGGGATCTGTAACACATAATCAAAGAACTATCACTTGTTATAATTTTGTCAGTTTGGTTTCTTCATGTAGTAGCCAAGTTTGTCCTGTAATTGCCTGCTTGGTAGCAGACTTCGAGTTTGGGTTGTGGACTCAGAGGTCATGATAGGCTTCACCCATGATTGCTCCTGTTTAAGAACAGCTGTAGGGTACCACAGCAGCATGATTTGGAGAAAAGTGTCAGTCCAGGGCTTCGGAGTGCAGCCTCTGCCTTTCTGAGATGGACAGCCTCCCCTGGCACATGCCCTCAATTGAGGGTCCTCATTGCTCTTCTGACTTGCTAGGCAGATGCCACTGTAATTCTAGCTCCTGTTGTTGGGAACAGCGGCATCACCTTTGAACGTTGTCCAGGATTTGTTGAATAATCTCGACAGTAAGACTAGGACTGGATTCCTGGTCTAGAAGATAATCTTGGCTAGATTCTTCTTTTAGGTCTGGAGAAAGACTCCTTCCTTTAGCACTGCCAAAGAATTTGCAAGATAGAATCCCCAGGTATTCTTGAGACTATGAGGAAAAAAAAAGAGCCATTACAACTCATCAGTAGAAAAGAAAAATCTAGTGAAACCCCAACCAATTCACATTATTTTTATTTTAACCTGTTTTAGTTATATAAGTGTTAGTTTAGTAAAATGATCAATGATTACCTGTAAGTGAACAAAAGAAAGAAAAGGAAACCCATCCCCCAAGAAGACCAAGTCTGTAATCTTAAATTTATTTAAGTAAAAAATTGGATGATTAAAATTCTAGAGGTAGGCTACAGCCTTTGGTACCGTGCCTCAAATGACACTTTAGTAGTGCTTCTCTCCCTTCTCCCATTCCCGCTCTCCTTTATCTTGAGCCTACGACCCCATGCATGGTAGGAAGGTGCTTTTCCTCTGTTATACAGCCCCAGTCCTATGTTACATTCTTTCCAAATTATCTCCCTCACTGCCTTCGCTGGGCACGCCCCCATTCTTGAACCTATCACTGGATAACTGTGTTGTTATGCAGACAAAGCTGCCCATGCTTGTAGCTGAAGTCTGTGCCCTATCCAAAGCATCATGAGTGAGACCAGAAAACAGGGTGCTTCTTCAGAAGGAATGTGAACTACCCTTATCAGAACAGTAGCGAATAGATGTTGAATGGCAACAACAATTAAGAAACATGTGCATCAAAAAAATGTACATCAAACAAACATCTCAACAACGTGATTTAGTCCTTTGTTAACACCATGGGAAGTCCAGAGTTGAGCTCATGGGGTGTTGTTCTGTCTCTTTTACTTAGCTCCACTTCTTTTTGGAGTTGTTGCAGTAGGCAGGTGGGCAACTTATCTTCGTTATGAAGCTAGGAATATTCAGCAATGTCACCATTCTCAGTGGACCTAAGGGTGCCTCTCCAGTTAGCTTTAGACTCTTTCAAGAAAATTCTCTGGTCCTACTGGCCCAGGGTCATATTACCATCCCTGCATTAATGAGGAGGCCCTGAGATGATGGCTGCTGCAGCCCAGTTTGTCGGATGGCTGGTGTCCATCCGACAAATGACTGGACTTAGTAGCCTTCTGTGAGCTCCGGATGCTGTGGTTTCTGGAAAAGACTGATACATCCCAGAGAAAGTGGGCTGAGCAAGCAGAACCGCAACTCGTGTCATGTGGTCTATTGCATCCGAGGGGAGTTGATGCTATACCCACAAGAATGTTCTTGAACTCTGGAAATGAACCACCTGTGCCTGCCCTAGATCTTTTATAGGGACAGAGAGAAAAGTTGTATGTTTTCCGCTTTCAGAAAGCAGGCAGGATTCATGCATCGTCACTGAAAATTTATGCAACTATATTTGGGTGCATGGAAGAGGAAACGTAAGATTCCGGGCCACATGGCTCGTGTTCCTTTAACTGCTACAGCCACCAGATCAGAGAAAACAAGGCTGCTGAAATGAGCGAGATGGGTTCCACCAGCTGGATTTTTGTTACAGCTATTCCTTAATATCGTTTTCTATGTTAAGGATCAGACCAATGGTAACGATGTCTCCTTTGGGCTCAGAGTATGTTTGGCAGTTTTCTTATTTTGGCATATTTCTTTTATGTTTGAACACTTTAAATATCATCTTTCAGAGATGGGGGCTCAACTTGGGGCCTCTTCTAAATGTATGTAACTTCATTAGTCCCGGAAGTGTGTCAGGCCCTTTGGTGGCATAGATTAGATATGATCCACTGTATCAGGTACCACACATTCCTTTGCACGTACGTCATCCAAGCTTCGTTCATCATGTTCGTCCCTGGGAATGAGCCCACTGAAGACGATTAGCTCACCCCAAGGGCTTAAATGCAGCAGAATAATGATAACTTATTTAAATCTCACACAGTTTGAGGATCATTAGGGCCCTTGTCCTATGAATAAAGGCGATTAAAATTCAGCAGAATTTTGTGTACCCTTAATGCGCCTTCAGTTTTCTCCACAACATCTTCTTTAACATACCATTTCACTGTGTGCTGTGACTGCGTCTCATAATGGCCCACACTTGGTAATACGCACGATGATGCAGAATAAGTCTAAATGTCTTTACATTATTCTTAATATAATAATGGTTCCTAGGGCTATGTGCAGCTGTGAGTGCATATTAACAGGGGTAGCCCACTGTGAATTATGATTCTATAATACAGAATTTTCAAGAAAAAATACTGTGTATGTAAAATAGCTGCCTCTTAAATGCTTAAAACTTGGGCTGTTTAAAATTGCTTCTAGTAATATTTTTAAAAGAAAATATTCCAGAGGTAAGAAGTGAATGGAATGGGTTTCTGAATGATCTCTGTAAAGTCTCTTTTCCAAGATAATAAATCACAAAACTGTAAGAGCAATGGAAAATTATCTTTTTATGCATGTATAATATGAAATCAATTCAAATGAATCCCAGTAACTAATGTTCTTGATGTTTTTGCCAACTTAATGGAGCTCATGATTATCTTTTATGCCTGTTGATCGAATGATACTGTATCTTATTTCTTTGTTAATTTGAACTAAATGTCTATAAATGTAGACAGTGTTGAGAAATAATCTTTAATGACCATTTTACCATATTTTGGCGATCTTCCCTCCTCTATACATGTCTTTCTAAAATATTTCTGAAATTTCCATCATCCTATGAATTAGTCTGAACATGTTAATGTCACACATGGGTTTCACTGTGAACTGTCTTCCACAGTGTCTAGAATCACCTCTCTTCACCTCCCGGGACCACCATTGCACAGCCGTGTTTTGCAATCGTGCATCCACTCTTTCCTGTCCCAGTGCTTTTGTAATCTGCAGTGCCCACTTTCCTCTCTGGACAGGTCAGTTTCACAGTTTCAGCGGTCAATGCCTCTTCTGTATAATATCCTGACCATATTCTTTTTGTTTACTAAAATGATTTTTTGTTTGTTTGTGCACATACACATGTGTGTAGTGTGTGTTTGTGTATGGGTCTCTTCCTTTTCATTCTCCACCTTGTTTTTTGAGACAGAGTCTCTCACTGAACCCGGAGCGCAGTGATTAGTTAGATGGGCTGTTGGTGCTCCTCCTGTCTTGGCCACCCAGTGCTTAGGTTGCAAACATGTGTCATTACACTTAAATTTTTTTTTCCATGGATGCTGGATATCTGAATTTAGGCTCTTCTGCTCACACAGGATGCCCTTTACTCACTGAGCCTTGTCCCTAGCCTTGAAGTGAATTTTATTTTCTCTTAATTGTTAATATTTACTAATCTATGATCATGAAGACAAGAATGATACTCTAATCTCATTGTTCTCCCAGGACCAAGCGTAGTGTTAACCATAAAAGAACTGACTAAAGTTTGTATGTTACATAAGTGGTTTGATGATTTCAAATAAGTAACGCATAAATTGAAGAATTATTTTACATGTGAGCTGGGATGGCATTTTGTTCACTTTAGGACCATTCTTTTGTATATTTTCAATGCTCTGAAATGAGTCAGGATCAACTATGTGTCATAATGAACAGCCACAACATTTCTGTAGCTTGGCAACCATTTAGCCTATCTCCTGGTCCAGTCTAATAAGGCTCAAAGGAAGGATTGTGCTGACTGGTTTTGATGGTTTTATACATTCTAGAATCACGTGGGAAAGTAGCCTCAATAGGGGATTTTTTTTGGATTAGGTTGGTCTGGGGACATGTCTGTGGAGGACATTTTTGAGATTGTGTTAATTGAGGTGGGAAGAACAGTCCATGATGGACAGTGCCATTCCTTAGGCAGGGGATCCTTGATTGTGTAAGAGCGAAGAAGGTGAGCAGAACACTAGCGTACCTGTATTAATGTATTGTTCTCTACTCTCGACTGTGGATATAAGGTGAGCAGATGCTTCAAGTCACCTGAAACTTGATTTCCTCTCAGTGATGGATTTAAACCTGGAATTTTGAGCCAAATAAACTATTTCTCCCTTAACTTGCTTTTTGTCAATTTATCATATAATTTATCACAACATGAAACAAAAGAAAAAGAGTAAATGAAATGATCTTGTTGCATGTAGTCCTTTAGGGAATTACACTTGTGCCATCTGATGTAACCTTATTACCAGGGCATGCACACTGGTCATTATGTTTTCTGAATGTCAGGAAAAGTGAGAACACGGAGGACCCTACAGGAGATGGAGGGCCTGGTTCTTAGAACAGCACACATAACATGAGTCCATATCCTACTGTTCATGTGGTCTAACTGATGACAAGAAAAACATGAGTTACAGTGTTGACATGTTCCAGTTGGAGGGGAAATTGGTGAGCACAAAGAATAGTCGGCATTTGTTTAATGTTTTACAAAAGATAAGAGGGCACATACAAATGAGTACACAACTCCTGCTATAAATTACAGACAATTCAGTATCTGTGTTTATTCAGTCAGGAAATATTTATTTATTGAATATCTATGGCAAGCCCTTCCATGTGCTAAATCATCTGAGGCATAAAACAATGACATTTGGACCCTGTTTTTGAGAAGTCTATTATCTACGAAGAAAGAAAAAAACAAGCATGCAAATGAGTGTAAGGTAGATGTGAAAAGACAGGGGGTTGATCACATCTGGGTTACAAGGGAGAGTGTAGAAGTAAGATGTGTAGACCTGGACCACAGCAAGGGCGGCTTTGGATGTGTCTAAGCAGAAAGGATGATGGTAGGAGGGGCAGACTCAACCTTGGGCTGTAGAAGAGACTCCTTTCGAGGGCGCCAGAGATTTTTTTTAAAGAACAGCGAACAAAATGAGAGGAATAAGAGAGGGCTGGGAGGACCCAGAGATGTTTTGTTAAATAGTGCTCAGTAAGGAGAAAGCAAAATGGAAATTCTCAGAGAGGAAAGCTTCCACCTTGCCTTCTGGGGGTTATTCTAGTGGCAGTGTTGAGTGTGTATTTCTCTAGTGCAATAAATCTTCCAAGCTAAATGAGAAGTGGTAGGTTATGCACCAATGGTTGGCTTGCAAAGTACTCAAAGACCTTTGCATTTGAAGAAAACATTACACACACACACACACACACACACACACACACACACACACACAAGCAAGCGTACACCCTATTCACTACAAAAAGGGTCTTTTGGCTTGTTCCTCATAAGCCTGTCACTGCACTGCCTATGGCACCATAGCAGAAAACTTTGACTTCTCTGTCATATCTTTGTCTCTGTCTCTGAGTCCATGCTCACCTATGGTGACCATTTTCAGAGGAGCTAGGACTGTGATTGTGATCATTGTGCTGACATGTTTCTGCTCTCTTTTTCAGTAATAAAGATTTAGCCCATTTTAAATTATGTGTATGAGTGCATGTGTGTGAGTGTGTGTGAGAGTGAGTGTGTGTATGTGTGTGTCTATGTGGGCATGTGCATGTGAGTGACATCCTTGCAAAGGACAGAGAAGGTGTCAGATATTCTGGAGTTGGAATTGTAGGCTGACTGATGTAGTTGCTGGAACCTGATATAGGTCCTCTGCAAGAGCAGTAAGCACTCTTATAAACTGAGAAGTCTCCCAACCTCTGCCTGGCCTCTTCATGAAACCCTAAACCAACCAACCACTAACCAACCAATCAATCAGCCAACCAACCAACCAACCAACCAACCAACCAACCAACCAACTAATCAAAAGCATAATTTGGTAGACAATCAGAGGAATATATGGTCATATGTATTTCAGACATATATTTAGATTTGTGTGTGTGTATTTAGATAGGATTTCTCTGGGTAGCCCTGGCTGTCCTAGACTTGCTTTGTAGACCAGGCTGGCCTCAAACTCACAGAGATCTACCTGTATATACCTCTCCAAGAGCTGAGGTTACAGGTATGTGTCAGCATGCCTGGCTATAGATCTAAAAAATGTTTTAGGCAACTATGATTTTCTCTGTTGTCTAAATACAAAGGGAACAGTGTTCTGAAAGCATTCTGGGAGCCCAGGAAGCATCCCCTGAAACTGCAACTCAAGAACACCTTTGTCAATGGATGAAGAGAATGTGGGGTACATATATGATGGATGCCTACTCAGCCTGAACCAAACCAAATCCAAACAAAAAACCCACACAAAATAAACAAACAAACAGAAGCAAATCTTATCATTTTTGATAACCTGTATGGACCTAGAGGACATTATGTTGCATAAAGTAACCCTCCCACCAAACAAAACAAAACAAACAAAAAAACAAACCCTAATACTTCATGGAGTCATTTGCATATGGAATAACAAAAATAAAATAAAATAAAAGGATAAAAAACACTAATGAAAACAGAGAGCAGCCAGGTGCAGTGATTTACACATCTAATTCCAGCAGAGGCAGAGGCATGTGGGTTTCTGTGAGTTTGAGGCCAGCCTGGTCTATAAGTGAGTTCAAGAGGTGAAAGGCTACATGGAGAAACTGGAGAAACCCTGTCTTAAAAAAAAAAAGAAAGCAGAGAGCAAATAGAGTCTGAGAAATGCAGGAATGAGAAATGGTGGGAGAGCCTGACGTTTCTTTCAGGCAAGAGATCTATTGCCCTTCAAGGTGATGGGCTGAGATCAATACATTGTATAATTGAAAATTGCTTAAATTGTAAATTTTAGTGTTGCCACCATGGACATAAATATATGAGGTAATGCTTATGTTAAACGGTTGATTTATTCTTTCTGCAATCCATCCATCCAAACATCATTTTATATACCACAGGCATACTGTACATATGTACAATTTTGACTTGGTCATCATAGATAAAAGACCCTTATTTCCACAGATCTTTCTTGTGTTGACTTTGGCCAGATCACATCTTTCCCCCAAACTTTTTCAGGGTGTTGGTTTTTCCGTAGCTTATTGTTCCTCATCTTAGCACATACTCACTGTCTAGGTCTCTTAAGCTTGTATGGGCCTTAGTAACTTTTACAGGGTTATTCCTATTTAAATCAGTCAGTCTGGTTTGCATTAGTTTTTCTAAGGAAGAAGTGTTTTCTTACTATAGACACATGTTGAAAGTGGTCCAGTTTCGATCTTCCCACACAGGAATGTAAGCGGTGACTCAGCTCTTCTTGGTTGTCAGCAGCCAGAAGGGAAGCTCATAATAACGAGAGAGAGAAAAAGAAAACGTAGTTTCCCCTAACTTGTGTCACCCTAAAGCTCTATACCTCTCTGTGGCCAACATAAGAATGAATAGGAGTGGCACCATCTTACCTCCTGTTACAGAAATTAACTTTAAGGGAAAAGCATCTTTAGATACATCTTATACTGATTTGCTGAGACTTACCAAAGCTCTGATGTTAGTAGAGTGTGGCCCACATAGGTCACATTTTGTTGCACGTATTGCAATGGCAATAGGCTTATCAAAAAAGTGATGCAGATAGACTGTGGTCTGCTATGAACCAAGAGCCACATTTACACAAAAGACAGTCTTCTATGCAAACCTATGAGGCAGGTGTTACACTTGTTAACCGCAAATCTCGTGGTAAATCTGGTTGAGTTGGTCCTCATTGGCCCATCCACTGAGGTGACAAAATAGCTCAATTCCTTGCTCTTCTTATCCCATGCAATTTGGCTACCTATTCCTATCACTTAACTTCCTAATGCTTTGCCTAGAGTACCTTCAGTACTTCTTTTGCAGGACACTGTGACTTGCAGACTTCATGACTGGGAAGACAAAGCCATTGGGTTAAAGTATAGTTAGAACGAACCTGAAAGATTGATTATCTAAGTTTTGGGGAGCTAGGTATGATGGGTTGAGGGAGAATACAACATTATAAATAGCTCTAGCTTCATTCAAAACCTTCCCAATCACCGGTGTGCTCCTTTAAGAGCAGCCGTTCTCTCTTCAAGCTCTAATCCTTTTCATTGTGGTAACTATTTTTTTTTCCAGTCTCCACCAGAATTATCTGCAGTAAAGAACCAATTTCCTTTTAGAGAAACATGGCTGATGGCTGTAGAATGGGCCTGGAAGGATTGATTGTCTTGGTCAATTTCCAAACCAAGACAGTTTGCTCACCAGTGAATGAGTGAATAGTTTTACATGCAGTGAACTGACATTTAAAAATTCTCATCTTCTATCAGACCCCATACCTCATCTCCATTAGTTGGTAGGTCATTTCTGTCTCTCTCATTTTTTCCTCTCTACCTCCTCCATTTTCTTTCAGTTGCCATCAGCAACAATGAGTGAGTTCCTCTGGCCCATGTCTCTCTGTGCTGGTCCATGTCTTCTAAGAGCCGTCTACCTGAATCCCTGCTATCAGCCTATTCTGAGAGCCTCCATGGAGGGAATGTAGTGTATCCTGATTTATTCATATCTAATCAGCGAGAGTTAATGAATTCCTAGGGGCAGGAGATCAATCATGTTCTATTTATATTTAATTAATTTCGTGTTGCCTCACTTGTCTTTTATAACTACTTTAAGGCATTTGAGAGAAAGCATATTTGTGATGCATTCTTATCTTACAATAACTTCTGATGTTTTTCATGGATTTTACAACAACAAATTCATAAAAAGCTTTGTTTCCTCAGTACTTTTAGGACATGTATAGTAATGATATTTTCATCAGCAAAAGCAGCTTCATCACAAATTTCTTTATTTCTTCTAAGACAGAATTGATCCTATCCTCATTTTTTCAGACCTAAATTAAACACAGTCATTGCAAGCATTTATTCATATGTTTCACTTCCTTCATCTTTCTGCACACCAGAGTGTCACTGCTACATAGATTTGATACACTGATTTGTTGTGTGGTTTGAAAGAGGGGAAGAGAGAATGGTTTAAGAATGATAGAGGATAAGGTAAGTTAGAAAGTGTCTGGTTACACACAGAGATATGTTGGGAGAATGATGATAACATTACATGTAGAATAAAATGAAAGTGTGAGATACTCTGTCCATCCAGGTGTTGATGGGATGGTAAAGGGAGAAGACTGCTGCCAGAATTAGAGCATAGGAGGTCTCATATCTTTGCAAACTTTTTGTGAAATGGGCTGAAGTTCTTCATGGAAGACTCTCAGTCTCTCTTGGGTTACTATTTCACTTTATAATTAATGTTCATTTACAAACTAGTGACCATATTTGGCGAGGATAACAAAATTTCTCCATAAAGCATCATATGATGTTTATTTTCAGGTTAATGGTCATGCTGACCCTGTAGAAACTCTCAACTCTGGCTTTATGAAAATAGCCATAGACTTTATGTTAATATATGTGCAAACACAGGCCTTGGATTGGATTTAGCCAAAGGCACAATCTACTAACTCCAATCAGTGTACAACAGAGATGAGAATTGAATGAGTCAAGAAAGATGACTGAACAGTCAAGAGTGCTTGTTGTTCTTATAGAGGTTTGGAGTTGGGCTCCCACCACCATGTCAAGAAATTCACAATTGCCTTTAACTCTTGGGGATCTAGCACCCTCTTCTGGCTTACTCTGTTAGACACACACACATGTACACAAACAGACACATAAAGATTTACTTTTATTTGTGTGTATGCGTTTGTCTGCATGTGTGTATGTGTATCACATAGATGCAGTGCTCACAGAGGTTGTCAGATCTTCCAAGGACTAGAGTTTTAGATGGCTGTGTGTCACCATATGGGTGCTGAGAGTCAAGCACGAGAGCAGTCAAGGTTCTTGACCACTGAGCCATCTCTCCAGCTCCAACAGACACATACATGAACACAAAATAATTCTTAAAAAAACAAACAAAAGAAACAACACTGCATTTTCTGGTCTTCCATTCACTCTTATATGCATTTATGCCTTGTTCACCAGATTGGTGCTGTGTGAAGCTGATGCCCTTATGCTGAGAATGAACAAAATACACTTTTGTTCATTCAAATTTCTTAGCAGAAAATATCAATCTTTGATTTCCAATCACTGCAAACTATTCACTATTCAAATAAGTAAACAGGATAGCTAAAATTCCTGTGTTACAATATGTCTTATTAGTAAATAAAAAAAAATCAAATGACTGAGATTAAATCTTTTTCAGTTTTTCCAAGGAGAAAAGTCAACTTTCTGATGCTGCTCACATCTGGGTTAAGGGCAGTGGTGGCAAAAGAAGACAGAGTTGACTCAGAAGTAATAAATGAATAAAGGTATCAGGAAATGTTAATATTAGGAGTTAAATAAAATCACCATTTCTGGTCTCAATGCTTGCTCTAGTATTGGCCTAGTTTGCCTTATACTGGGCGTAGAATAATTCATGTAGAGTCTCAAGCATTTTCTTATCAACAATAGTTTAAAGACTTCATGGTGTTGTTTAAAAAGACTTCTGAGAAAACAACTGAAACAATTTGATCACCAGAAAGAAAAATCAAATTTCAAAAGATTTGAGTTGTAATGTCACTCTATTTCTTGGATGCAAAACTCATAACAGAGAGGCAGCCTTCTTATGAAAATAAAGTAAATTTATGGATAAAATGGTGATGACATGGGTATTACTCACCTGTCTTTGCCAGATTTACAGTGAAACAGCAGAAAATAGAGCAGAAAGATATGAAAAGACGTAGTTTTTCTAGGAAAAGAGCTTGGGTTTATTTTTTAAAGGATGTCTATTAGTTATCATTTGACAGTTGAGTCTGAATTGTTGGTATTTTAAACAAGACAAATGAGGACAGTGTTACAATAATTGCAAAGGATATGGTGCAAATAATAAGAAAATATGTATATGTAAGAGTGATAATTGGAGAGATTCCTGAGGACAAGACCCTACTCATCCAAAGCTCTGGCTTTTAAAAACACACATTTATTTGAAGGGAGGGAGCCTGAACTGAGAATGATGGGACCCCTTGCTGGAAAATGACTACCCAGGGAAGAGTTTCCCAGGTTCAGCTGTGAGGGCACACAGACAATGTCCACCAAGGTTTTGGGACACACTTTGAAATGACAGCAAAACTTGATGTCATCCATAAGGTACTGAGTTTATAAACATGAAAGATACTAGAAGAAGAAGCTTCTGGAGTCTTGCCCAAGGTTTAACAGAGCTAGTGAGGCCAAGGAATGTCTTTTAGAATCAGATTCCCCCTGCATGGAGCTCCCACATAGGCTTTTAGTGAAGCACTAAAGGTAACTCCCAAATTGCAGTGGAGATTCCAGATGCCAGAAATGCCAGAACCTTCAATGTTCAGCAAGGAAGGATGCAGATGCTGAGTAGATCTAGCTCCCAATAGGCTACAAGTGCTGCAGGCAACGGAGCTGTGAGGGCAGGGAATCCACCACCGTGTACTCTGGGTGATGACATCATAAGCTTCAACTTCTAGACACAAAGCCGCAGGGTTTGGTAGTTGCCTTTCTTCTTCTTCTTCTTCTTCTTCTTCTTCTTCTTCTTCTTCTTCTTCTTCTTCTTCTTCTTCTTCTTCTTCTTCTTCTTCTTCTTCTTCTTCTTCTTCTTCTGCCTTGCTTGACCTGATCTTTCCTTCATTCTGGAAGGAGGAGAGTTTACTCTGTGTCATCAGAAATGTGTGACTTGTATGTATGTATGTATGTATATATGTATGTATGTATGTATGTATGTCTCACCTGGACTCACAGTTTCTTTGTGTTTCAGAAGAGATTTTGGGCTTTGGGCCTTGGAACAGAGTTCACACACTGTTAAGACTCAGGGGACTTTTAGAGATAGACTAAGTGTACTCTGTATTATGAGCTCCACACAAGACCTTAGAGGCCAGGGGTGGGGTGCTATGATTTAAGGTGATGTGTTGTCAAATTGCTAAGCAGTAGGCATGTGGTAGTTACTATTTGTTGTCAATTTGACTAGACTTAGACTTACCAAAGCAATGTCTCTGTGCATGTCTGGAATGATGTTTCTACAGAGGATTAACGGAGGAGGAAAATTGACTCTGAATATGTGTGGCACTGTTCCATGGGGTGAATTCCCAGGCTGAATCAAAAGGGAAAAAGGAGAGGTTTCCCCTGAGTTCTGAGATTCTCCTCCTGTGAGTCTTGCTCTATTGGGATGTGAACAAACAGCCCTATTCTCTCACTGCCTTGCATTCTCCTCAAACCATGCTTTCCCACCATGATTGACAGTTGCCTTTCAAACCATGGGCCAAAATAAATTCTTCCTCCTTTAAGTTTTCTTCATGACGTAGACGGTTGTAGCAGTAAGAAAAAGCAAGTAACCAAGCCTAATGCTAACACAAAACTCCCCAAAGCCCACAGGCAGGCCTTGAATTTCTGGTTCAGAGACCTCATTCAAAAAAATATATATATTTTTATAAATGCAAGTTTCTCTCCCCAGATAGTTCATGCGTCTGGGATTTGAATATGGCTTTTATAATCTTTGGCTGGACTGTTATCACACTAGTTATTAGAGAGAGAAAGAGAGAGAAAGAGACAGAGATACCGAGAGACAGAGAGACCGAGAGACAGAGAGACCGAGAGACAGAGAGAGACAAAAGACACACACACACAGAGAAATTGTTCTGTAAGTGCTAAGTTCTTAGATTTATGGATTCAATAAAACACAGTGCCTCTTCAATTTTTCAGGGCTTGTGCTGATTTATATGGGCTTTGCTGGCACAAAAATTAGATTAAAAATTTTTTATTGAATCTTGTCTAAAATGCTTAAACTTGAAGGGACACATCAAAAAAGAAAATTCAGTCTTCTAATTCTCTCTCTGGATCCGGCTTTGGGAAAACAGAACCTGTGCACACTAACTAGGCTGCTGTTTTATTTCTGGATGTACTCCGCTCCTTCCAGTCCATTAAAGGAACAGTTCTCAGTGCCATTCACAACCTCATCAGAAGTCTGGGCTCAATGGTATGCTGCAGGGTGTGGTAGGCTCGCTTATCAGGTTGCCAGCTGTTGTGACAGGCGTTTGAATGTCCCAGGAGCTCATAAGTTGATTTCAACTCCTTCTGACTAGTCTGCCCATCAGTGAAAGAATCATCCGGAGACTTCTTTTGTGAATTTGGAAGAACTTGTTTGCCTGAGCTCAAAATTCAGATTTCTGGGTTGCAGCGTCCTGCTGCTGTAATCATATCTTGTCTCTGCTTGGGTATGATTTTCTTCATTTCAGCTCAGTTTGGTCTCAAGGAGTCCAGTAGTGCTTCATGCACCTGGATGAACACTGAATCAGGAGGACAATTAAATAGCTGAGAACAATGAACTCAGGGCACTCTGCCTTTCTTCTTTGTTTAAATGCAGGGATTCTTTTAGGCTTCACTTGCAGGGTGATCACAACCTTTTGGTTGTTATTCTTCAGTGGCAGACTACCAGCAAAGTGTGGAATTGGTTTCATTACCTTGTGCGATTGCAGGTGACAGTGGCTCATGCAGGGACGGTTATTTGCTTCCTATGATTTTCCTGCCATGCAGGTGGTTGGTTATTAAAAAAAAGTTATTTTCTGATATATCCTGAAATAATATCACCTCTGTTGGGTTGTCTAAGGTGACAGGACGCTGACAGATGAGAGGTAGGGGTTGGGTCTTGTAGAGTGGCAGAATAGAGGAGCTGAAACAACAATATGTGCTAGAAAACCTGGATGTGAACTATGACGGTGTGGTTGCTGGTGTCTTAAAAAATATCAAGAAATCTTTAAATACACAGTTATTTCCTTGGTTGACCTGATAGATGGTGACAGTTTTATTAATGTGATTTTTTTGTAACAGTTTAATATGAAAGAAATATTCACCACAAAATTTAGAAACTCCGAGGCCTGTTTCTTGCCTTTTCTAAGTAGGCTCTCACTTTTGTCCCCAGAGAGAATCCTTTTATCCCCTCATTTGGAAAAATGAAGACTACGTTCTTGGGGAAAGTTTTTGTCGACAGGAAAATTGTTTGAAATGATTTGGAAGTACAGATGACACATGGATTTTATTTTGTTTTGAGATGGGTTCTCATGTAGCTTTTTATGTTACATAAAGCTGAGTATGACTTGAACTTCTGATCCAACTCCCAAGGGCTGGTGTTACATGTGGGAGAAACCACACCCAGGTTATTTGGTACTAGGGATTGAACCTGGACTTGGATGCAAGTTGCACATTCTATCAACTGAATCAATAGAGCTATACTATTATCCTGTTAGATTGATTTCATAATTAACAGGTCATTAGAATTTGCATATCAACACTACCAGCAAGTTAGAAATATGTATTTTTAAGAACCCATTTCTACAGGCTGAACATAGGGCGTTTCATCCTGGCATGAATTAGCAGCCCATGTCATAGTTGCTCATCTCACGTGTGTGGTAAACACACTGAATTCTATTTTTTTCTATGAACTACATCAATCCTCCCACCCCAAAAGGGTTCATTGGAGCTACCAGTGAGGCATTGTAGGCTTCTGGTGTCTAGAAGTGTCTCTCCATCCTTCAAGTGTGGTTGAGAGATCATGGCGACCCAAGATCACCTCCCTTCAATGGTCAAGAAGTTCTTCCAGGAAACAGTGGAACAGTGGCTCTTGCTGTGACCAGTAGCAGCCCGCTTTCTCTGAGTTGTCACTTCTTGAAGGCAGTATCTTTTCCCCCCAGCTCATTTTGCACTTGGGTTTTATTACCTTGTAAAAACACAAATATCAGAAGAAGTGCAGATTTCCTGTGCGAGGATATGACTGGCGCAGTCTCCTGTGGTATCGGCACTCCCACGCTTTTACTTTCAGCTGCTATCGATGGGGCATTCCACATTAATCAAGGAGAACATGACTCCCACAACTGGAGCAGCTGTCAGCTCTGCCAGGGCAGGCCTCTATCGTCTTTTTAATTTGATGGCAAGAAAATGGCCTTAGAATCCTGAGTCAGAAAAGGATCCGGGGAAGGATGAGCTGTTCTGTGTTCTTAATTGAAGAGGCCGTTTGTCACAAGGAGAATGAACATCAGAGGTGTCGTTTTATGGTTTACATAAAGACCAAGCCTCAAGTTTCTTTTCGATCAAACATTTAATTCTTTTATGCACTTATTTAATGCTCAAGACAAGGGAACTGTTAGTTTATAAATAAAATTTATGTCCCCCCCCGTGTTTTTGAGTTCAAATGTTGTTGAGAGAAAGCAGGAAAGTGGAACCTGACTCAATTTGGCTGCTTTTCATTCTCCGGGAGGAGGAGGAAAGTGTTCTTATTTGTGCAATCATCAGCTTGAATTTCCAAGAATACCTTGCCATAATGAAATAATGACTTTCTCACTTATATTGAGAATGGAGAAGTGAGAAAGAAAGCACCTTGGGAAAAGAACTGTTCCTGGTGGTCAGGGTCTGTCTTGGCTGTGTTTCAAAGTTCTGGCCTCTTAAATAAAGAATTGAAAAAAGAGAAAAGGGATCATGCTGATTTGTAGGAGACTAGATAATTGTATCCATACTAAAGTGACAGTTTAAAGTGGAATATAATGACCAAGTAAGCTTCATCCCAGGCATGCAAGGGTGGTACAATATATGGAAATCCATCAATGAGATCCACCATATAAACAAACTGAAGGAGAAAAACCACATGATCATCTCCCTAGATGCCAAAAAAGCATTCGACAAAATCCAACATCCCTTCATGTTTAAAGTCCTGGAGAGACTAGGGATACAAGGCACATACCTAAACATAGTAAAGGCAATATACACCAAGCTTATAGAAAACATCAAACTCAATGGAGAGAAACTTAAATCAATCCCACTGAAATCAGGGACAAGGAAAGGTTGCCCATTGTCTCTATATCTCTTCAACATAGTACTTGAAATCCTAGCTAGAGCAATAAGAAAACTAAAGGAGATCAAAGGGATACAAATTGGAAAGGAAGAAGTCAAAGTATCGCCATTTGCAGATGATATGATAATATACATGAGTGACCCCAAAAATTCAACCAGAGAACTCCTTCAACTGATAAACACCTTCAGCTAAGTGGCTGGATACAAAATCAACTCAAAAAAATCAGAAGCCCTCCTGTACACCAAAAACAAAAGGGCTGAGAAAGAAAT
>CM053744.1:76949871-76970335 GCA_028658305.1 Pachyuromys duprasi
ATAGGATAGGATGGACATGCTGAAATCTATACACCTAGGGAAGATAAGCAAGAAGGAGGACCCAGGTTGGGATGATCAATGCTCGCTTAGATGGACAAATGGGATGGACATTGAATGTAGGAGAAAGCAAGCAACAGGACAGGAGCCCACCACAGAGGGCCTCTGAAAGACTCTAACTAACAATGTATCAAAGCAGATATTAAGACTCACAACCAAGCCATCGCCAGAGTGCGGGGAATCATATGAAAACAGGGGGAGTTAATAAGACTTGGCAAGGACAAGAGCTCCACAAAGACCAAATAGATCAGGGCACAGGGATCTTCTATGAGACTCTTTCTCCAACCAAGGACCATGTATGGATACAAACTATAACCCCTGTTCAGATGTGGCCCATGGTAGCTCAGTACCCAACTGGGTATCCTAGTAAGGGGAACAGGGACTATTTCAGTCATGAACTCAATGGCTGGCTTGTCGACCGCCTCCCTCTGACCCCCCAGGGAGGAGCAGCCTAACTAGATCCCAGAAGAGGACATTGCAGCCAGCCCTGAAGAGACATGATAAGCTAGGGTCAGATGGAAGGGGGGGAGGTCCTCCCCTATCAGTGGACTTGGAGTGGGGCGGGGAGGAGATGAGGGAGGGTTGGAGAGAGTGGGAGGGAATGAGAGAGGGAGCCACGGCTGGGATACAAAGTATATAACCTGTGATAAACATACAAATAAATAAATTACTTTAAAAATGTGGAATATAATGTAAAGATTGACAGCGTGACATTAGTGAGGGACACAAACAGAAGCCAGGGGTCTCTTTTGTGGGATCTAAGAGAAGGAGGGTCTGTTCACGAAGAGGCATAGTTTGTGTGGTTTTCTACTTTTATTGATAGATTAGGTTGTAGAACTGATTTTCGCTATTTGTGTTCCTTTCCATAATACATACATAATACATAATAATACACATTATGTCAGTTTTTAGTCATATACATGCCCATTGTGCATAGGTTGAAGATAATAGACATTGGATCCTCCCCAAGATGTTAGAAGGGGACATAAGTTTGCCTCACTGGGCATCATCCAAAACTTGTTCAGGCCAGAGCAGCCCTTCTCATCTTCATACTCAGATATACTTGGAATGTATATGAATAGAAACTGAGTTTTATTGTTATCAAGGACACGGACATGCATAGTAATGTTCAACGTACATGTGAGGGGTCTAAGTTTTCAGGGTTGCTTTGGGGGATTGTTTGGAGAAAGCTGTGTGTACATTGTACATGCAGGTGAAGGAACCAAGAATATTATTACAAGAAGGAGTGCATCACCCCAAACCAAAAGGGGCTCCCAGGGTACTAAACTATCCCCTGTGCTTCTCTGCTTAATAACAGATACCCACAAACTGTCTTTGCTCAAATGCATTGACTCCTCACGTGGGCATACATAGTAAGTCTCCTTTCTTTTGTTGAGCTCCTGCTTAAGTCTACCTAGGTATAACAGTCACTCAAAGAATTGTCTGTCTACCTTACCTGTCTTGTCCTCCTTCAGTATGATGGTGCAGTGAAGTCATTGTTCTCAACCTCTACTCACTCTGGATTCTAGTGATGAAGAAGCTTGGTTGACAGACAACCACCCCTCCTTATGATGGCAATTACTTCTGATGGGCAGGCTGTACTCTAGACAGAGAGTAATCATATCCTGTGAACTACCATGACCTCTTAAATAACAAAGAAATCTCCAAGTGGGTTCTCTAGTAAGTGGAGCAGGGGGCTGTCTCTGACATGAACTCAGTGGCAGGCTCTCTGATCACCTCTCCCTGAGGGGTGCAGCCTTGCCAGGCCACAGAGGAAGATGATTCAGCCAACCTTGATGAGACCTGATAGGCTAGGGTCAGACAGAAAGGGAGGAGGTCCTCCTCTATCAGTGGACTAGGGGAGGGGTATGGGGTGGAATTGGGAGGAGATGAGGGAGGGGACCACAGCGGGATACAAAATGATTAATTGTAATAAATAATAAAGGCTCATAGCCAAACTTTGGGCAGAGTGCATCGAATTTTATGAAAGAAGGGGTAGATAGAAATACCTGGAAGGCACAGAAGCTCCAAAAGGAGATCAATAGAGCCAATAAAACTGGGCCCTGGGGCCCCTGCAGAGATTCATATCCCATCCAAAGACCATGCATGGAGAGGACCTATAACCCTTGCTCAGATATAACCTACAGACTCAGTCTCCATGTAGTTTTCCTAGTAAGGGGATCAGGGCTGTCCCTGATATGTACTCAATGGCCTACTCTCTGATCACCCCCCTTGGGATGTGCAGCCTTGCCAGGTCACAGAGAAAGACAATGCAGCCAGTCCTGATGAGACCTGATAGGCTAGGGTCAGATAGAAGGGGAGGAGGACCTCCCTTATCAGTGGACTGGAAGAGACAAGAGAGGGAGGGTGGGATTGGGAGGAGATGAGGCCACATTTGGGATACAAAGTGAATAAATTGTAATGAATAATGAAGACTCATAGCTAAACTTTAATAATAATTAAAATACAAATAAATAAATTTAAAAATCTAAAAAAAGAAAAAAGGAATTTAAATTATAAATAAAAGTCTGCATACAAAAATATTAACAAAGAGGTAGAGGTAACAGTGTTATTCGCTAGAACCTTCAGTGTAGTGACTAAAGCTGGACTCCTCTAGCTCTCTCTGCTTGTCAAGCAGTTTTCAGGAAGGAGAACTATTCACTTGCTAAGAGACATAGCCCAGCATAGAGCCAGCTGATGGAGGCGACACAGGTTAGAGAAGAAAGGTTACTTGCTCAACCAATTTGCTGAGGGAAGCAGAAAGGTGCCGTCCGGAGGCAACTCTTTTCAGTATGGTTACTGAACAAATGTCTTTGCCTGGGAGTGTTCTGCGTGTAAGTGGGCACTAACCAGAAACCAATCTTCAATTTTTTCTTCTTCTCTTTCCTGATGCTGGGAAACAAACTTCTTGGCAAGCATCTTCTACCTACAATCCCAGTTTCCTTGACTGCTTGTCAGTGCGGTGAGAACTATTGCATCTCTACATTCCATAAAAAAGTTTATTTCTTTCTGGAAACAAGTACTGAAGGTTAATTCATCCAATTAATTAAAGAATTCTTGAAAATACTTATAGTAATCTGCAAAAGTAAGATTATGAATCTGTGAACTGACTTAGTGGGTAAAGATGCTTGCTGAAAAGCCTGATGACATGAGTTTGATTCCCAGTCCCTACAAGGATGAAAGAATCTACTTCTGTAAGTTGTCCTCCGACTTCCAACTGAATGCTGTAGCATGCACACCACAGCTAAATAAACAAACAAATAAGTAAATACATGTAATTAAAACAAGATTATAGCAATGTAGGTTCTCAGGCAAAAGCCACGGTTCCTAGAGCCATAACAAATCTTACTGCACTAATTAAAGAGACCAACAGTGGAGCAACATAGAGAGATTTAATCAATGCTTTGGGCAGAAGGACAAATAAATGGGTTCAGTGACTCCTCGCAAGTCTTTCCTCAGGGTGCTGACATGAACGACTAAAGAATCTTTGGGGCAAAAAAACAAGGGATCAACATAATTAAACAGTTCTGGGCAATGGTGGGCTGTTTGGTCACTGTCGGTGGACACCGTTAAGGTTGACAAGTTTGATGACATCCATCTGACTCCTGCAGAAATGATGACTTTTGATCTGTGGTGAGGCTTCACACTCCATACACCTTTTCTTGGTCTGCACAGTAAGGCTGGCATCTGTAATGACTTCAGATTAAGAAAGTGACTTAGTTTTTTGTGCGTTTATCTTTAAAAGAGAATGGTATCAGCTAACTAGACAGTAACTCCTTTAATTACTAACATTCTTGTATAGATTCAAGACAGAGAGAGAATTGGACTCAGAGTAGAGAAGAAATAAAAATAAAGACAGAGAAATCAAATCTTAAAATCTCCATTTTGCTTTTAGTTACCTCATGGGTCCAAGGGAGAGTCAATGCTTTTAGCAAAAGCACCATCTCAACACCTAAACCAACTGGATTTAACACCTATATTAACTTGTTTGTTTTACACAATAAAAACCCAAATCGTTATTTTTTATAACAGGAGGTATTGTATAATTTTCATGCATATGTTTTTGCATGCCAGTCGGTGATAGTGAGTGTGTGCACATGTGTGTTTGTGTATGTGTGTGTATGTGTGTGACTATAGGGTTGCATGAGTTTGTCAGTCATTAGCCTCAGCAGCATTTCCACCTTTATTCTTTGAGGTAGGGTCTTTTAGTCAGACCCAGAGCACAGTCTGGCCTTATGTGGCAGATAAGAGCACTGTCCATTTCAAAGGCTTGCATCCTAGGTCCTGGAGAGATTTTTCTGAGACATGAAAGAAATTAGTGATCTAGGTAGGTAGATAATTCTTCAGAAAAATTGTCAACCATTTCAAGGAGGCGAAGAAGTATTTGTGGCTGTTTACTGAGAGAAATACTGCGAAGGAGTGCAAATGGGGGAAAGACTTTCTTCCATGTGCAAAACGGAGGTAAGCCTCTTGTTTTTAACATGTATCTTCTCTTACATGTGTAATGCTACAGAAACACCATCGTTTAGTTTTACAATTGCCTGCTAATAACATTTGATGTGTGTGTGTTTATCTCTGAGTATTGGATTCACGCTTTGATGAGTTCTGTGAGACTCATCTCTGTGAGGTGAGTTTCCCAGACATTTGAAATCTCTGAATAGTTCTGAATATTTCTCTGAATAGTCTAAGGATTGTTCCTGTGGGAGACAAGGGCTCTGGTGTGCACATGTACACAGTTACACACATGTATCTATCTATCTCTTACCATGTATCTATCTATCTATCTATCTATCTATCTATCTATCTATCTATCTATCTATCTATCTATCTATCTATCTATCCATCTACCTATCTATCTATCTCCATGTTTTTAATTCTTGGTTAAAATTTAGTACCATGCCAATTTTGAGATCCTTAACTAATTAAGTTAGTAATTTTTCTTTTCTTTTTTTGCTTTCCCAATGCAATTGTTGTTAATGAAGCTATCCTTAGTATATAGTCTTTGCTTCCTATAGCACTGACTCTCAACACTGGCTATACGTAATAGTGTTCAATGGACATTTAGCTATGAAGCTTAATGGAAAGTGAGAGAGTTTTTAAGGCATTTTTATATCTCTCTCCATGTTTCTCTCTCTGTGTGTGTATACACATGCCATAATGAGGTCAGAGTACTCTTTTCAGGAGTCTGCTATCTTCTTCCACCATGTGGGATCTAGGGATCAAACTTAGGCTGTCAGGTTTTGTGGCAGGCATATTCATCCACTGAACCATTACTTTTTTTTAAGGTAGCTGTGTCCAACATAGCATTTTCAGAGATTCCCATTTATTTGGTTTTCAATGGAATCCAGGCATCAATTTTTCAAAGATCTCTATTGTGCATATAAAATTTTGAACCACTGGTTATGGTAAGTAATCAGCTTTGAAAGGTACTCATTAATCAGAGCAATTAGTGTGTAAGTTAATTTCATACTCATCTCTGTAGAATACTGGGGACTTAGTTTGCTTTGCTGGACATTTTCTATGATGGAGGGCATTTCCCAGGAAAGGTCAGAGCACACATTATCACACCCATCAGCACTGACCCCACTGTTAACACAAGTTACATGTTTGAGGTCTTGGTACTTTACACAGTCTGGGAAGCATTTGGTAAACAGTTATGGAGTGAATAGCAACGGCCTAGTTATTAGGCTAGACTATGAGAATCAAAGAGGCAAAGCACGTAGCTCTTGCATGTAAAAAAGGTCTCTTCTGAAATTCCAATTCTAACTCTGGGGATGTGGGATCACAGTAAAATTCAAGTACATGGTTATTTGCTGTTGAGAATAATTAAGGTGTGATCATAAGCTTTGAGGCTCTGGTAAAGGGGAAAACTCAAAGTCAGAGAAATATGAATGGTAATTAATTCCTAGATTTTCAAACATTTTAGTTATGAGATACCAATAAAATCTTTTTCTGTCGTAGTCTATTCATCTCTATATTGAAAGAGACAGGGAAAACCGCCACCTGGATTCCTTGCTAAATCATTACTCTTTCTCTCTTGACTTGAGTGGGAGGAGAATAGAAAAAAATACATCAAGGAGAAAAATAAGAAGAATGTGTCTTTAGGGTTGAGGAGGAGCAAAGTAAATGAGGGGGTAGAGGAAGAAAATGGATAGAGTGCTGCTTTGCTCTCAAGTCACAGGAGTTCAAAGAGGAGTTGTTTTTTTTTCTTTAATACAAACACAATAGTGTGTTAGCTTAAAAGACATATAAAGAAACTCTGGACTGCCTCTCTTCTTCTTGTACCTCTCGTAAATCGCTTTCTGGTTACCATACCATCCCCAACTTCACTTCGGACCCCAGCCCAATGTGCTCTTTTGAAAATTGCAATGTTTTTTTTCCCCCACCGTCCTTTGGATGACAGACATTTAAGCAGAGACTTACTTCAGGATGACCCAGGGAATGCTCATCTTCACTGTGATGTTACAGTCTTTGGCATTCTGGCATGCTAAGGATTCTGAGAAGAAAGGCAAAAGAAAGGCAAATATCAGTCTAGTATTCTGCAAAATTGGGATACTGGAGAATCCCATGCATAACACATTGCCAAGGCTGATGACCTGACCTGTGTTACATGTGTAGAGAATACCACATTCACTTGCTTTGCCTGCACCACACATCCTGCTCCATCTTGGTAATAACACCTTATTATTATATGCTACATGTTGAAACAATATCCATTCTATTATTGTGAGTCTTCATTTATTTGTCTGCTGAAGGCCTAAGAAAAAGGGAGACATTGAATTTCGGGGAATGGATAGGAAGAAGAGGATGGTGGTCCCAATGAGACGGATCATTGGACAAAGGAGCCTGCTGTCAAGCCTGACGACCTGAATTTGATCTTTGAAACTCACATGGTGTAAGGAGAGAACCGAGCCCTACCCACTCTCCTCTGACACCCACATGCACAGTGTGCCATGTGTAGGTCCCCTTTCCCAAATTATAAATAAATGTGAAAATCATTTTATAAAGGTAAAAAGAATAATGAAGCTAAAGAGAGAGAGAGAGAGGGACAGAGACAGAGAGAAACAGGGACATTGTTGAAGTAGACCTTAACACAGGTAGATTTAGTGAATGGAATCTTTTGGTATGTGCCACTTAATATGAAGAGAAAGAAAGAGATTGAGAGACAAGCTAGGCCCTTTAAGTTTCTGATTATATGACTGCTACTCCATCAGATGCAATCTTGCCTTGAGACACACTGCCTGTTCAAAAGAATTTTGATGAACATGAGCCGAGCATTTTTGAGGAAAATTTAGGACAGTGAAAGAAATACTCGGATTTTTTATGATTTCAGATTTTTTTTTCCTTTTTATTTTAAAGAAATCTCACTTGGGTCATATCAGTTTTTCTGTCAGCTACCTCTTTACCTGCTAGAAATATATCATGTATCAAATCCAATTAACAATAGTGTGGCTGTAACAAGAGAGATTTTATTCATTATTCTACATTTAAAAATGAAGTACCCACAAAAGAAACAAAGGAAAAAGATTCGTCTCTGAAGTGCTTCTGTGCTGAGTGCCTAATTTGGTCCAGATGAAGCGCTGTGATTATCTTAGTTTGTGGATGAGAGGTTTAGCGTCTTGTTTGCCATGATAGCCTGTATCTGAACTTAGTTCTTTAGGCTCCAAATTTGATCTCCATTTCAATACAAGCACAGCATTCTTTCCTAGGCCTTTGGCTTTTACAATAAACACATGCTCAAATTTTACATAAAATTGATCAGATAGTGTCTTAGTTACTTTTCTATAGACATCATGACCAAGAAAACTTGTAAAAGAAAGAGTTTATTTGGGGCTTGCTTACAGTTTCAGAGAGTAAGTCTATGAGTATCATGGTGGGGGCCATGGCAGCAGGCAGGCATGGTGCTGTAGCTGTAGCTGAGAGCTTGCATGTTGTGACAACCATGGAGCAGAGAGAGAGAGAGAGAGAGAGAGAGAGAGAGAGAGAGAGAGAGAGAGAGAGAGAGAGAGAGAGAGAGAGAGAGACAGAGAGAGACAGAGAGAGACAGAGAGACAGAGAGACAGAGACAGAGAGACAGAGAGACAGAGAGACAGAGAGACAGAGAGACAGAGAGACAGAGAGACAGAGAGAGACAGAGAGACAGAGAGACAGAGACAGAGAGACAGAGACAGAGAGACAGAGAGAAGCAGAGAGACAGAGAGAGAAAGACAGAGAGAGACAAAGAGAGACAGACAGAGACAGAGAAACACAGAAAGACACGCAGACAGAGAGACTGATAGAGAGACGGCTGGAATAGTATGACACACCTCCTCCAATAAGGCCACACACCTCCTAAGCCTTTCCAAACAGTTCTACCAATTGGGGCCAAGCATTCAATGAGCCATTCTCATTCAAACCAGCATATTTAAGAACTAATAGCTAGTAACTACCAAAGGCGTAATATATTTGTTGGAAGGTGTATTCCATGCCTCTTTCAGTTAGTCCTCACAATGTTTCCACCATAGAGGCACCTTATTATTTCCCTATTTTATTGATGAAGAAAAACATCTTAGATGAGCTGGGATCTGAAATTGAGTCTTGGGTCTGTTTAACTCTGGAATCCATGGTTTGGCCACATAGTTCCTTCTCTCCATTTTCTATTGCTCCTGTGAAATTTACCACAGAGTCATCACTTAAAAAAAAACAATAACAACAAACTTTTCTATGGGTTAAAAGTTGAACCCAAGTCTCAGGTGTGGACAGCAGTCATGGGGAACCCACCTGGCTGCCTTTCCAGCCTTTGTTAGGTCAGCCACATCCCTTGGCTTTTCGCCCCTTCTATCTGCAAATTGTGTAAGATTCACTGGATCTTGTGATTCTGTCCATATTGGGTCATCCTAACTCCTTTTAAAAACAATTCTTGGATAACCCAGGATATTCTCCTTACGGTAAAGGAGTGAAGTACCAATACTGTTAATTCCACCTGTAACCTTTAATTTTCTTTTCCATTTAACTGTTGTGGAGCTGAGATAAGAACAGCTCTGGGGAAGACTGCTACTGTCTCACTCTAGTTTTCTTTTTGTTTTAACGCAGGTGGGGATTTGAAATGCAATACTGTATTTACTTATGTAAACAATATTGCAATATTTCAGAAGAACTTTTACTAATAAATATGTGATCAAAATGACTTAGTTAGCAATAAAGAAACAGGAAATATGGTTTTAATAAAACTACTGTTTACATTGTACATAGCTCACAGCATAGAGCTTTGCAGTTTACACCGTATTTTCACAGATATAAGTTACACATAAAAAAAGAAACTGAGATCTGACAGTTAATTAACTCTTTTTATTCTCACACTCTCTCTGTCTCCTCCCAAACTTGCTTTTGTTTACAGATGTTTCCCCCTAAATACATTATATTTATAATACAGGCCTAGAGAAAATGATAACTTTAAAATCTAAAATAAACATATTAAAATCTCCCACAACTTTTCATTCTTATTTCTTATTTTTAAGGAACTTGGTGGGAAGGTTTTGAAGTATTGTTTGTTGATTGTGGACTCTTGAGATGCCTTAGTGTATATAAAAAATAAGAATAAGTTATTACCAGAAAAAGTGTGAAATTGATTTTTTAAAAGTTAACATTTATTTATTTGAAAGAAATGTGCTGAGAATTCAGTATAAATCAGGCAGTGAGCTGTGTAAAGAATTCAGTAATTTATACAACAGTTAAGAGACCTTGTCTAGGAAGTTTAGCTACTGATTCATTGAAGAGACAGATATGAACAAGTAGGACTAATAAGATATGTAGAAATGAAATGTGCTGGGGAAGTTGGTAGTAGACACTTTTTAATATGAGGTAGCTGAAAACAAATCACCCTGATGCAATGCAACCAGAAACCTGAAGGAAGAAAGACATAAGGGTCATGCAAAACAAAACAAAACAAACAAACAAACAAAACTATGTAGAAGAGACTTCCAACAGAAAGGTCCTAAGATGAGAATATGCTTGCACAAATGACTTGACATGAGGCAAAGAAAGAAAACTGGAGGAAAACAGAAACTGAACTGAGAGATATGCTGGGGTCCAGACCCTAGGTAAATATTTGAGAAGCTCAGCTTTGTCCTGATTGAGATGAGGGCTTAATGGAGGATGTGGGAACAGGGAAGTGATGAAACCTGTGGCCTCAGTTATGAACACTCTCTCTGGATGCTAAGAATGGGGAAATGAATGGACCAGGTAAGAGGTTACTTCTATTTGTCTTAGTCATTGTTTTATTGCTGTTATAAAACACCACAACCAAGGTAACTTATTAAAGAAAGAATTGAATCTGGCTTATTTTTTTCAGAGGATTTCAGTCCATGGTGGAAGACTGAAGGAGTAGCTGAGAGCTCACATCTTGATCTAAACCCATGTGGCAGCAGGAGAGCCCTCGGAATGGAATGAGTCTTTTTTTGCACCAGTAACACACATTTCCCCACAATGCCATACTTCCTACTCATTCCCAAACAGTTCCACCCACTCAGGACCAAGTATCAAAAATATAGAACTATGGGGGCCATTCTAATTCGAACCATCTTAAGGGTACACCCATGAGAAAACTTAAAGGTGTTTTTGGGAAGGCTGCTGCTGATCATAAAGTGTGATATTAAAGAAAAGCTATCAAGCTTTCTATCTTGACCCACTTATAGAAAGAAGCTGACATGTTTCTAGCTGAATAAACCTGGAGACAGAGTACCTCCAGGTAACACAATGAAAGTTGCACATGATGAGATCTAGTTCCCTGCTGGAAATTCAAGCAGCCATGTCAAGTAGGTAGGTGGATACTCCAACTTGGACTTCAAAGCTGAAAATCCAAGTTTGAAATCATCAAAATCCTAAATCATAGCATGCATGCTATGCAGAGGCTGGAGGAAGGAGGGATGTCAATAAAACAATTTGAGGATGGGGACTATGTTAGGAAGAATATCAGAAGGGACTAATTACTGGAAGTCAAATGAAGATCATATTTCCAAAATGAGCATGACGACAGTGCTGGCAGTGGGGAAGGCATAGGGCTGAAGTTTGAACAATTAAGTTTAGAAATACAGAGAGGACTTTGATACTTCAGCAAAGGTTCTTGTAACAGTAGAATGCAGAGGTGATTGAGTATGGGACTGTGGGAAGCAGCCAATAAAGGGCTGAAGACGAGTGCATTGATGCAGACAAGATGGGAGATGTCAGAGGGACACATGGTACATCTGACAAACTTCTTTCCCAATGAACTAAGAGGCAAGAAATCAGTGAGAATATAAAAAAGGAACCAGCTTTGAGAAGCTTACAGAAAGAGAGCCCATAGCTGAAGAGAACAGTCCGCACACCAGAGTCATAGCTGACTAAAAGTGCTGGTCCAGTTTCAGCATGGCTCTGTGTTTTTTTTCTTTTGCTTCCCTTAGGAAATAGAAGTTATAAATCAATCATAATAATTGGAGTGGTAATATTTTTAAATTTGCAAAAATATTGTCACTCCCTGGATCTTAATAAAGTATTATGAATGAAGTCTTTAATGTAGTCCACCCTCTGGGGACATTTGCGTTTTCAGCAGTAAGAGAAATCTGTACTCACAACCTTACAATTTAATAGTAGAATTTCACACATCAGTAATGAGGTTGGTAGGAAAATGTTTTTGAAAAGTGGGTCCAATTGCTGTTGTTCAAATAACCATATGTCATTATCAACTGATGCATGAATTTGAAGCCTCATTTGTAAGCAGTTATAATTTCAGATATTCACTTTTGACAGAGACTATTCATTGTCCCTAGTGTAAGTATACCCCTTAACTGCTTTATGAAGAAGAAAAAAACAGGACCTAGAAAATGTTTGAAAAAGTGAGACAGCTGTAAGCCTTCTTTGTTATTGTCCTGGGGTTGTATTTTGAAGTTGTGATTCATTCCCAGGGTTTTCCCCAAAAGAAAAAATGACAAATATGACAAAGATTGTCCATTATTTCTTCTGGAGTTTTTGGTCAATTATTAGATGCTAGCCTTCAATGCCTTTGGAAAACAAGAACATAATAACTCTGTCCTAACAATGCCAGTTGCTAATTCTGATCACTGCTTTCATTTAATAAACACAAGATGATATCTTTCTGTATCTTGACAAACAAACAAATAAACAAAAACCAAGATTTTTCTGAGAAAAATCTTCTGACACATTTTCCGTAGACTTCTGGGAAAATTGTATATAAAGGAGATGACATGAAGATAGCTTGCTGTTCTGTCTTTTTGCCTTAACTGGAAATGCTATTTCGTAAGAGGTTCCATTTTATCTTGATGTACTCCAAGCATAGGCCTCATAGTTTGATTAAACTAAGAAGGCTCTTTGTTAGTGGGTGCTCTAGTTTCATTCTATTACTGCAATAAAATACCAACAGGCAACTTAGAAGGAGGGGGTGGGGGATGTATTTCACCCTACAGATTACTGTCTGTCACTGAGAGAAGTCAGAACTGAAGCAGCGATTAGAAGCAGAAACAATGAAAAAAAATCAAAGAACACCAGTCTCAGCCTCAGTTGTGCACAGTTCCATGATTACCTGCCTTTCTTCTATCTCTGGAGACTCAGGAAATGGTGCTACCTATAATGGCTTGGGTCCCCCTCCCCATTCCAGTTAACAATTGAGAAAGTCCCCCAAAGACTTTGTCATAGACCAGTAGGATCTGGGGAATTCTTCAACTGAGATTCTCTTCTGAGGTGGTTTTAAGCTGACAGTGATAAGGAGAACTGCCCTTAACTACCATTACCTGTCAGAGCTTACAGACATCTAAAGATACGTTCAGGGCCATGAGAATGCTTATTATCAGGTGCGCTAGTTATTGACCCCAATTCCTGACAAAACAATTTGAGGGAGAAAATAATTATTTTGATTTATTGTTTCAGAGGGCCTTAGTCCACCCTACAAGGAGGGCACAATGAAACAGATTAGTTTATATCCTGATGGAGCAGAAAGCAGAGAGGAAAGTTTCAGCTCCCTGTCCACACTTACTTTCTGTCCCAGCCATTTTGCCCAAAAAGCTCTAATACATGAGGTGGTCCCTCCCCAATTCAGGTGGTTTCTCCCTTCTGGTAATATCTTTTATAGAAATATTCTCACAGACAGGCTTAGAAGAGCACTTCATGAATTTCGTAGGTGTTTCGTAGTTTAACTGAATTGGCAACCAGAAAACAATTATCATACTAGATATCTGTGTGAATCCCGATACATATCACAGCATATATTACAATACAAAGATACTACTTACTTCTGTTATTGCTTTTTATAATTTATTATCATCAAGATTATTATATATTATGTTATATAATAAATTATAAATGTACCATTATTTATCTTTCTACTCTGGTAGGCACAGAACGAGACTTCATGTTACAAAATAAAGCTATGGAATTATTCAGGGATGGTCAGTGCCTACAATCTTGTTTTCCTAAGGAGCCCACACTACTGAGTTGATTAGCATTTCCTGCAAAGTTATGAAGACAAGAGACTCAGAATACAACCTTATTTGGAAATAATGCCAACATGAGACCACAGTGCATATGGGTGGACTCTCAACCAATAGCTGGTCTTCAGGAGAAGATGGACATTTGGAGACAGACACTCACAGAGGTGATCAGTCTGGAGTTACACTGCCAAAAAGTCAGTGGATGCCAATGACCTCTGAGCAGTGCTCTGAAATATGAGGGAAGGTGATTCCCAGGAGCCTCCATAGAACATGGTCTGACCCTCTTCTTGATTTCTGACCTCTGAACTCTAAAGCTGTGGGGCAGTTTGGACCCACTGATGTGGACCACTCTGTTTGTGCCTATTTGTCATGGCAGCCCCTTAAACCACTGCAGTGATTCAGCTGTGTTATTTACCTCCTTATCAGTCTTGTCTTCATCCTTTCCTTTGTGAAGCCTTTCCACTTAACTGGAAGATGTGTTCTGTAGGACTCTGAGGGAGATGATTTGAGTTGCTGTATTATGGGAACCCATCCTTATTTTTCACGTTATCTTTACCAAGTGCCTTTTTTCTTCACTCAAGGCTGATGTTTCCTTTTTAAAAGCACATTTCTGAGACACTATGCTTTCTTAGTGAAAGTGTTTTTATGGTAGATATAAAAACTATTAGCAGGGAACTTACTTGAAGCTGAAGGCTTTTTTCCTTCTTAAATCAAACAACAAGCAAATGGTTTTTTATGATTCTTCTCTGAATTTCAAATATAGTTTGTGAGAAGCAAAGATGGAAAGAAAATAATATCAGGGCTTCTTAAAATTAAATGAAATTTCTACTTGGTCACATCTTAATAAACAGGAACTCATACACACATTTCTGCACACAGTGAATGGCATTTCAGCCAATAGATCAACAGCAAAGACAAGTCATTGTGTGTACCACTGCAAGGGTCAAATACAGTAAGTACGCTGGAGGACTGACTGGGCCAAGTTTTGTGCGAATGATGTTTCATGGAAAGCAAATTCTCATGGTAATCGTTGGTGACCATGGAGATCATGTTCTAAATTAACATTTTACAATTATTGATTTGTGGTAGGAGATGCATGTATTAGAAAGGCCATTACTTAGCAACAGCTAAGGCAGAGTCACACTATCAGAAGTTGCCTCTGGCAGAACTACAGGGGCCAAATGGCATGTACTGTTTTGTTGTCGAGCTCACAAAGTAGGCCTGAATTGAATGGAATATTCATGACCATTACTTTTCAAATCTGCTGAAAGCCTGATTCTTTTATAACGGATAAGAAGGAACATAAAAATTCTGCTAGAGTTCTTAGGAGATAGAAAAAACAGAAAAGAAAATTGTTCCCATAGGTAGTCTCCTCTCTTTCTCTGTCTCTTTCCCTTCATCACACTCTTTTTTTTTTTTTGGAACACTAAATAAAAATGTGAAACCCAAATAAAATCCATATTCACGTGATACTTATTTAAAGATATTTCTTCCTAAAATAATTTCTTAAGATAATGATGGTCAAGATTAAATAACATCCCAATACTTGCAAAACAAAATGCAACTCATTTCTCTTGGGTTGAAGGATTTTATGAGATAAGTTGCTATGAGGTACCAGATCCAAAGTGTCCTGTTCTTGTTCACTTATTGGAGATAAGTTGTATTCCACAGAGAATACAACTGTTCTTTAATGGTAGTAAATGGTTCAGAAGCTACTTTAAAATTCTTCTAATTGTCTTGCACATTTCAGTGTGGTAGAAAAATGACATAACTTTACAAAAATGAAGATCTGTTTTGGAATTATGATGACACACATATTTAAAAATCTGTAATAATACCCCAGTACCTGCAAACACTGAGTCATAAGCCAAAGGTATTTCCTTGCTTTACATAGTACACTTAGGTGCTTCTTAACAATACTTGCTTATTTGCCATTACATCTTTTTTTTAAATTTACTTAATTTTATTTTATGTACATTAGTATGAAAGTGTCAGATCCCTTGGAACTGGAGTTACAGACAGTTGTGAGGGCTCCCATATGGGTGCTGGGAATTGAACCTGGGTCCTTTGGAAGAGCAGAGAGTGTTCTTAACCGTTAAGCCATCTCTCCAGCCCCTTGCCATTACATCTTAATGGAATAGTTACTAGGAACAAATTGCATCCTAATGTGAGGTTGGGAGATACCCTGGGGCTGGAGTTACAGGTGATCTTGAATTGCCTGACCTGGATGATGAGAGCCAAACTCAGGTCCTCTCCAAGAGCAGTAAGAGCTCTTATCTCTGAACCATCTCTCCAGCCCTCTTTGTCTTTGTTGTTGGGGATTATCTCATTGGATGAGGATAGCAAGGTTGGTTTATCCATTTGAATGCTGATAGACATTTGGGTGTGTTCCAGGCTCTGGTTCTTATGACTAATGCTCTTGTAGACAATCTGGTATAGCTTTCGCCACATATTCTGTTTTCCCCATATGTGTACTGTGAATAGTGTTATTTTCCCCACACTGTAGCTAACATTCGCATTTCTGAATCATGTCTTTTGGTGAACACAAGTTTTCTATTGATGAAATAAATTTGTTATCTTTTGTTACAATTGGTGCTTTTTATTGCATCTTTATGAAATCTTTTGCCCCATTGAACTACATATATATTTTGTTGCTCTTGGAAAATATAAGAGTTTTAGCTTTTGCTTATAGCTCTATAATGCATTATATTTATTTATTTACATTTGTGTGTATATGTGCCCTTGCACACATGTAAATACTATGTCCTGTGAATGGAGGCTTGTGGGAGTTCCTTCCCTCTTATCACTTTTGAGGCCGAGGGACCAAAGTCAGGTCACTTTGCTTGGTTGCAGATGCCCTAACTACTGACCATCTCACTGGCCTAGGTCTATGATTTAATTCAGGTTAATTTTTCTGTGCAGTTGAAGGTCAGATTGTTTACTTCTCATAATTACCGTAAAATATTTTGGAAATATTATTATTTTTTAATTTAAATGTATCTTTTTAAAATGTATTCACTTTGCATCCTCATCGTAACTCTCTCCCCCATTTCCTCTGTGTCCCATCCTCCCTCCCTCTTACCCTATCCTCTTCCCTTAGTGGTCAGAAAGAGGGAGCCCTTCCTCCCTACCAACTGACCCTGGCATATCAAGTCTCATCAGGTCTGCCTGCATCCTTTTCCTCTGTGGCCTGGCAAGGCTGTTCGGTCAGAGGGAGGTGATCAAAGAGCCAGCAACGGAGTCTGTGTCAGAGACAGCCCCGATTCCCTTACTAGGGAACCCACATGGAGACTGAGCTGCCTATTGGCTACATCTGAGCAGGGGCTCTAGGTCCTCTCCATGCATAGTCCTTGGTTGATGCCTCAGTCTCTGCAGGACCCTCTGGGGCTAGATTTGTTAGCTCTGTTGGACTCCTTGTAGAGTTCTTGTTCCTTCTGAGTCTTTTTATCCTCCTCTCCTATTTTTACTTATAACTGTGCTCTGCTCAAAGTTTGGCTGTGAGTCTAAGCATCTGCTTTGATCCCCTGCTGGGTAGAGTCTTTCAGAGAACATTTATATACTCTGATCCTTTTCCGTCTCTTAAACAACTTCTGGTGTCTATTCTATTTGCTCTTCGAGTGAGAATTAAGCATCCTCCTTGTTATTTAGCTTCTTTATGTCTGTGGAATGTAATATGATTATGCTGTATTACATGACTAATACTCGCTTATAAGTGAGTATATTCCATGCATGTCTTTCTTTGTCTGGGTTACCTCAATCAGAATGATGTTTCTCTAATTTTATTCATTTGCCGTCCATTTCATGATTTCCTTGTTTTTAATAGCTGAGTAGTATTCCATTGTGTAAATGTACCACAATTTCTTTATCCATTCTTTGGCTGAGATACATCTAGGTTGTTTCCAGATTCTGCCTTTTGTAAATAAAGCTGCTATGAACATAGTTGAGCAAATATTCTTGTTGTATAGTGGAGCATCTTTCGAGTATATGCCCAGGAGTGGTATAGCTGGATCTTGAGGTAGAACTATTCCCAGTTTTCTGAGAAAGCACCAGATTGGTTTCCAGAGTTGTGGTGCATTTGCACTCCCACCAGCAATGGAGGAGGGTTCCCCTTTCTCCACAACCTCACCAGCATGTGTCACTTGAGACTTTGATCTTAGCATTCTGATGGATGTAAGACGGAATCTCAGAGTCATTTTGATTTGCATTTCCCTGATAACAAAGGACATTGAACTTTTTTATTTTTAAATGCTTCTCTGCCATTTGATATTTCTTTGTGGAAAAATTCTCTGTTTAGCTCTATACCCCATTTTTAAATTGGACTATTTGGTTTGTTGATGTTTAATTTTTTGAGTTATTTATGTATCTTGGATACTAGCCCTCTGTCAGATATAGGATTTGTAAAAATATTTTACCAGTCTGTAGGCTATTGTTTTGTTCTGTTGACAGTGTCCTTTGCTTTACAGAAGCTTTTTAGTTTCATGAGGTTCCATTTATCATTGTTGATCTAGCCTGTGATGTTGGCGCTCTGTTCAGGAAATTGTCTCCTGTGCCAATGAGTTCAAAGATCTTTCCCAGTTTTTCTTCTAATAGATTTTGTGTTTCTGGTTGTATGTTGAAGTCTTTGATCCACTTGGTCTTAGTTTTGTGCAGGGTGATAAATATGGATTTATTTGCATTTTCTATAGGTAGACATCCAGTTAATCTAGCACCATTTGTTGAAGATGCTTTCTTTTTTCCATTGTATGTTTTTGGCTTCTTTGTCAAAAATCAAGTGTCTGTAGGTGTGTGGGTTTATTTGTAGGTCTTTGATTTGATTCCCTTAATTGATCTGTTTGTTTTTATGCCAGTACTGTACAGTTTTTTACTACTATTGTTCTGTAGTACAGCTTGAAATCAGGGATGGTGATTTCTCCAGACAATCTTTTATTGAACAGGATTGTTTTCACTTTCCTGAGCTTTTTATTTTTCCATATGAAGTTTAGAATTGTTATTCAAAGGTCTGTAAAAATTTGTGTTGGAATTTTGATGGGTATTGCATTGACTCTGTAGGTTGCTTTTGTAAGATGACAATTAATCCTATTGATTCATGAGCATGGGAGGTCTTTCCATCTTCTGGTTTTTTCAATTTCGTTCATTAGAGACTTGATTCATATCATATGGGTCTTTCACTTGCTTCATTAGAGTTACACCAACATACTTTATATTATTTGTGGCAATTGTGAATGGTGTTGTTTCCCTAATTTCTTTCTCAACCGGCTTATTATTTGTGTGAAGGAGGACTACTGATTTTTTTAAAGTTAATTTTATATTCAGCCACTTTGCTGAAGGTAAAGTGTAGAAGTTCTCTGGTAGAAATTTTGGGGTTGCTTAAATATACTATCATAAATTCTGCAAAATGTGATACGTTGACTTCTCTCTTTCCAATTTGTATTACCCTGATCTCCTTTTGTTGACTTATTTCTTTAGCTAAGACTTCAAGTACTATGTTGAACAGATTTGGAGAGAGTGGACATACTTGTATTGCCCCTGATTTTAGTGGAATTGCTTTAAGTTTCTCACTGTTTAATTTGATATTGTCTATTGGCTTGCTGTATATTGCCTTTATTGTTTAGGTATGGGACTTGTATCTCTGATCTCTCCAAGACCTTTATCATGAAAGTGTGTTGGATTTTTCTCAAAGGCTTTTCCAGCATCTAATGAGATGATCATATGGTCTTTTTTTCTTTCAGTTTGTTTGTATGATGGAATACATTGATGGATTTTCATGTATTGAATCAACCCTGCTTCCCTGGGATGAAGCCTAGTTGGTCATGGTGGATGATGTTTTTGATGTATTTTGAGTTATATTACCAAGTATTTTATTGAGTATTTTTGCATTACTGTTCCTGAGAGAAATTGGTCTGAAATTCTCTTTATTGGCTGGGTCTTTGTTTATTTGTTGGGTTAGGTATCAGAGTGATTGTGGTCTTATAGAATGAGCTTGGCAATGTTCATTTCATTTCTATTTTGTGGAATAGTTTGAGTAATATCGGCATTAGCTCTTCTTTGAAAGTCTAATAGAATTCTGAGCTGGAACCATTTGGCCCTGGGTTCTTTTGTTTGGGAAACTTTTTTTTAAAATTTATTTATTTTTATATCAATCACAGGTTAGGTACTTTGCATCCCAGGTGTAGCCTCCTCCCTTATTCCCTCCCACCCTCCCACTCCCTCCCTCAGTTCCCTCCTCCCCGCCCCCTCCAAGTCCACCAACAGGGGAGGACCTCCTCCCCTTCCATCCAACCCCAGCTCATCCTGTCTCCTCAGGGCTGGCTGCAATATCCTCCCCTGGAATCTAGCCAGTCTGACACTCCCCAGCTTGAATGGGGGAGGGTCAAAGAGTCAGCCATCAAGTTCATGACTGAAACAGTCCCTGTTTTGCTCACTAGGGTCTTCAGTCCTACACCGAGCTATCTTGGGTCCCATATGAGCAGGGGTTCCAGGCCACATCCACACATGGACCTCGATTGTAGAAACCATCTCATACAAGACCCCTGTGCCCTGCTCAGTTTGGTGTTTGTGGAGCTCTTGTTCTCCCCAAGTCTCACCAACCTCCCCCAGCTCTATCATAACTTCTCGCCCTCTGCCAAAGTCTTGATCGCGAGTCTTAATATCTGCTCTGATACATCGCTACATTGACCCCCCCCCCCCAAGAGGTCCTCCTTGGCATGCTCCTGTCCTGTTGCTTGTTTTCTCCTCCACTCAATGTCCATCCCATTTGTTCATCCAAACGAGCATTGATCATACCAACCTGGGTCCTCCTTCCTGTATATCCTCTCTAGGTATGTAGATTTCAGCTTGACCTTCCTATCCTATAGGTCTATATAAGTGAATATATACCATATGTTTCTTTCTGCTTTTGGGATACCTCACTCAGGATGATAGTTTCCAGGTCCCACCATTTGCCTACGAAT